>JAUBNY010001079.1:1736087-1747566 GCA_032275445.1 Crypturellus soui
TTTTGATTTGCTCCGTCCCAAAAGCAGCACGTTCTACATGAAGTTGTAGGTGGGGGACTTTGCAGAGCAAGTAGAGGGCATTGGATTTCCTTAACACATCCCTGCCCCATTCCTGTGCCTTTATATTGTCTATTTAGGGAAACATTCCACCGTCCTTGCTCATGCCGAGCAGTCCCATAGATATAAATCATATCGCTGTGAAACCAGGCACAATTCAGTGTGACTAACGGACCCTTCTGTGCTGATGAACATTAATGGATGCAGCATCATAGATGCTCATAGAGCTGAAAACAGCAGGGCTGCTCATGGAGTAAAGTGCTACTCAGTGTGAGTAAATGCGGTAATGCCTAACCTATGGATTGTAACTCTATGGGACAGGGATCTGACAAATTAGAGCAATGCATTTGACTGAGCTGGGTAGCTTAAGTAAATCTTAACTTATATGTATATGTCAATAACCACATTTCACAGCTTGAAGGAGCTGTGTCAATGCTAAGCCAATAAAATATGAGGTGCAGTGGTATAATCTGACAGTGTGGTATTGTTCCCCTTGAAGTAATGTCAAACATGATCAGTAAGGGGTGGTTTTGAATGCTCAGCAAGAGGTTAAGTTTGACAAACTTAAATATTTTCCAAAATAATTTATATTTATTAATGGCTACTACAAAATCCATTTGCCTGTAATCAAGTGAAACTTGAAGGCGCTGGCTCTCTTAAGTGCCGAGAGTCAACAATATTAAAGTAAATAGTGGAGGACATTCCAAGATAGTATTAACACGATTGATTTATTGATGATTGCACAATGGGAGGTTATCTTTTGTTAATTGACTCTGTAAATAAGCTCATAGGCGTCTCCGGCAAAGAAAAAAATCTATTTCTGCTGGAAAGTCTATCGGGTGAGGTAGCTATGCCACACGTCAAGTGTCCACTCATGCTGTAGACCTCCTTTGAGCTGGATAATGTTTGAGAGGCATTTCTAGCAAGAAAATGAGCAGATGCCGTATGTGCCTGTAGAAGGTGACACTCAGAATGTTTTTAGCTTTGACTGTGCTGTATGGGCAGTAGTTCACCTTTGATTTCACAGGGAAAGCATGAAGCATGGAAAAAGGAGCACGCAGATACACTTAGAAATGAGGCAGCCTCCATACAGCACACAGCTCTGATATCTTATACTGTCTGATCTTTCCCGTGATATCTGGCATAACCATTCTTCCTTCTGTCCCAGCACCCATGTCTATCACCTCAGGCCCAATGCCAAATGTTTGCTGCTTCTTCAAATCTGATCTGCTAGGTACTTTCCTACACAATCATGTAAAAATGCTCAGACCTTTCCTTTTTTTGTTACATTTCTGTGATACGAGGGGGCACACTTCTGCCTCTGGAGTTCTCATCTGGTCATTAGCATGACCTGAGCATCTGAGGTACTTTCGTAATCCTAATTCACCTGGGAAACATTTTCTAGAACTGAGCAACCAGCTGAGCACTGACCAGGTTAGGTATCACATTTACCGTGGGCTTATTTACTTATTTACTTATTTTTATTGATTGTTTCAGTGTATTCATGGCCATAGCGGGGGCTTTTGTTACTCACTGATTATGGACTATCTTGTTCACTCATTTCTAGGCCTCCAACCTGAGCAGCACAGTGGCCACAGTCTGGTGGCCCTACCCTTTCCAGCTTTGGTTCCATTTACCTCCCAACACTGTTTCTTTCTTTCTTTCCATCCTTGTTGAATTCCCTCTGGAAATTGCATTCTCACCCTTCTCTGATCCTGTCTGTCCCTGAGGATACGGCCATGATGAGCCTCAACAAGATTTCACTTGGTGTGATATATATGAGGGAAAGTCCTTCACTCCTAATTCAACAGCCTGAGCTGTACTTTTGGCCACCAACAGCAGAGACGGAACAGGAGCACTTTCTCCAGAGAGCTGCTTTTCAGGGGCAACCCAGGAGTCTATTTTTATTCCTGATCTCTGAAAAGTCATGAGCTTTCAAAGAAATGCACCGCTGCCAGCCCGTGACCCTCAGGAATCACCTGCCTTGAGCCATGCCCCTTCCCGCGTCCTATCAACACCCTCCATGTGCAGCAGCCAAACATTCTGTGCCACTTTCCTGGGAGAGCACCCAGGCTCTGGGAACAAAGGCGCTGCTGTTTCCTAATCTTAATAACAATTAAGACATCAGATTAATAGAATCTTTAAATGCTTTGACGTGGAATGCTCTGTTTGCATTACCATAAAGCTATCAGTATCCTTAGCATTAAAGGGCACATGGGAACAGAAAGCAGCAGAGTTGCAAGCAAGACCAAACATGAAGTCTTGCACTAAAAAATGAAAGAAAGAAAAAAAAAAAGAAAAAAAAAAGGAAAAAAAAGAAAAAAAAAGGAAAAAAAATCAGGTGTCATTCCTTGTACATTTAGCTTCTGGAATTTCTTCTCTGCATCATTGAAGCCTGAAGTTTACCTCTGAGAGGACGTGGAATTCCCTTCCCTTGTGAAATGTGGTTTCCTTTTTTATCTCCTTCCCCCTGTTCCTCGATGCCAAATTGCATTCGGTGGTACACTTAATGAATGTAATGCCCTTGGTTAATAGGATTTCACTGCAATTCCTATGCTCTAACTTGGCATTGGAGCCCAGTGTTCATTTAGTGTTAGCTGGGTATTTTAAAGTGCTGTCTGCCTGGAAACAGCATGACGGCCCATTCTCCCAATATTCTGAGTAGTAATCCTTGGAATTACCCTGGATCAGACAGAAATGAAAATCTTCTGCGGAGGACTCAGATTTCTCTTTTGGGATTGCAGCTCACGCAAAGATTAAAGGCCAGATCCACAAAGATATTTAGGTATTTCAATAGTAGTGAGGTGCTTGAATATCTTTTGTGGGACTGGCCCTGACTGCATTTAGCACACCTATCTGACAGCCAGAAGTCACAGCATTGACCTCCAAAAATGATGGTAAATCCTCACTGTTTCCCTTTAAAACAGCTGCCGATTCTTTGTGGAGATTTCTTAGAAAAAGCTTTCCTGGGAAGAGACAATGACTAACGGGTACCCTTTTTGGACAGAAGTTGGGAGAAGGTGGTGAATTTTACAAATTCTTCCTTTTTTTTTTTTATAGGCCAGTAGATCAATTTTGCATCTATCTTTTCAATCATCTCATCTGTTGTGGCTCCTTGTGTGCACATTGTGACACCAAAGTGCTTTTTCCATACTTAGCATCTATAAAAAGAGCAGTGGCACGGAGGGATTTCTGAACAGACTGTTACGTTCTTGTCACTGTCCCAGGAGCGTTAGAGCGGTGGAGGCTTCAAGGCCGGTTCATACTTTCCTCCTCCAAATAATCGGAGATAATAATTTTTGTTTAGGAAGCCTTAGTTTTGCATTAGAGTGCCTGGGCCGATGCGTTTTCACATCGCCTCTCTCCCTTACACTTGGTGTGCGCCTCTCTTCGTGGTTTCAGTAACTTCTGGATAATCCACGCCATTATGTGGAAGCATCAGTGACTCCCACTTACGTCTTTGCCACCTTTTCTGAGAATGTGCTCATTTCATTGATCGCGTGTTTAGCGCAGCAGTTGTCCCTGCCATTATCCTTGACCTAATCATAGCATTTAGGGATCTGCCTGGCTCGGCAGAGCACATGGACATAAACCGCCTTACAGACCTACCCCTATAGCTCGCTTTAGATCCATGAGAACAGCGTGCGAAATTCCTCTTAGGTTCAGTTTCTTCTGAGCTCCGAGGGCCAAGATAGTTGTGCTTCTTAATCTGCTGGAATGCTTCTCTGCTCGCTTGGCATAGCCAGGCCCGCAGCGCAAAGAGGGGGGAGAGGATGTGCTCCAACTTTAAGATCAGATGTCGGGCACAGGTGCTAGCAGTGGAGAAGTGCTGTGGCTCCCTGGTATGCACCACAGAAAGCACAGGCTCGCCTCATTCTACGGACCTTCGGAAAACAGCCCAAGATTGTGTGTCATGAGTTATGGCTGTGATATAAAACTGAGAGCCTGACTGCATCTGTTAGTTAAAAAATTGCTGGGAGAGTTTGGGAAGCTGCTAGCCGAATGCTTTAGCTAAAGCTCAGATGGGGTGGCTGCACTTCACCTTCCTAAGTAAACTCTCTCTTGGATGTGTTACAGAGGTTAATTTTCACTTCCTTTCTCCCTCTTGACCACAAGCCAATGTGGATTAGTGCTATCAATGGAAACACATTCACCATGTAAAGTTCAGATCTGCATCTGTATCTTGTCCCATTCCCTGAATGTTGAAACGTCCTTACACATACGCAGAAGCAAAACTTGCATTTTTTTTTTTCCCTAGGTGAGCCAAAAGCATGTTTAAGGACTGGTACTGCACATCCAGTCTTGCTCTTTGCAAATGAAGAAGCAGTTTTGGACACAAATGCAGAGAGTAAAATCTTTTACAACTTCATTTTGATAGTATTTACTGTGTTTCCTTTCTAATGGATGCTCTGCTGTGTACTGTTTTCTCATGCTGTGTCGCAAGTGAAGTGCCCATTCCCGTTCCCATGTAAATGAATATCAGACGTCTCCTTGGCTTCCCAAGGGCAGGTTCACACCTATATGAAGAGAAAGTAGAATGGTGCTGGGATGAGGCATTCCTAAAAGCCTCTTTAGTGATACAGGAAGGCGCACTAAGAAGTGCTACTTTTCTTCTAAGACACTAATAATAATCACAAACTGTCTATGTCCTTCTGACACGAGAGCAAGCTTCACCTCTGCAGACCTTTAAAATAATTCCTCTAGGCACCTTTTTTTTTTTTTTTTCTCTCTAGGTATTTCTTTTTTATATAGGAGATAGCTGGTTCTAGTGAACTCTTTTCTCTCCAAGTCAAGGCATCCTGAATTTGTGCTACAGATGCAAGGGGATATAGTATTGCTTTTACTTCCTGTCTTAAACCCTGGGCTCACAGTCTTAGTGCAGACTGCTCAAGGGCTGCTAAGTCTCTCCTCCCTCCTCCTGCACTGGCAACTTTCCAGCAATGGGTGAAATGATCCTTTTAAATAGTTTGCATATCATTTTTTTTTGTTTTGTTTATGAGACACTCTGGGTCATTTTGAGATAAAAGGCACTATATAAATGGAAGTCCTTCTTATTATTAGTCTCTTGCTGTTAGACAAGCTAATTTTCATCTCGATTGCCACATGTACAACATGGCATATTCCTCTATTTCCTCTGTGCTCCTGATGGCTGAATGCACTATCAAAAATGATTTTCTCACAAATTTTTCTGTCAGCCAAAAGTTTTCGGCCCAGAAGGGGCCTTGCAGAGTTTAAAAGGGAAACTGCCTTCCTAATAACTCATAGCTGTTGTGGCTACTATGTAAATCTCTTTATCCAATCAATCAGACATGAAATAAAATACACTGACCTGATGCTTGGCCAGCATGTAAATTCCAAGTCACATGAGGCTTGGGGAGTTCTAGTGCAGAAGAAGGAGTTTTCATTCCCCATTTGTAAGATGATATCTGCTGTGCTCATTAAGTGAAAATATTTTGGGGCCTGTGTCTTACAAGGTAAACTTGCTCTATTGTGCAGAAGAACATTCACTGAAATAGCTAACATGGATCATCTGATGACATTAGCTTTGTAAGTAATTTCCATGATGTCAAGGGTACACTGGAGATTAAAGGGGGATTAAGGCCTACTTGCACAGTCAAAGCATCACAGTAAATTGACTTGACTTGGCAGGCTGCACCTAAAGTTGGCAAGTTTTCACTAACTAATCATATAAAATCCAGGTTTGTGGTGTTAGTTAGACTGCACTTTCACAGAGGCCAGGAAACGTTAAGCTTTCAAGGTGGGAGGTTTTAGGGGCTAAAGGAGGAAAAGGGAGGGGAGACTGTCAAGGAGAGTTTTGCAGTGTCAAGGTGCCAAGAGGTGCTAAGTAAAATAATGACCCGGTTTTACCAGAGCAGGCTCTGTGTCTTAGGAGCAACCTGGTTAGATTTCTGCCCAAACAGCTTTTCCTCCAGCAAAGTTTATTTTCCCCCTCCTTGTCACAAACTGCAATCTCCTCTTAAAGGATCAGACCCTGCACAGGAACTTCACTGAATAAAGATGAGTTTATATTTTAAAAAGGAAACAGCTGGATTGCAAAAGCAAGGGAGGTAGGCAGCTCTTGTTTCATTAGCTAAGGGAAACTCAGGGCCCCAGAGGAGAACAACTGGGAGAGCAGCCATGACGGGGAAAAAAAAGGGAAACAGAAGATCATAAAGAACTAATAATGAAAAATGGAAAGTGAGAATGAGCCAAGAAAAACAGGCAATAAATAGATTTAAAAAGGGGGTGGGGAGGAGAGGAGAGAAATGCAAAGCGACAAAGCAGGAAAAGAACAGGGCAGAGAGTATGGATTTTCTAGAAATTAAATAAATAATACTGAAATTTCCCAAGAATTTGATGAAGAATGTGAAGTGACTCAAGCTGATCTCTGGAGCTCCAAACTGGTACCTTCTTCAGTAGAAAAACGAAGGAATTGAGCACTGTGAATAAATGCCCAGCAGTCTGCTTGCTGCTTCCTCTGGAAGAACAGAGTGAGTTTGGCTGGGCAGGAGCGTCCAAGCTCCATCCATTCTGATGAATTAGGGTCCTCTAAGAGCACCTTATAAAAAATGTATCTCATGGTTGTTTAGAAGGATCCAATCAACTGTTTATCTGTGCAATAATCACTGGATGATGAGTTGGAGGTTACCTAGGTGTGGGACTGCACATAGTAGAGCCTGAAGTGTTTCAGATGAAGAAAGAGTAGAGAGTGAAGGAAGAGAGGGCTAGGAAGAAAAACAGATACTAGTCTGTCCTTTGTCTTGAATTCTGTTCGTTGTGATAAAACACATAAACATGGCCAAGACTTCATGGTCCAAGAGAGAGCAGTTTTTTTTTTTTTTTTTTTCAGCTGCCCTTCAATTAGATCCATAATAATCCCGCAGTTTTCTATGGTTTACAGAAGACACTTCGCCCGGCAGAAATGGTGTTATTCTTTAAATTGTGCTGTGCTCATTAGGTTTTAATAGGAGCAGTTGTTTAAAGGGTGGGAGGGGGAATGCACTTGGTGATGCATAGTGGAATGTACATTAATCTTGTTAATGACAACACAGTTAATGGCTGGCAAAACATTACTTTTGAATTAACCTTTTTCTTGTGCAGGCTATACTTGAGAAACAGAGCCAGGACACCAAAGATATAAGGAAAGTGCATGAAGACAGGGATACAGGATTTCCTATGATTTTATGTTGTTCTTAATTAGGAAGCATATTGGCAGCAAATGCTAACATGTGTTGGGATGTTTAGCTGTAGCCAAATAAATGTTTTCTATTACAACTCTGAATTCTTTGCCTAGCCAGAGCCCATGCTGTTCTGTTCATGTCTTACAAAATCCCTTTATAAGTCATTTTGGGGGCCAATTTTTTGTTGGCTTGTACTGCAGAGTTACTTCGAACATATGTATTCAGACTGCAGAAGGGTCGTTGTCCTCACAATTTTTTTTTTAATTCTAATTTTTTTGAGTGATAAATGGGGAAACCCTTTTTATGAAATGCTTCTGTAACCCAGCTAAACAATAGCCTATAGAGAGCACACTCATTTAAAGCAAAAAAGTAGAGAACGGATATAACTGGTTTTCTACAATCACATGTGTGCACATAGTTTGAATGAATAATGCATAATGAATCATTTATCTGACATTTAATCTCTTTCCTCTGTTTATGAATGGCCTGCAAATACTTTACTGACTTTTTTTTTTGTTGTTGTTTGTTTGTTTGTTTTGTCATTCAAAATTATTAGCTAAATAATTGCTGATCTGGTTTGTAGGTTATTCTAGAAAAGTTTGCTATAAGTATTCATGATTTATAACTCCTGTTATTCTGATAATGTGAACAGATCACATAACTAAAAGAGTGACTTGAGTAGTACAAGTCTTTTCTGATAGAAGTGCAAATATAGGCTTTTTTCCTTTGCCAATGGCTTGCTACATTTACTTTAATTATTATATAGATTTTTTGGATGATCTGATCACTTTTATGTTGCATCGGAAATTTTAGCAATTGATGTTTCCCTGCTCTGTGCTTGAGTCTTGCATGACCAGTCTGTTCCAGCATAAATTAAAGTTCCCGAAACTTGTTATCGGACAAGATGGTCCCTGTGTACATACTCATAGTAAGATATAGCTCCCGCCTGCATAAATCAAGTAGAAAAAATAAGTCACAAAGGAAACATAATTCTTTTGAGTTACTGTGTTAGCCTTTTTTCATGCCCTATGCTTGCTCTAGGGGCAGTTTAAGGGAGTGACCTGATTCCCTCCAGTGAGGGATGGAAGATCATCAGCCTGTAGGTGTAGGAACACTTGGATTTCGGTTGTAGAACGAACTGGTCGGAATGAAATCTGCAAAGTTTGATTTAACATCCATTTCATAATGTCTTTATATCCTCCTGTTCCAAACAACAAAGTCGCAAAGGCAGGAAAGATAAGACATATGTCTTCTTTCTGTGAAGAGCCCCAGTGCTCCTGCTAATTACAGGCGCTCCTGCTAATTACAGCCTTCAGCATTGAGGGGAGAGAGAAGGATGGGAGGGGATTCCCTCGTGGTACCGGCTGTGTGTGGGCTCTGGACATCCACATCCTTTCTAAAAGAGCAGAAACACTCCCAAAAGCTGGAGTGGCTTAATACTCCAGAGCAGGCTGACAGAATAACTAGCGGGGAACATAGATATTGAAGTGGTTAACAGTAAGTCTGGCTAGTGAAGGAAAATTAACAACCAGTCGTTAAGGTCAGCAGTATCTGCAGACTTGTCCTTCAATGGCCAGTGGCAGAAAAGTTGCTGCCTGGATCTATAGGTAAATGGGGCAGTGTTTGGAGTTAAATTTCCTGGTTTTCAGGGTGGGAGCTTGAGCGGATGATTTTTAGATTTTTGCCCTTTGCAGAGGTTATGAGACCAAGGTTTTACAGACCGTTCTTTGTATTTCTGGGGATAATGGTGCACAATAGAGCTGATGTCCCTGAGCAGAGGTAGGGGAGATTTCTCAGTGCTAAGGGCCAGGCATATGTTTGAAGGAACATATGGGGAACAGGAATATCTTAGCAAGGTCAAGGGCTATGAGCAATCAAGGAATGCATAGCTACGAAGGACAAGACAAGAACATAAAACATGGGCCAAAGGTCAAAAAGCTTCAAAATGCAATAATTAAGTATGGCTTTTGAGTTAAAGGGAAAGAAAAGTTGAAACAAAACTTGGATGTGGATAGCAAGACAGCAAGAAATCAAGGCAGGATGAACAAGTCAAGTCTGCATCATCCATGCAGGTTCCAATATTGATTTGAATGCATAAAAAGAAGTAAAACATTTCTGATGTTTGTTTAAAGTCAGCTGGCGTGCCTAGACTTTGCCAACCTCTGCAATCTATGTGGCCAGGAAAAGGTTACCTGCAAATGCAGTATGTTCCCAGCTGCCATATTTGAAGGCATAAAACTAGTCATTTTCATAGCTAAAAAATGCCCTGGGTCTTAAGGGCATTAGAATATGAATTATATATTCACTGGCCCTATTTATGTCTATATGTTGACCTGTCCTGTACTATGAATGCCCACGTAGAACTTCATTCGATGGGCTGGTGGAGATTTGTTTCCTCAGACCATTCTGTGTACAATTAAAGCTAACCGCTTCAAATGAAGTACAAAGTTAGAATTAACCTATGCTTCTTATGTTTTTTCCCAATGCACTGGTTGGCTTCCAGCTTATTTTGACTTCAGCGCTTAGTCTGTTTTTATTATCAGAAAGTCCTTCATAAATGGGTTTATCTGCCAAGCCTCTTTTGCATGGACTTGCTCCTTTGCTGCTAAAGGGGAAGGAAGGTGCTTAGGGACTGCCCATTAGCTAGCACGTATGAAAAACAATGAACAATGGAGCTAAAAACGTCTCACAAACCGTTATAGCCGTTGTTGTGTGTTGCTGCAAATACAGTTTATGGTGAAAAGAAAGTAGACAAATTGCAGTATTTAATTACTTGTGAATGTGATTAAGCTACTTGAAAACTTAGAGACCATATCATATCAAAAATCCCATAGCACAGAAAGAAACTTGCTTTTAATTTCCTTCTTGAGTTGGGCCTCATTAAATACTGTGGAAGTTTCAAAACCACCTGACTGAAGGACTCGGGAACACAAGGCTTTCAGGAGGTCGTGCTCAGTGATGGGCATTCTTGACCCTCTGGTGTCTCAGTCCTGCATCTCCTGGCTCCCCTCTCACTGTGATAATCGCGTGGTGCCTGTGCAAGGCTTCTGTGCTGCCAGTTTGAAATTCCACGTGAGCCCACGTTGCGTTGGCTCAATAGAGCATGCAAGAAAGAGAAGTGGCACGGACGGGCCAGCTGCCCCTTAGAGTTCAGCTTCAAAGAAAGGTAGAGGTTGCAGGGGGATTGTTGTGAAGCCAGCGAAGATTATAAGTAGACCTTTGGAGTCAGGGCTGACATTTGCAGCCTTGAGGCCTGATGCAAAGCAAAGAAATGTCAGTCTTTAATAGAGCGGACTGGGCTGGTTAGCAGGAAGGAATGTCAAAAAGAAAGAGTTTATAGGTGTCTCTTGAAGTAAAAGTATATCATTCCTTTGATATGAGCACACTTCTTGTTGATTTACCTATGAATGAACATCACATGAGCTAGAATTGATTAACTGTTGCTTGAAATGACATAAGGGGAAACACAGAGATGAGAAGACAGGTTACCATTTGATAGGAGGCACATAGCATGTAAACCTGGCTTATATTGGGGTTAAACTGGCCAATCTGATGTGCTGGGAGCTAAACCCCTGCACTTATTCTGGTGGCTCAAAGAAACATTCAAACCGTTGAGAGGTTATTCACACCTAAGCCTTTTTAAGATCACCTATTATTATTATTAACAACAGTGAGCATTACTGAGGAGGAAAAAATAATATCATTCTTTCCACTAAAAGGTAAAAACATAATAGTGAATTAAAGTTCTAAATGATAGGACTGTTAACATAATGCCTTTTGTCTAGAATGAACTATAAAACACACATATATACAACGGAGAAACCCCTGTAAATGTGTAATAGACAAAAAAATATATATATAATAAAACCGTTGAAAGAATGCATTTTCTCAGCACCAAGGCCATCCATAAAATTTTTACAGTTTTCCACTATATAACATTATCCTTCATAAAAAATGATATTTTAAAACAAAAAGGTTGGCAAAAGAAACAATTGGTAGTTAACGGAAAGACGGGATTTCAGCACTGTGCCTTTGCTGTGAACGGTGGAATAGAAAATGAAAAACATTTGGGGCATTATATGAAGCCCAGCAGTCATGCTCCATATGGTTTGAAGAGTTGAGCAGTGCTTGACAAAGATTTTACGACTTCATTTTCTTAACATTGAATATTATTCCTTCAGCTGAGGCCTCCTGCCCCATTCCTTGTCTTAAAACTCTCCTGTGTTTCAGACAAAGAAATC
>JAUBNY010001079.1:1760852-1776039 GCA_032275445.1 Crypturellus soui
CAGTATTAACAATATAACATGGGACTGGGAAAGTTTATCCACCTGATTTTCCGCAGTGGAGCAGTGGCTCTTCTCTGTGGCTTCTTTTCTAGGCAGTGTCTGCCATCTGACAGGGCATTTTTCACCCTCACCCTTAAAAACATGCTACAAAATGGGGAAACCCTTCAGGCTCCTTCTGCATTTTGGGAAACCAAAGATGGGCAGTTAATTGGAAAGCCGGGGGAATGCACCTCCTAGAGAACTTTAGCAGAGACCTTCATTGACTTGTGTGGATGTCTCATTGAACCTTCTCTGAAAACCGGAGACCCAGAAACCTGATTTTCTATCTCCTAAGATAATTCACAGTCTTTATTTTAGTCCAACAGCTGTAGCTCCTGTATTTGCTAAATTCCCCTCTCAGTTAGGTTATGTTTTAGCAGATGACCAAAACCATCCTCATTGTAAGTATATACTTTTGCCTTTCTGGAAATGCTTCTTAAACTTCCTCTGGTGCTTTAATTCTAGAATCCCAGTGTTGCATACTATAAATATAGTCCAAGATGTGTTTTACTGAAATTCATTGGATGATGTGAATTTCTATGAGGTGGGTTGCTGGAAGTAATCAAAGTTACTGAAACAAATTGACTTTTGAGACCTGTGATCAGGATAGAAAATCATCTCTTCTATTTAGCACAGGACTGATGAGAAGAAAAGGGCAAAGTCTGTAGAATACTGAAGGGGAAAGGGGAAATGCTCATTTTTTCACACAATTAAGAGTCTCTAAGCATCTTCAAGCAATGTTTGTCATCTCTTTTCATACAAGATTCACTCTTGGCATCCAAACCAGCAGCCACAAACTGTTTCTCTTGCAGCCTGAAAGTAACAAGTGCCCACAATGTTAAGCCCACAACCACAGAAACCCCACGGAATGAGACAAGATGCTGTAAGCCACAGGCTAAAAAACCTGCTTCCTGCAGTGGGTCATGCAATCCAGCCTGGACTGAAGCCTGTGTTTGGGAAGCATCAACAACCCTAGTCAGACTAAAGAGTTTTATTCTCTGTTTCAAGTTCCATCTACAGCTCCATGTGCAAATCTTATATAATTTACTAATGAACAGATATCTAAGTTACATAAAGGATGTAAGCAATACAGCTATGAGATGATTTCATCCCCTTTGCTCTGGTTGGACTACTTTCATTCTAAAATGAAATAAAAAAAAATGCAGGGAAAACTGCCTTATTAACAAAAGCTATTAAAGCAATCTAAACATCACATTAAGCTTTGCTTGCGCAGCAGTAGACACAATAAGAAACACATATTACAGTCATTTAGATGTAAGATAATTTACTATTTTAAAGATGTTATAGCATTCTTGCTCCCAATCTTTTTCTTCTGCTCTTCACTGTTTCTGAATACTTTGTTCCTTTCCTGATTATGATTACTGAAAAGAATAGCCAATTTTTAGGCTTGAAAATCTTACATGCCAATTCTTTGCTGTCCACCTGGGCAGTCAGGTCAGTGAGAGTCTCACAAAAACTTGGTCTGAGGGGAGTTTGTTCAATATCCCCTGACCCCTAGGACTGTGCATGCCCTTACCGAGTTTGCCGATGGTACCAAACTGCTGGCGTGCAAGGGCTGTTAGAACAAGCGAGAATTTAAAATGACTCTATTAAATTGCAGAAATGATCTGAAGTTTGATAAAGAGGAGTTGAAATTCCTACAATAAAAGGGGGGAAAATCAACATTACTGCTAGTGTAGCAGTATGTCTGTAGGAAAGAATCAAGAGGTTATATCTGGAACGCAAACTGAACGTACGTCAGCTATATGATGCTGACTTGGTGCAAAGCCACCTGGAGATGTCCTATCAGCAGTGCTGTGTGTATTCCCTGTTTTCTTGTGAGATTTTGGCTGCAATTCTGTGTCTGGTATAAGGCACTGCCCTTCGAGACGCAGACAAATCAGAGAGAGTCCAGAGAACAGCAACCGGAATGATGGGAGGTTTAGAAAACATGACCTATGAGGAGAGGTTGAAAGAACTTGGTTTGTTTAGTCTAGAAAGGAGAAGACTGAGGAGATACATGATAACAGACTTCAAATATTTAAACGGTTGTTATAAAGAGGAAAGGGATCAATTATTCATGGCCACTAAGGACTGGACAAGAAAACAGGAATGGGTTTAATTTGGAAGAGGAGAGTTCCTGTTAGAAAGCTTGCTGACTCCAGGGCTGTTGAGCACTGGGACATTAGTAGTTCCCACAACTTCCCTTGGTACTGAAGGTTTTTAAGAATGGGTTGATCAAACTTTGTAAGGGATAGTTTAGAGCCTGCTTTGCCTTAAAGCGAGGATTGGCCAGATGATTTCTTAAAGCCTCTCCCAGTCACATTTCTATGTTATGCAATATAGATTTGTAATATACACGTGCCTATGTAATTCTTCAAGTGCTAATTCATAAGGGAAAACATGCTCATTCATTCCTTGCTCCTCCATCTATGAGACGTAGTGATAGAGACTGAGTATCTGTGCTTTCTGAGAGTTGCTCAAGAATTTAAAGACCATTTCTGTAAGTGCAGCAATGGAAAATAAGAATTAATGAGTGACCTCTGACAACGGCTAAGGCCCTTATAAAGGGATTAACAATCTGTACATAAAACAAAGGTTATAGCCAGTCATTAGGAGGTGAAATCTCCCAGCACAATTAGGCCGTGGTACGAGGCAGCATGGGGTTGTGCTTGAGAGGAGAGCTACAGCGAACAGGAGGGATTCACCAGTCTCCGGGAAGGAACCTGGCAATGTGCTAACGGGTGTTTCTGACCCCAAGCATCTCTGGTGACACCTCACAGTCCATGGAGGTTCTGCTCTCTCTGCCGAGAAGGCATTTTGGTTCTGCAGATCAGGATTTGGCAACTTTTACTCTTCAGACACAACAAGCAAACAGACAAAATGATGATGATCCTACATTATAGGAATAGACTAGTAAAACTGTTGTAATACTCCTTGGTATTTTTCCTGGCAATTTAGAGGTGAGGCCATGTGCTTCAATTATAAAAGAACGAGTTGTTCAATTGATAATATGCTAAGTTCATTTTATTAGTTGATTAATTTTTCACTTAAATTATAAAAAAGTCATTATTTCTTCATGTTTAAGCTTTCACTTCCCCTGCGTTCTTTTGTAGCGCTTTTCTTAATTACCTGCAGTAATTTGCATCAGCAAGAAACCAAGAATGCTTTGCATGTCTTTAGTGTCTTTCCTTCTCTTTACCTATTGATGTAGCTACATATAGGGAGCTCAACACCAGCATCTGGCGCTTCAAATCACTTTTATAAACATTAATTAAACAAGCTCTCAATGCCTCTGACAGGTAGGTGAGCGCTACGCTGCTCGTTTTGCAGGTAGAGGAACTCAGGGAATATTTGAACTGTGGGATTTGCAGATTCTTCCCAGCTTTCAGGTTCCAGGTGCATGGCCTGGCGACATCCCAAATTTGTGCTGGCGCGAAAGCCAGGCTCTTTCTCCCAGAGGATCTTGGTTTCCTTAGGAAGGAGGCCTGAGTGCTCAGACTGGGAGGGAGGACAGCACAGCTAGGTGTCGAGCTGGGGCTGTGGCTTATTGCAAAACAAGTTATCCCCACAGTCTAGACATAACCAAGGCAAGTTAATGGATTTGAAGGAGGCTCCTGGTGATTCTGCATCAAAACTGGGAGCAGATCAAAAAAAAAAAAGCCCTCTTGGCTTCCTTTTCATGCACTTCCTCCCATTATTTAATTGTCGAGATGACTGCACCACTTTTGCACATTTAATGAGTCCAATGCAAACAATATTCTATCCCCAATTTTCATCAACTTCAAAATGTTTTATTTCCAGGGATCTAGAAAGGCAAATGTACAACTTAAATAAAACCGCAGCAGTCACTACATACAATAATAATCTCACTTCATTTTGGAGCAGAGCGTGGAAAATATGGCTATATTCTAAACTAATGGGAAAGTGCAGCAGATTCCTTCTCCCTCTTTCTAGCTGTTTTAAATGAAGGCTGCAGGTAGCAGAGTATTTTTAAGTTCATCTACTGATGTACAAAAGGACCGAGTTGGAAGTTGGTTTTCGAAACGGAGCTAAGTTGCATGGTATCCTGATGTTGCCAGATGCACTTCTTGTGTTACAATCTCAGGTACAGTTTAGCAATTATTATTATTATTATTTTTTTCTGGAATTGAATGTCAACTTGTCTGTTTATGGACAATTACCATAGATAGTCATGTAGCACTGTACCAGCTTGTACTCCAGTAACCAGGAGTTAAAAATAACACATTAGAGGGGAGGTATGAAAGGCAATAAGCTTGGGGACTTAATTTTAGGGAAGGGTACCGTATCTGCTCTCCTTTTCAAGAGAATAAATGAAGAAAGGAATTAAAAAAAAAATAGTAAGAACTTGTAGGAAATGCAGCTGCTATTAGAGGAAAAGACTGTTACAGAGTCTTGCAAGTAAAAGTTGCTCATTCTTTGACAGCACACCTGCAATTACATACTCTTTTTCATTTTTTATTTCCCCCTATTTTTACGGTATCATATTTTAGCATGGGAATATTGCATTGATAGACTTTGAGGGGTCAGGTAAGGGACACAAGGGACAGATCCAGTGAAACCAGTGAAATCAAAGAGTGTCATTTCACCGCCTTTTTGAAAGTGTTGGATCAGTCCAGTTGCCTACAATTTAAGAAGGGATCCCTATCCAGAAAAGCACTTTAGCACGTGATAACTGTTAAGCATGTGCTTAAGTGCTTTTCTGAATCAGGGCCCATATAAGGAAGCACTTCTAGCAAATGTTTCCAGTTAGCTCTAATAGCGTATAACTTTTCCAGATATTAACTTCACTCCAAAATATATAAGCAGAACTCCTTCCAATATTGAAATGCTTCACTGAATTCTTCCCTTCAAACAATTGTTTGGAGGTTTGCTCCTCTATTGATATAAGGAGTTGATTCAAGTTGCAGAAATAAAAAATGTGTTTATGCAAATATTAAGTGCCTGAAATCTACACCACAGCTGTTTAGCTTTTGGATGAAAGTCTTGGCTTGTTGTATAAGATGTATCAGCATCCGTGAGACTTAGAAAACATCTTTCATTACATGGTTATTTCAGTGGAAATACTCTTTTCCAGAACAAATTCAGATGTCTCTGCCTTTATAAAAGTATGAAAAGCCTTTTGGCATAGGTATTCCTTATCAGGATGAATCTAGAAAGAGATATTAGTGATAATGATGAGCAAAATTGTGGGGGATAACTACTGCCTGTGACATTTTGTAACACGAGCTTCTGTTGTAGTTGGGGACAAACTGCAACTGCAGTGAGTGACTTCAGTGTGTCCATGGAGATGGTCATCTAGCACAACAAGTGGAACAGGACGATTTTGTTTCATATGTAAACATTATAGATAAGAAAAAGAAGCCTCATATTTGCTTTTTTTTTTTAGTTTTGTTGCATTATCTTCAGGCCATGCATCATCTCTAATGAGCTTGATAAAGCATAGCAAGGAAAATGTGCCATAATTCATCATGATTTCCATTTCAAAAGTGACAGCCAACTAAAGAAAATAGTCCATTTTGCAGCATCAGAAAACCAACAAATAATAAAGATTATATTGGAAACAATATCCTCAAATGAAAACTTGCAGTCCCTTCATCTCTGACCCCATTACAGAAAAGAGGGTTTGATTTTGTTAACAGTACCTCCCGATTCTCTCTTGTTCATCTAGTAAATAGAATATTTGATTTTGATTTTGTGCCCCTTTCTCGCCCCAAAAAACAACACCCCCAAATTTTATGGAGCCATAAAAGCTGGTAGATGGAGAAAGACAGGAAGCGTATTTTAAGTTGTCAGAAAATATAACATTAGATTTAATTCTTTCCCATTAAAAAGCTATGGCCCATGCTGCAATGGAAGGTATAAATAAGCTCCTTTCACTAACAATAAAGGAACAATCTGCGTAACTGGAGAAATTTTATTTCTTTGAATGAATATCCAAACTGCCGGTTTGGAGATTTTTTTGGTAGCCTAAATCCTCTTTTATAAATCAGACTATGTCTTCCTCCTGCAGATCTGGGTCTCTCCTATGCCAGATACTTTGTCCTTTATATGGCTTACCTTTAATCTTTAGTGCTTGAAGTAATTTAGTTTTATCAAGAGATAAGAGGGAGGGGGTAGGGCTTGGGCTGGCCTGCGTGAAATCAAATGTTGGTTCCTGAAATGGGGAAAACTGGAGGCAGAGGAAAACTGTCAGGGACAGACTGAGCCTTTGAGTCCCGTGGTCAGCTCCATCGCTCCCAGAAGATCTAGGGACACTGCAGATCTGTCCAGCGATGGCAGATCTACCAGTTACCAGCTGGTGTGTGCTGAAGCTCTTCCCAGTGTACAGCACATTCTTTAAGAGCTGTAATGACTGGAGAATGTGATTTCGTAATCTGGAGGGGAATGTTCGCCCCCAAAATAAAGCGTGCGGATGACAGAAGAGGGGCACATGAGCAGCCTGGCAGGGGTGATCTCCTGGCCTGGGTTGCTGCATCCTGAACTAGAGGCTAAACTTGCCCCTAGCAGCTCGGCAGGCGCTGGGAGATGCTGCCCTGCAAAAGGGCAGGATGCTGCTCTCATGGGGCGGCTGCAAAGACACTGCAAAATCACCCTGTCTCAGCAGACTCACAGGTCATATTTGTGTTTCTGGGCCTGAAACAGATAACAGTAATTCTGGTCTCTGACGATACCCCTGCTGAAGACATACCAGGCGTTCATTTTCTGTGAATACTTTAGAATACCCAATTAAGATTAACTGTTTGGAAAACACTATTTTTTTACTAGCTGATTGATGAACTAGGATATCATTACAAAAAGAGAAGGAGCAGCAACGACCAGGGTCAACATGAATTTATTTAAACATTCTAAGGAAAAGTTTTCCAAAAATTATACTCAAGATCATTCTTATGCGGTAGTTAATTAACATGTGGAGCTCACTGCCACAAAATGCAGTATCTTTGAAGCATGAGTTTAGCGGGATTAAAGGGATTTATTAAACACTTATATGGATAATGAGACCATCCGCAGTTACATTACACAGGATGAAACCATACATTAGGGATATAAACAATTATGCTTCAGGACAGAAGCCAACTACTGACTAATAGAGTTGAGGAGGAAATTCATTCCATAATTATCCAGGACTTTAGGTACCTTTTCTAAAAGTTCTAGTACTGGCACTATGAATGGGCCACTGCCTTACAGGAAACATCGGAATACAGGAAATGCAGAAAAAATAATGGAGCTGTGATTTAATTCACGTGTAGGTACTTTTATTTTTTTTTCTTATCTTGAAAGGAATAACCTGAGTTTAAAGAAAAAAAAAAAGGAAGAAAAAAAAGGAAAGAGAATGGAAGATCTTTTTTAAAATGAGGAGAAAAAAGAAGGGCACTCCTTTAGTTGATGTTGCACCACCTGTTTATATCATGGCATTATAGTAAGTTCTATAATATGTTCTCTAGTTTCTGAAGTTTTACTTATGCTTCTGCTGTTAACACACTGCTGTTTTAATGGTGCTACGAACATAAACTTGGACAAAGCTGCCTAAAAGGCTGCCTGATATATATTAACCAAACTTAACAACTTAGCTAGGAATTTGAACACAGTTTTCTGAAAAGGAATTTACAATAATTTAATCCTCTAAGAAGTGGTACTAAGACACCCAGCTAGGACTTTTGTCCTCTGTAGACCCAAGATGCTGGTGCTTTTGCTGAGGGCTCTGCAGAGGTAACATCACCTTGTGCTCCCATTTTCTGCTAGAGCCAGACACGAGTTGTGGCCTCCTCTTCCAAGCCGAGGAGCATCTATGGCATCATGTAAGATGCAGAAGATCCTATAGAAGAGAAAGAATACTTTGGGCAGGACCAAACTGCCTGGGACCAAAATATTTTGGACATCAAATTTCGTTTAAAAAAAAAAATATATATATATATGGGAAAAAAGATCTTAATATATTATTACCCACTGAGAACATACACAGGGACTGCTCTGCAGGTCACTGCAACTGGCAGCGAGGACAATGTCCTGTCCTTTCCTGACCCTCCCTTTAAGAGTTTCTTACTGGTGACTTTTCCAGCCTCTGGAGAAGCCCTTGCCCACAGATTCCCATGCCCACGTGCTGACAGAAGACCTCAGCACGTGCAGGGAATCCAGTGCATCCAACAAATATCAGGTTTGCTGGGCATGCACAGACCAGCGCGGGGCCCCACGTGCACTGGCCGTATCTGGGGGCTTCTAGATATTGTAGAGTCGCAAAAATCTATGGAAATCCTAATTAAATATCTAGGGCTCTCCATTCCTGGCTAGATGGAAGTTTTGGGTGGAAAAGAGGAATGTCTGGGGAAAGCCAGGATATACAGGCAGAGGACTGTGCAAATGCTACAAGCTAAAAGCATTGAGGTACCTTAATCTCTGGGGCCAGAATCAAAGCTACATAGGTCAGCGGAAAGACTCTGGAGAGCTCTGCGTATCTGGTAATCAGAAAACACACCCTTAAATTAAATTACCACCAACAAAAAAGCAGTAATAACCAGAAAAACAATGACAGTAGCAGGTGTTCAGCATCTTTGAAAGGCAGAAAAGCAAACTTTTATACTGCATCCCTGATTCCCTGCTATGCAACTGAAGTCTGTCGACATCCAGATATGTTTCACACTGAATGTTTGGCATCACAACAGGTGTTTTCTGCCAGATACACCAAGGAAGAATATTCCACATTTGTAACTGTTGCACTGAGTCTTTCCACCACATGAATTGGCTGTACTTGGCAGCAGTCAGTTGGTAAATAAAAAATGATCTAGAATCCCTAACTATTGTAACCTTAAAAAGCCACTAAATAACATTGTTTTTCACCAGTGACATTTCTCACCCAGACGGGAAGTCCCAGAGAAAACAGAAAAGGAAGAAAGTCAATAAATCTGGGCAACGTTGAATGAAATGGTTAAATAAGTAGGGAACTCATTATTAAAAATGTCCCGTTAACAAACTCCATTTAAAGAAGAGGACTGAGACTTTTTTCCTATTCTTTTTGGTCCTTAGCCTTCTGATTTTCCACTATGTTTTGCAGCCCCAATAGAGAACGTCAGTTTTTACCTACTTGTTTGGCTTTGGCTAAGAACATGGTTTCGAGCTGTAATCTGCTGGGAATTTTTAAACAAAATTCCTTATTTGCTGGAAATTTGCTGACTGCTTAGAAAATGAAAACCGAGGTCTGAGGAAAGATCAGTTTGGCTGATTTTCCCACTTCGATAAGAATCTGGGGAAAAAAAAAAAGAATTTGCCAGCACATTCCTTTCTGCCATTTGCAAAAGAAAAGCAGTCCAGCGCTCATACTGACACAAGCAGTTCAAAATGATCAAACCAGCTGTTTCAATGGACTGTTTCCTGTTTGTCTCTTATTACAAACCCACTATTTGCCCTTTTTTATTATAATTGCAGGCCTATTTTCCTCCTAACAGATTTGCTCCTACCTGTGTTTCATGGTCAAAATGAAGGCTCCGCTCTATGCAACTTCAGTTTTATTTGAAGTGTATTTTTATCCTTGGAATCATCTATTGTGTTGTTTTTAACCAACTATTTCAATTTGCCAGGCTGAGCTAATGATTCTAATTTGATAGCACTTATTTATAAAGCTCTAATATACCATTAAAAGCAATATTATACAGAACCAATTTATGCTGATAATTTTCCAGCCATATAAATGGGAGGAAGGGAAGAGCAATGCGGCACACACGACATACATGTTTTTAACATTTTAAGGCCTAATTTTAAAAGAAAGCCCCTGGGAAGGCTGCAGTTTCTGCCCATGCTTCAGCAGATAGAATTGCACGAGTGGAGCCTTGCTGGTGTTTATTTCAAGCATGAAGTAACCTTGGGGAAGCCTTTTTCTCCCTTTTGCCGTTCTTTCGCCCGCTCACAAAGCAGGTTTCAGGTTTGGGGCTGCCGGTTGAGGGGAATGCTTAGCTTGCCTATTTAAAACACAACTGGATTTTGCTATTCAAATGTAGGAAACCTAATTACACATTGGTAAATTCTCTTCAGTCTACCAAACACAGAAAAAAAACAGTGACAGAAACTGAAAGGCCAAAAAAGAGAAAAGAGTCCCTAAGACCTAATGAATCCAAACTAAACACCTCTCCACAGAAATGTCAAACATTTCTCTTAGCACAAAACAAGGCTTAAAGAATTCCCTGCTTTTGTCTCTGGGCTAATTCCTTAAGCAGAGAGGGGGATTTTCTTCTGGGAGTGTTATTTCACAAAGAACTAAACAGCAAATAAACAAAAGACTCTCAAAGAGTGAGAGAGTATAAATAAAATTCATGACTCCTTAAAGAGTTTACACTGAAAGAATGTGGGGGATTATTTACAATTAAAGCGTAGTCTGTGGAATACAGTTATTATTGCAAAAATGAATAAGAGAGAATTTCATTTAGCTCACAATAAGAGTGCACCTGGGTCTTCTCCATGTGTTAAAAGTGGAGAAAACTCACTTGTGCTCAGAATCATCTGTTTTGTCACTTTTAGAAAACTTTTTAATTTTTTTTAATTTTATTTTTTTAATACACCAGGCTGGATAATCAAATTGAAACAAACAAACAAAAAAAATAAAAACCCCACTTTGCTTATGAAGTTGCGAATTAATGCATATCGTAGCCTCAGAAAGTGCTAAAAAGAAAGGGCACGAAAAGAGAGCATGCAAAACAGGCAAGTTGGGAAAATCAAGCAAAAGTTTCTTCTGTTTTTATGTGAAAAGTATACCTCAAATCCCTGCCCCCTCAGCCAGTGTGGCAGAAATGAAGAAAAACCTTTCAACAAAGGAAGTGTTTTTATGCTCCAGGTCCAACAAAAAACAAGTTTAGATGAAAGTGAAAAGTAGCAAGAAAGGAGGAAAAAGTTTGGGGGAATCTACCTTCCTGCTTGCCAAACGGAAGATGAAACGGTGCGTAGGTTACGAGCGGAGACAAGGTTAGCTGGGGGATAAGATGAACGTGGAACAAATACAAGATTTCATTTCCAATAAATTAGGCAGACACAAATGAATGGTTATTAAGATAAAGAAGCATAGGTTGAAGAAGTCACTTGATTATAAATTATAGAGCAATTAGTCCTCTTTTCAGTGCTTTTTTTTTTGTACGAGGCATTCTGTATGCTACAGCAAATGTGTCATAAAACAATGCTGATAATGATGTTGAAATGCAAGGTAGAGCAGCCCAAACTCGTGTATATGTGCATGTATCAATATGGTTGTGAATGATGTATGGGTGTGTATGTCCATATGGGTGTTTATGCCTCTATATATGTGCATCTCTGTGGGTGTACATGCATGTCTGTCTACAGCATAAATACCACTAGACTCATACGTGTGCAGCCCTATTCATTCTTTAGAGATGCGATGCATTAATATAAATTAAAAAAGAAATAGTGTGTTGTGGAATGTATTTTATCTATCCATCTGTCTATATTATGTCTCTCTGTCATATTATAAAGAAAGTTTTTATAAGAGTGAGAGACAGAATTTAAACCTTTTCTGAATTTGCAGCAAAGTTTTGATTAAGTCTTATCCTGCCATGCCTGTCTCGGTGAAATATCTGAAACATTGTGCTCCACAAGATTGAATGAACAGTATTTATTTTTAGCATCTGCTGCCCCCGACTCAAACTTTGCTACTAAGAAAATTCAGCTCTATGGAAAAGAATTTGAATTCCAGCTGGGCAGTTTTCAAAATAAGATGAAAAGTTAAGCAGGCAATTGGTGTGTATTTAGGGCTCAAAACACCTTGCCTCCTAAGAAGTCTTGAAGGAGTTAATCCCTTCTCAAGATAATCCACTAAAGAGCATCCTTCATTATGATGTTAAAAGCAAGGATCAGTGCTGGGGGAGTCTAACAATAGGACAGGGGTGCTTTTCAATCCCCATCACATTCTTCCCAGGTTAGAAACAGAAACTGCTGTTATTCCAGCCGAAAAACAGGACGGGGTTCTCGCTTGGTGCTAAATATTCAGATTTAAAAAGGGAGGAGAAGGAGGAAAAAAAAAAGCGACTGCTAATCCACTGCGTTAACTAAACTTCTCTCTTATTGGGTATTTTTTCTGCCAGTCTTTCTAACTTTTATGACAAAGCGGTGCCTGTGGAAGGCCTGCATCAAAATAATTTGCAACTCTCATAGACATCAAAAGAACTTTTGATAAGAGGCTTGTAAATAATTTCCTGGTAGTAACATATGAATAGAAAAAACCTGGAGCAAGTCAGTCTAACACTATTGAATGAAAGGGCGCTACACCACTTTACTCTGGTCAGGAATCTGACTTCTAGTAAAACACGGGAAAAAAGCAGCACATACCAAGCTGCTTTTTATTACTTATGTGGCTAATGTTCTTGATATTTGGTTTTCATTTTGTTCAGTGCTGAATATCCTGTTTTTAATTAATGAGAGGATAGCAAAGTGTAAAAATATTGTGTTTTTGAGAGCTTTTTATAATCATAAGTGAGGATTTCTTGTACACAAACACACACATGCATTCACTGCTATTTATTATATGAATACTCAAATTCAAGAAGATTTGCTAATCAACCCAAATAAAATAAAAATCATAAACTGAGAGATTATCTTAATTTTAAGAGAATAAAGAGGAGGATGCAGCTTATAGAGTGTGCAGTCAGAAAATGAAGGAATAAAAGCTATTATTTTGATAGCTGGCCATAGAGCGAATTTAGGATATGATCCAATTCCCATGGATCTCCAATACCACAATGGACGTTTGGATCATGTCCTCCGAGTGCAATAACAAGTTGTTGCAGCCTGCATAATTGATGGTTTTTAAGGAATCTCTTGTAAAACACGTTTCATTTTGCCTTGGAAATGTTACCTTAAGGAATTCTAGTGGCTACACCAGGGCCAAGAGAGAGGACAATAATATTTCAGTCATGATAATTAAATACTGTAAGCACCGTTATTTTCCTATTTGTTATAATTCCAACTAAGAAGTGCTCTGATTGAGACCTGGCAAGAAATGGTTGAAAAATTTCTCTTCCAAAGGGGGAAGCTAAAAGAACGCATGACTCATCTGTAGATAGTAATTTTGATTCTTTTGTCCAATATAATCATCACACGGATAGTAGTCCAACTCACTATTAAAGCAAGGATAGCTGAAGACTTCCTGACATAGGGCTACTACTTTCCTTTGCCTCGGGGCATGGATTCCTTTTCTTTCTGAGTTTAATCGTGCACTTTTTGATGGAGGATGGACCGGACCATCTCCTGGTGTCCATGCTGATCACTGCACTTTAACAGGAAGAGACTGGATGTTCCCCTAATGCACCTCTTTACGGGAATAAGAGCATGGAAGATCCTACTAAGAGAAGTAAACTCTGGCTCTACTGTAGATCGACTTCCATTGCACTGTACAACTGGAGCCCTTTCTCCTCTCTCTTCTTCTTTCCATCCTCTCCACACGGGATAATGAGATCACCTTTTGCTTATTTACTTTGGCAGATGCAATACTTAAAGGAGAAGCATTTTGGTGTATCTGAATACATTGGACCTTCTATGGCTGTATCTTCTATCTGATACATGTGTAAAAGTTGTGGTTTGCTTGAGACCAGATCTAAATTAGTTTTCTGGTTAAAAATCAGGATAAAAATAATAAACTGAGGGAAAGACCCAACCTGAGCCCTTAAAGAGTAGAGTCCATTCCCGGATAAGGTCAATGGCTGATCCAATTCCTACCCTTCAACAGCATTCACTTTCTGGAATTAATTTATCAAGCTACATTTAAGGATTAAAAGATGGCTCCTGACATTATAGAACAAACCAGAAAAAAAATCCAAACAAAAAAAAACCTGTCACAATTCAGCAAAATTTGCAAAAGAAAAGAGGCTGTATGGGATAAAGGAAACCAGCCCAAAGTCCTCTTAGGTTGATGATCTCTTCAGGTCACGGTTCAAGTTATCTTGATTTTCAATTGTACCCACCCAAGTCCATACTGCTTCTCCTAAGTTTTTTTTTTTTTTTTTTTTTAAGGATTTTAAGTTGCTGCCTAACTGCTCCTCCTCTTAATGAGAATGAGACTGACTGCATTTTATTAATGAATCCCATCTTTTGTGCGTAGGTTTTAGTTTCTCTTTAACATCTTGAAAAGTCATTAACTTATTGCTAATTTAAAAGAAAAAGAGAGCGATCCTGTTGGTTCGAATGAATACTTTTCCTTTGGTTGAACCAATAATTCAAGCTCCTGATTATACCAATTAAAGACCAATTTGAGGAAAGGCCTCCAGCACTGAGCTGCAGCTGCCATTTAGCCACAAATTATGGGCCTTATATGTGGGTGGACATGAAACTCTTTCAGAGAGAAATAGATTGAGAAATAGGGAAACTATTGTAGGGATTTCAGCAGAAGGGGGACATTAATTGGATACATTGCTTGAAGTCAATCAGAGATTCAGCTACTCTGTGGGCCTTTTGACTTCAAGACCCTTCTCTTTTTGTTCATGTACCTTCAGCTAGATTAATCACAGTGACTAAACAAGCAGAGATATTTTTCAGGGCTCTTTTAAATTTCTTTCTGCAGCTCTGAAGAAGGGGCAGCCTATTCTGCAGTGAAATGACTACTAAAGATGCTGAAAACAAGTGTGATAGTTTCTATCTTGATATTGATTCTTTAGACATTTTGAGTTAAGGACATACAAAAGTGCTCCCAAGATAAAGGCTTTTAATTGTTAATTTGATATTAGCAGCATTTTATATAAATTAGCATTTTATATAAAAAAATCAATGAAATGATGAGCTTTCAGCAATGATTTTCTGCTAAAAGGGAAAGAAGACTGTGTTATTGTGAAAGTGTTTCTTTTTGGGCTTGAATTAATCAAACGAGTGGAAAAAATATGATAGATACTGTCAATGATCATAATCTAAATGATTGAAAAACATTTTGTATTAGCTGTTATTACAATACTATATGTTATCTGAGTTTTGTTCTAGTTTTCATTTTTCCACTCGATGGGAAAAAGCACTGCTAGTGGGACTAGAACGGAATTATCTTTGGTCTCCCATCCTGTGCTGTGTTGATTAAGTTTTTTAAAATGCTGGAAACCAAATACAAATAAATATATGATGTGGAGTTTTCAGTGAGATAATGATTAAAGAAATA
>JAUBNY010001079.1:1819913-1831700 GCA_032275445.1 Crypturellus soui
TTGCTCTTAAAACTGCAAAGTGTCTTCCACATCCTCTCATTTCCAAAACGTTTCTATAGTTGCTCCTGGACTGTTTACTAAACAATAACATGCGTTAATTTTTGACATTATTTTGAAATTCCATTAAAGGCAACCAGCTTGACATTACACTTTGTTTTTAAGAGCTACCATTTCTACTCGATAAACAATTGCCATGTTCTAGAGCCAGTGAGCTTGTGTAATATCACCTATATCAGAAAGCTGATCTTGAGTGTGACGGTTCAGTTCTACCTCTAATACAGTTGCTGTTGCTGTAGAATTTGAGCTCCTTCATTCTGACTTAGTTACTACATCAGTAAAGTCGCTCCTTGACTGAACACCAGGAAAATGCCAAAAAAATTATTTTTACTCGTGTGTGGGAAGAGTAGAAGCATATAGCTGGCATGTATGCATGAGAAAAAGAATGTTCTTTTTGTAAATATAGGTTAAAATCATTTATAGGTTAAATCATGAAATCATTATTTTTTTTTTTTGGACAGAAACTGTGTGGAATTCAGGATTTCACTTGAACTACAGTTTTACTGAGGGGTGACATCCTGATGGACCAGATTCTGTCTACAGAAATGAATAGTCCTGGGACATGCCACACCTGAGGAGACAAGTCTGACTGATAGAGCAGTTGAGGTTTGTCATTCCCCGTTGCTGAGAGGCCAGGTTTCCTGGAGGTGTGCGCTGTTGGCTGCAGAGCTCAGGGAACTGCAGGATTGCTCCATGGGAAGCTCTTTTTACCCATAAAAATCCCACAGACACAAGCAGTGAGTTTTGCTTAGTCGTTAATGATGGCTGTTCAACTACTGTGAATCCCCCCATATTCTCTCTTGTATGATTAGAGCCAACCTGTCCCATTCAGAGTAATATATCCTCCTGTACGACTTTGCTCTCATGACCACAATACCGACAGGGATATCTATTCAGGGACTAGATTTATAACCAGAAATTCCTGTAGCCCTTTTTAGGTATTTTCAGTCACATAATGCCTCAAGTTTGTTTGAGGGTTTCATTCAAAAGATCATCCCAATATTGGCATGGATGTTTCCTGCAAGGGCCAAGCTTGTGTACATCCCACATAGGACAGCTTTGCTAGAGATGATGCCACGAGTCTAAGCTCAACCTCATGAACCTGTTCACAGACCTCTCAGCAACTACCCATCAACCTCTCAGCTGGGTTTTAATTGCATTAATATTCAAAGCGAGATCACAATGATTATTATTTTCTTTTCTAATAACAAGGTACTGCACCAATGAAGGCCTCTAGCAGTCGGAAAATGTGGATGGGTGAGTTAGCAGAACGGACTTACAGAGCTGATGTTCCACGTTTCAGCAGTTCTTTCATCCCTGGTTGGGCTGGAAAGTCCTTTCTGCCAGTTTGAACGGCAGTTTGAATAGTTGTGGAAATATTTTGTTTTAGCATTTTCAACTGAAGAAAAATATTTTTACATAACTGAAACAGAAATGTCTAGTTTGCTTCACTGAGGTGGCCCCAACCACTTCGTTCTGTGACCATAAAGTTTTACACCGCAGCTCTCATTAGCTGCTACATTTTGTAGGCTGAAGGCTGCCTTCGTATTAAAGGTGACAGGACTGAACTACATGTCCTGTGTCCCCGGAGTTGTGTGACATCCATCATGGACTAGGACATGGCTTGACGAGACGGCTGTACCACATTGAGGAGAGACGAGGAAGACCAGTCAATAGGGAAAGCTCTACCTCATAAAAGGCCACCTAATGGGTTGTAAAACCCATTAAAAATGCAAATGATTTAGATTAATTTAAAAGACTAGTGTTCCAGATGGATCAAAGCATCTTGCAGTGAAATAGACTGATACTTGTGTTCAAAAGTCTTATTTGTCTTCCCCAAACCAGTATGTCCTTCCCCTCACACATATTTTGGTTTTATGGAGACCAAAAGCAATTTTCCAAAAGGGAGTTCTAAAACAAGTTTCGTTATAAAATATTTCCCAGTCACCCTTCCTGGTATGAAGATCCTGCAAAAACCATGATCTTCTAGAGCAACAAGCAGTAATTCTGTTTTCCCAAGGGAATTAACAGCTAGGGGAATAAAACCAGGGGTAGATTCCCTTTCAGTCTCAGAAACGGTTAATACCATTGACAGAGCCTGGCCTCATAGCAGAGGCAGAGACTCCCTTGCCTCACGAGCGCACAGCCGCTCTAACGCAGGAAGAATCGATCGGAAAAGCAGATTTTAAAAATCACTCTGAAAATCATCTTGGAATAATCATTAACCGCAGGAAACCAGCAGAGCCACAGCGCAAACCTTCCAACTGCTCAGCAGCAGCAGCAGCAGCTACAGACCGCGACCCCAGAGAGCGAGTCAGCTCTCCTGCTGCAGCATCATCTGCTCTCCAAGACTAAAGTGACGTGTCCTCTGCTCCCCACGTGCTCCGCAGACCGGCAGCGGAGCCACATCCCTTCCAACAGGATCCCGACGGTGACACCTGTTCCGTACCGACACCACCGAGGGACTCGCAGAGCCAGTCCCTTGCCGCTGCGCAACCCGAGATCGGTTTGCAATGAAATATTACTTACTTGAATCAATGTTGTCTTGATGCTTCGTGAAGGGTGCAGCAGGCATAAAATGTGATATTGATTTCTGAGATGGAGCCTGGTCCTTTCTTCATGGCCATTTCAAAAAATGCAAAGTATTTCTTTTCTTTCACACCAGAGATCATGTCACCTCTGCAAACTGGAGGTCAAGGCCCTTTTACATTACCTCATATTTATCACCTGTCCTTTTTTACTTGTGCTCTTCTCTTCGTCTCTCAGTTTTTCTTCCTCCTCCTTGAGTTTTTATTGCCTCTTCGGCTCTCCTCTTAGCTCCTGTTCTAATTTCTGCCTTTTCCCCTGCTCTCCTGAGTGCTTTTAGATTCTGATCTAATTTCTCATGTCTTCTCCCAGTGCTGCTCTCTCTCCGTTCTCTCTTCCTGACCCTCACCTGTTCTCCTTTCTGCGTCTCTGCCTCCAATTCGGTTTTGTCCCCCTATGAAGCGCTGGTGCTGGATTTGCTTCCTTTCTGTTTCCCACATTGCTCTTGGGCTGTTTTTAGCAGTCATTCCAATAAAGTTTTCCCTGTTGTACATGTAAATACGATGTCCCAGCCTCTCATAATAATACATCTTTTTTTTTTTTCTAGGTTGCCTCCAATTTCCATGATTAGTGTTCGTATCATTTTAATGAAACTGTAGAAACAACGAGGAATAAAGCTTCCTAAATCTATAATCACACATCCCATGATATATAAAGGTTACTCTTTTTTCCTGAAGCCAGTGTGAATTTAAATCTATCCCACTGGTTTGGTTTAATTAATTTAGGAGGTAGAGAGGAGTCCGGAGCAGAAATCATAATCCTAAAACCTTCTCTCAGTAGGTTGGGACGTGCAATAGGGAAGAACTAATGTATTTTCCAGTTGTATTTCACTGCATCATTTTATATAGGAAAACTGCAATTTCCTGAATACACTGCTGGCCAGGGCACTGAAATTAATATTTTAACCAAGAAAAGTGACACGAAGTTTTAAACAACAGTTAAGATGGGCTATGCCTCAAAACTACAGCATGTCTAACACTACGATTTAGTGTTATGATGTGATACAAGAGGAAGGTACCTTATATCCTGAATATACAAATTGTGTTTCTAAGCAGTTAGTCCACTTTGCAGAGATTTGCAAACAATTCTTGCTCAGTGTGTGAGAGCTGAAAAGACTGCAGTGTATAATGACATGCTATAAACACTCGGACAGTGAGAACTGTCATTCCTCACCCTTTATGCTGATTATATATATAGTAACGATTCGGTACCATAATCGGATGAAACCAAAGCTTAGATTTAGGTCTACAAACTACAAATACTTGTGGTTGCAAGTTTGAAATTCTCTTTCAATTACTCTATGTTTTATTTACTTAAAACATAGTCTGAAAATACTTACCAGAAACCCTTTTGTTAAGGTCAACTTAAAAAAGGACTTGTTCACACTGTAAACATGATTTTTTTAAGATTAAAAAGCAAATAAAGTAAAGCAATGTCTGGTATACCCTGTAATACACACACACATATATATATATTTACAATATATATATTTACATACAGATCCTCTAAAAGTAATACTAACCAATTTTCATTATATTCATATTTCAATTAAATCATCCTACTTGTTTCTCTCTATATGGCACAAGGCGCAGAGCAGACTAAGGAATTTTGACATTCCCATTTCATTCTGATCCCTTCTCCTTGGATGGGAGCAAATGCCAGCATCTTCTGCCAGCCTATGGGAAGAAGACCTTCATTTTTGTGTTATTCAGACATGGCTAAGAGTGTGGACATGGTGGTGTCTCCTGTGCTGAGACAAGTCTTCAGGCAGGCAGTAATTCAGGGTATGAAGTTGGAGTCTGATCCCAAACCAATTAAAAGTCCCATATAGGGTCCAATTACATTTAGTTCAGCTTCGACCCAGGAATATGCCCTTCTTTTGAGCAGGAAATCCAATTTTGGGAACAAACAAGACGAAGATGACAAGGGCCTGTAGCTTGTGCTAATTCCCATCCTATGTGAGTTCTGTGGAAATCAATCAGTGCCCAATCTCAGGAACAGTCCTTTAAACCTCACATAGCTGCCTGGAGTTATGTGGGTTTTGAGCAATGGACCCGATGACTTGCTTTCTGCTTGTTTTAGGGAGTTACAGCAGTGCTTAGCCCAAATTAGTATATCCTGCAAGACGAAGTGCAAAGACACTGCGCAACACAGGCACATTTTTCTTGCAGAGCCGTGTTTGGAAGGACTGAAGGACTTGGAGCACTTTAACGCTATTACATGGTCAGCCTCTGAGTTAAATATGCCTCCGCACTGACACTGATCTCCCAGGAATGCAACAGTCTTTCCCATAAATCCCATGCTAAGGCTTTTTTCTCCGCTGTTCCATGATGTGCATGTCCAGTGTAAGATTTCTTGTGATAGGCTGGGTAACAACTCACCGAGCTCTGTGTCAAAGAGCTGGAAGCTGTCTTCAAGAAGGTTTTGCTGAAAGCAATGTCACTTCTCAAAGAGTCTTCAATGGAAAATATTTTATTTCGCTATAAATGCCTTGGAGGAAGAATTTAAATTCGGTAGAATCTAATATAACATGTCGTTTTATATTCTAGCATTCCACCAGGCAGAGGTAACATAGTTCAACTAAAATGCACTTTTTTCCCAACACGCTGCTTAGCTGGAATGGGAGTGTGCTTTTCATATATATTTTTTCTTTGATTTCTGTCTTCAAATAATTTTTCAATTTACAAGTTTTAATTTTTCATAAATGTAACTACTTCTGCTTGGCAAATAGAAAGCTGAATGAAATTTGCTGCAAGCATATTTCTGAGTCAGAAGCAATTACATAGCTCAGGAAAATAGTTTTTGGAACTGTTGTTGTTTGGACTCATTGCTATGATTAGTCATTAGTATCAGCTTGATAATACTGTGTATTTTAGATACCTGGAATTATTTCTACACCTTGATAGGAGAGCGGAGAGATCTGAACCTAGTACGTGCCTTGAATTTCAGATAACATTGAATATCAATCCAGGTTTCGGGTATGGCTCTACCTGAATCAGACATTTCTGATGTGTCTGTACAAACTCAGACTGTAAGAAGAGTATAAGAGTTAGGCCATATATAAATACTTTCTAGCGTGTTGTGTACACAAATTAATACATGCTATTTTCTAAGAGCTTTCTGAACCTTGAATAAATATTGCTGAAGCAAAAGTATGCAAATTATTAATAGAAACTGTAATCTCTCCCCCTATCTACTATTCTTATTTAGCCCTAACTATTTTGATACCTGAAGATCAGAAGAACAAAAGGGGTTTGTTTTGCCAGAAAAAAAAGGAAAATAGAATATTCCAAAGCATGAAAGAAAGAAAATTAAAAATTACTTTCCATACAAATCAAAGAATAATATATCTTGGATTGCCCAATCCCAGTTATTAACTTTTAATGGTAAAATCTGTGCCTCCTGCTAACTCTTAGATATTCTTCCATGACTGCTCTCTTGTTTTATGTATGTGAACCAACCTTGCAATATAAGGTGACAAACAAAAAAGATGGAAAAATATATAAAACAGGGCGGAGAAAGGTCTGCTTGCTACCTCAGGCTTTAAAACTCTCCTTACACACTTCAGCACGAAGTCTATTAAAGTGGAATATAGTGGAAATACAATATACAGCAATGAATGTCTCCAAAACAGCAATTTAGCACTCAAGCTGAGGGCAGTTCTTATGCACCGACTTTTAATACCGAAACGATTTGTGGTCTCACAAGTTCCTGCCTTGGGCAAGAATTGTGCCGCCTTCTAATGGCTCCAGTTTGTTGACTGTCAGAATAACAGAGAAATGGGAAGCAGAGGACCTGGGTCTCGTAAACAGCCGAGACAGATACCACGTTAGCACGAGATGCTCCCGTATCACCCAAGCCACGAACACAAAGGGAATCTGATGCATTGGCCAGGGAACTGGAGAGCAGCAAGGGTGGTAATCTCAAAGTTGTTGTGATGCTAAGTCATTTTTAGGCCCTGGCACACCTATGGGAATGAAACAAGCCAATGTCTGTGGGGCTGATGTGACGTTTTGGATCTTAATTTTGGCTTTTAGAAAAAATAGCTTAACTGTTTGGGGCGTATCAAATCTTTTCAGAGTTTTTGGATAGCCAAGAAAATGCAATCACTGGATATCACTGGGATTTTAATAAAATACAGAGCTAGTGCGAATGTTCGCAAATCAGTAAGGTGCGAAGTTATGTTAAGGTTAAAGTATGTTAATGCTTAATAACAAGCAAATATTAATAAGTTTTGAGTTATAGAGAAACAGGGCGGGAGAGGTGGACCAGGCAAGGGGCCAAGAGACCTTTGTCCTTCCAGCTCTGCCATTAACAGAAGTCACACATTAACTCTGCTCCCCCTTTGGAAAATGAGGCCGTCTACCTGTCAAAGTGACTTGGGGATCTCTCGGGGTCAGGTAATTTTAAAGTCGTCACTTCGGCACGCTGCCATTGCTTACATCTCCCGGGGCTGGCCGGTACAAAACATATTCTCACACATCATTTTTATTTAATGTGCCTCTCTTTCCCTGGATTCATGGAAAAGAAGAGTCAGGCTAGGACTGAATATTTTAAAAACTCCAAAAGGACTTGGATAGTCCCAGGCCACATCAGTAAGGAATAAAAGGGACCCAGTCCTCCTGAAATATTTTAGGGACCTCAATCAGATTGCAGTATTTCTGGCCTTCTTTTCCCCTCCACGCCAACATCCCTCTTACTCCAGATCAGCCGTTTACTTCAGCTCCTGTCCCTGCTTCCCTCGGTCCCCCTGAACACCTGAACGGCTGTTGCTTTAATAATTCGCTTGTCTTTTTGACAGGAGCGGAGGAGGCTGTTGTTAAGCTCTCTCAGCTCCGCGCAGCAGCAGGCAGCAGACAGTGCATGATTGCGCTGGGACTCGAGAGCAAACTGCGGCTCGCCGGCGGTGGCTGCGTGCCAGACGGCGCAGCCCGCGAGAGCAAACCCTTCTCGCGCGTGCAGGAGGGACACGGCAGCCAACTTGTGCCTGATCCGCTAGCGGGGATCACCGCCGGGAAAGGAGCCCGTTCGGGAGCGGAGGCAAAAGGGAGTGAGGGGCAAAAAAGAGCTAATTATCTTCCTATCCCCCTTGCATGGCTGTTAAAGTCCACTCGGAATAGTGCGTTTAAGGATGGGAATTTTCCCCCCTGCTTCCTGTAAGGTTAAGTGGACATCACACCTGTCGCTTTGGAATTGCTGTTGGAAGATGGGCTTGGCTGGAAGCCACCGCCTGACAGCGCGAGGCAGGTCTGGACCACAAAGTTGTATCAAGATATGAGCTTCTCTTGCGTCCACATGTGCTTGGTTCCAGGACGTGGGCTGACACCATCTTCACTACTTCTATACTGGAATTACGTGTGGATAGTCCTCCTATTGCTTCCTACTACTGTCAATGTAATTGCTTCCATTTGGGCATCCTTTGGAAAGAAAATCTCCTGTCATGATGGCCAATGTGATGCTCTGTTGCACGAAGCTTCTCCTCGTAGTCCCTCCAAGACATCAGTTTTCACCTGGAGATCCTTGCTGAGCTTTGCTGATGACAACTTCCATATTCACACTTCTCATTATTAAGGCAGCTTTAACTCCATGTTTTAAAGTGTAATTAAGTTTTGCTAAATTTGCTCTAAAATGTTGTTCTAGGAAAAAAAAATGAAATGATTCCTTTTAAGAACATTAAAGTAAAATATTGTGACTTTTTCAGTGCCTCCCAATAAGTGATTCATGGAGTTTACAATGGAGTCTGTAAATACATTTCTCAGAAGAAAAATGCCTTCAGAAGTCTAATCTTGATTAACACGAGCAAAGAGACGAATCAGAGCTTGCATATCTAGGGAACTGGTCACTCACCCTTAAGGTGCAAAAAGTGAACACAAGTGAAGGCCAATGAAGTGGGTTATCATTTTTGGCAATTAAGCTGGTTTTTGGAAGTCAGGTACACAGCTGTGATGAACTACACATGAACTCATGTGTCTAACAGACTCATATAGCAAATCAGTGACAGGAACAGGAGTGCAACATACTACATTTAATTCCTTGCATCAAGTGGATTCCAACCACTTGAACATTTTATATATAAATGTATATAGCCTATAATCAAGACTATAATTTTCACTTTACATTGTGATCTTTCCAAATTTTTTTAGGGAAGACTGCATGGAGCAATCATGCTTGGACGCGCTCTATTGAATTGCCACCAAAAACGTCGTCTCAGTTTGTTAAAAAAAGTCCCATAACTTTTGACCTCACATACACTTCAGCTTCTGTCAGAAGAAAAACGCAATAAATAGTTCTGTGCGAAGAAAACAAAATGATTATACTTGCAATGTAATAAGCAATTACAAAGGGCAAATTACTTGCACCCTCTGTAATTTTTTGTCATTAGATAATTAACATCAGAGGTATTAATGATCATTTTAACAAATTACCATATAATTATAATGTGTTTCTTCATTTAGTCATACACATAGTACAAACCCTTCTAAGATTTGTGTATTAATTGAAAATATATTATTTATTGGCTTAGCTGAGGAGCAGCCCACACTGATAACTAAACCCATTAAAGTAACTAGCTGTCAATCTGTTGTTACCAGAGCAATTCTTAGTGGATGCAAAAGTCACTGACCAAACTCAGATTAAGGATCAAATGAAAGACTGGAAGAAATCACAATATTCACTAGAATCAAAGACCTAGAAATGCTACATCTCTGACTTGTGTGAACTTCCTCAGGAATGAAAGCTGAGAGTGGAACAAATGCACTCATGAGTGTGCGGGGCCAGCGCATGCTGGTGGCAATGATGCTTCTTAGATTAATTAATTTCATAACATTTCCATAATACAGTTTAACTTAGTGTACTTTTTGTAATCTAATTTTAGTTGAATTGCTTTGCGCAATCTGCTCAAAATGTGTTTACGATTCAGAATTGTTAGTCTCCTTTTCATTTTTTGCTTTGCTGCCTTTATAAAATCTGCCTAAATTGGTGAAATAAATTAGGGGAGTGCTGCCAAATTCCACTTTTTTGACTATCCTAACATGTAAACTAATGCATTTGGGCCAGGTTTGCAGCACTTTCTGTGAATCCTCTCCTAGAGGTATGCAGAGAGGAGCATGGCTGGGAGAGTGAGATTTGGGAGGATGCTGCAGATTTTTCTGCGGGAAGAGGAATTTTGAATTTGTTATTGTGAAGAGGGGGGCTGAAAAGCTGATTCCAAATTACCCATTTCCAATTTGGGAACAGATATGGCCCATGTGACCTAAGCATCTTGTCAAGACAGCTTGAGTTTGAAACTGTGAATATGCAAGTGGATGAGCTACAGACCCGAAATGATTCACACCTCGATATGACATATTTTTTCTGAATAGGCTGAAATTCACCCCTGGGCAAAAGGCCGGGAGAAAGCTCTCAAAACATGGCTCAAATGAGCTATAAGAAGCCCCATGGCTTCACCATGGCCCCCTTGAACAGGATCAATTGCACACGCAACATAGATATTGAGAAAATCAAGATCCACTTGCTGACAGTTCATGAAGAGGGAAACTGGAATAAATTATTCATTACAGAACTACTCAGCTTTGGCAATAAATACACAGGTTGAGGGAGAATGGGAGCTGCTCTAGCTGTAATGGCGTGTTACGGCCGTTTTCAAACCTGGAGGCCTTAACTTGGTAACCGGTTGATGATAAGCTGCTATTTTCTTAATTTATGTGCCTCCTCTGGGGCTCTGCTTGGATTCTTCCTCCCAGGAACCCCCGTGTTCATAGGATTCGCTCCTCAGAGGGATGAGATAGGGAAATTGCTCCTTTTTAAGGTGAGTAATGGTTTTGGTTCTGTCTCAAGGTTCCTCATGCCTTGGTGACCACTTATTTACACTAATGCAAGTTGCTAAACGAGGTACAAGAAGATCAGGGCTGCTTTTCTGGATTTAGGTAAAAGTAAAGACAGGTATCCAAAGGCTTTTCAACATCAACAATATATATATGCATCACTTAGCCCCCTTGGTTGCTTGTTTATTTATGCATTAGGGATCCGAGGGATGGAGCTCCTGGCTGGATACATTGAGGTACAGTTAAAACTCTTGTCCCGCTCAAGTCAGCAGCTCAACCCAACACCTTCCAGTGCAAGCAGGGCTGTGCTCTAGATAGCCCCGGCCATTCATTTTACACGGATATTGCACTTTGTTTTTTAATTAAATAGAATTTTTTTTTCTGCCACTGCCATTTTCAGCTGCCTGAACGGCTCCGATGACACCTTACAAAGTTGCCTTTACATTGGTGATATTAGTATTAATCATGCATTGCTTGATACAGTAATTGAATAGTTTTTACGCAGATGATATTAACTGATAAAATATGGCATCCTCATGAGAAAACATTACCTTGAAATATTAGCGTTACAATATGTTAATTTCTGTGGAGGATACGAGTACGGATATATGAGGACATGTAAATTTCCCAGCACTTCTGCTGACAATTTCCATGTCAACATAATTCTTAGGAATTTGTACTCACTATTTTGTGATGACTTATATGATGATGTATAACAACTTAAGGGGGTTTTAAAATGCAGTATTTTGACTAATGCAGTTTAGTAAATAGCACGCAGGGCTGTTGTCTTGCTCTTGATTCCTGCAGCGCTGACAGGAGCTCATGAGGCTGCTAGGAAGTCTCTGATTTGGGTGCAAAATGCAAGAGAGGGGACTCAGACTGACTGCTCTGAGGGCTTTGCAGCTCAGCCCTCAACCCCTTCTACACGTTGTTAGTGAGGGAAAAAAATCTGATGCGAGGCAGAAAAATCCCTTCTTAAGTATTAGAACCTGAGGATAGTACTGAAAAAACAAAGGAACAAAAAACAGAGAAGCTGATGGCCAAATAGATGGCCAAATGGAAGCTCTACCACTCTTGTGCTGTTTGCAAATTAACTCAGTTTGAAATTCATGACCAGTAAGATATAGGATAGATAGTTCATGGCATCTATAGATAAACTCTTAATTCTGGTCTCTCGGGTGTTTTCTTTATGCCATAGAATGAAGGAGCATCCTCCCTGCGCTCACCCCATAAGAGAACAAAACCCCCAAACTCAAAAGAGAGTGGTTCTCCATTTATTGGAATATACAGTGTATATTGTAATGAACTGTGTCAGGATCCA
>JAUBNY010001079.1:1836361-1858641 GCA_032275445.1 Crypturellus soui
TAGGCAGACATTTGGAAGATTAGGGAGTGCTGAATGCATCGCTGTGGATCAGCACAAAGTTATTTGCAGTTGTTTCTGTAATCACGTTACTCAGGGAGAAAATTCACAGTATGTCTTGCTGTCTCCATGCCTCCCCAAACATGCACCCTGCCACCTGTGTGCGCTGCTTGGCAGTGATAATGCCCTGTGTTGTGGCAGAAGCTGCACAAATTAATGGACTGGCTAAACACCTGCTCTGTTTTTCTTCCTTTTTTTTTTGCCTAAAGTTCTCTGTATAGCTGGATAGATTTGCCTTTTTCTATTCAGATTAAGAGGTCATAGATAGGTTTGGTCTGTACCAAAAGTGGAGCTGGATGTCTAGGTTGGAAAGACAATTTTCTATTGACTTAATGAGTTGGAACTGAAAAATCAGAGCTTCTAATCCACGCTGCTTGAATTAATATAAAAAGCTCAATTTCAGGCTACAGAAGTGAAGCCTACAAAGTATGCAATTATAGTCATAGTCTTCAGGAAGAAATGGTTCTGTTCTCACTGCTGTGGTCAGCTCTATGATTTCTTTTCCTCTTAATTTGGGAGGAAGAGTGTCTGGGAATTTTAAGTTTAATATTCATTCTTAGCTTAATTTCATAGAGGAATGATGTTTACCTGATTCCCTTCTGCATACGGGTATGGTTAGGAATTCCTGCTGTCCCCTCTTGGTAATTCTGAATGTGCTGGGAAATTCAACCAGCCCTAGACCAGTGGTATTAAATTCCTACAAGCTTGGTGAAAAGAGGTGGGCAGAGATGAGGGACTGTTAATGTACCTCTTCAGGGAGAGACCGTCCTTTGAGTTCAGTCCTCATTAGCTACCAGAGAGTTCACACCAGGGAACCGCTGTGGATGCTCGATCTGCAGGAGAAGCTTCTGCTGGTATTTCCTGGGCTCCAGAGATGCTGAGTGCAGCCCCTGATGCCAGTTGAAACCAAAGTGCCCTAGTTCTTAGTGGCCTATTTTCTGCTTGAAGGGATGGTTTCACCAAGTAGAAAAATGGAAAAGCTGACTCTAGGCAAAGCTCTTGTTTTCCCAGTGCTTTTGAGGGATGCAACTCCATGAACATCAATAGCTGGTGAAAGAAGCTTGCAATAGTGATGGAGAAGTCTTGAGAAGTTTTAATTAGGAGTGCTTAATGCAAATGGGGAGACAGGTCTTCCAGTGCTGAACCAGAATGATCGGGACTATATGAACTGTTTAACATTTTATATATGAAATCTCTAAAATTTGAGGTTTGTCTTGGAGATCCCTGTTAATTGTTTTCTCCCGGGCAGGCCCTAGGAAGCAGCAGTCTCATGGATCTTTGCTCAGTGTTTTGCCTAAGGTTAATTGAGCCCAAGCCCCCAGGAGCGAGGTACCTGGCTGTTAGGTTTATTGCCTGTGCCACTGACTTGGCACAGTGTGGGCCAAGTCTTCTGGCAGGGTAGAGCTGTTCAGCTCCACGGAAATCAGCGGAGCTGCAATGAATGTGGAAGCTCTGGGTTGTGTCCCATAATGTTCCCTACAGCTCTCAGTCTGGCCCAGCTTCACTAAATGGAAAAATAGGAACTAGCTTTTTCCAGGCACTGGTTTATTTGCTAGTCTTTAAAGTCTCCTTTGGGAAATTGAAGGGGGAGATCTCTGGGTTCTTAATATCAGAACATCTTGAGGTGTCTGAAGGAATTCTTGTTTCTGAAAGAGGTTTGAGTTTCTCTTTGCTTTAATTGAAACAGAGATGCGACTCCCCATCTAATTTAGATCAGATGGGGAGGAGGGAAGGAGTAGCTTTCAGCAGTTAATTCCAGACAAGGTGATTTTTGATTCACTAAACCCAAGCGTATATATTTTAGTTTAATAGTGACCTATCCTTTGTAAACACATGTATGGGAGAATGGGTGTTGCCTGAATCTGACATCTGAATAGGGGTAGCATGGCTCTAGAGAAATAAATAAAACCAGGCACCCAGCAGTGAGGAAAATGTCAAATTAATACTCCTTTAAGAAAACTCTCACTTCCTATTTGCTAAATCAGTTGTTCTGTAAATGTCTCTGCTGTTGGTGCTACCACATATAATGTGATCAATAGTGTTATTCTCTAGTGTTCCCCACATCGACTGGTTGAAAAAGATGCCAGGTAGAAGAGGAAGGGGGTGGGATGTGGAGTGAGGGGGCTGGGAGGAGGAAACTGTACTTGATCCTTATGGAAGTCAGTTAAAATTAATTGGAAAAAGCTTTTAAAGACCTAAGATGAAGACCAAATGTATCTCAGACCTGCGGCCTCATCCCCGACACTGAATGCGAAGGTCATTGCAAAGCTGTAGATTTATGCGGAAGGCTTGGGTGATGGAAAATGAGACAAAAGCATTTGGATTTTATTATTCCATTTACTCTGACCCTGGGCCATAAAGGGTTTGGAGAGCCTGTTTTATGTATTCAGCTGGTTGCCACACTGACAAGCATTTGGAGCCACTTAAATAAACCACCCCAACCCACAGCTGCAACAACACCATATCAAATACAGGTTAGAGTTGAAATGTAGAGCCAGCAGCACAGCGTCTCCAGCAGGTGCACGCAGAGTGTTTTTTAACCCCCTTGGTTTTGGAATAGTTCCCTTATTTATCTGTTGGCTTTGATTTAAAGACCATTTAATCACGGGTATAGATTCAATACTAAAGTGCACACACTCAAACACCTCAACTGAGCAAGCTGCTTTCTGCTCTGCCTCCTCTTTCCTGATTTTTTTTTTTTCTAGGGACTAATGTAGAGTTTAAAAACCTCATATTTTGGGCCAGAGCAGGGTGATTCTGTCCTGTCTGCCCCTTTCCCAGGCTGCTCTGTACACCCAGTGAATCTTTTGGATTCCTGGCAGGCACTACTGCTTCGAAGCACTGAGACAGCAAAGAATAATGTATTGAGAGGGAGAGCAGGAGTAAGTTTAGCTTAGAAAGAGGGGGAAAATAGAGCATGTGTTTGGACTGATGACAGCAAAACTAGGTATCCAGGCGTGCTGGGGAAAGGGGGGGAAAAAGGCAGACAGTCAACCACACATCTACTCACTCAGGAATCAGTGAGAAACCTAATATCAAGTTTCTTAATGCATCTTGCATGCTGTATGTGTAGTGTGTGGTGCTGTGTAAACACGCTGAGGGTCTGCAGCGGGTGTGGGTGCATGCTTCCTATGTAGAGGGGGATATTCAGGCCTAAGAAGTTCACAGAAATTCAGGTTTCACAAAGAATTTGTCTTTACCCTGTCTACTCTGCTCTTGTTCCAGCTTTCCATTGATTTTGTGCAATTGCTCCTACTGCTTTCAGATGCCAACATTGCCACTGTGGGTGCAACTTTTTGAGAAGTGATGCATTTGCTCTCTCAAGCCAAGATGCTCAATTGCAGGATTTAAGGAAAGAATTCACCTTGAAATAGGGATCACAACTATCCAGGGCAAAACATTTAATAGCCAGGAGAGCTTAAAAATGTCAAGAGAGTATGTCAAATACATTTGAGTAACAAAGCAATTGCAATCTCCTCTCAATATCCCACTAGCTGGAGAAAGGGGCTAATTTATGTGCTGTGAATTTTGCACTCAGCCTCTTCCTAGAGGCTATTCTTTCAGAAAAGAGTTGAAACACATGACGGCTGAGATGAATTGTTGGAAGAGATTGCATTGTGCTAGGCTGTATTTTCTAATCCTGGCTAGATAAGCAGAAGACAAGGGTTTATAGGACTTTTAATTCCCAAATTCACAATTGTTTATTTTCTGCCTTAGCACATTTCCATAGGGATGAAAGTAAAAGTCTCTTAATCGACACCTTTAGTTATGTAACACTAGTAATATTGCAATAAAAAGTAGAATAAGCAGAATGTCCTAGTTTTTTTGTGCTTTTTGTATTTTAAGTGTCAGGCATTGGATATTCTATGTAATCTGAATGAAGTAGAGACTTAACAGGGGCTTCTTCTCAGCTAAGCATTTTTCATTAGTGAAAGGACAATAATATCTATTCTGATATTATTCTGATATTATATATAATTCTGATATTATATAAAGAGAATGCAGTCAGCCCCATCCTAGCCTTAAAGATAACACTGTATGATAGATGTCTGTCTCCTGGAGTAGATGCAGGCTCAGATCAGGGATCCCAGCCTGTATGCTCCTGCGTTTGGAGGGAATGAAACTAGACATGAGATGAGGATGTGATCTTCATGGTTTCTACCTGACACGGTCCCTCTCCAGCAGGCAGAAACGGACCCCTCCGTCTCATTCTGCAGCAGATGGAGCAGGTGAATCGTGCGCCAGAAGTGCCCTTTCTCTGCTGGCTGCGATGAAGTACGCGTGTGATGAGATCAGATGTAGACATCTACCTTATAGACATGTAAAGTTACACGAGGCAAATCCCAGGCGGAGTCACCTTGTGGGCTCCTTGCCCCCGCAGAGGCCTGGTGTCGCTTTCGTCTCTTCTGCTCTCTGCCTAGAGCAGGCAACAATTTGTCTCCTGATTTCTGAAATGCTCTCATTTAATTAATGTCATCGGGCTCAGCTTAGAAATATGTGAGTGAAATATAATTGTGTGGGACAGAGAGCTGAAGGAGATGAACTGAAGCTCTCTCCTGGCCTCAGACTCGAGGAAACTGAACCGGAGCCAAACGTGGTCGTAGCTGCTACCTGTAACATAATCCGAGTGAACTCTTGATCCAGACCATTTGAGGGAGTTGGAAACTTATGATTGGTTTTTTATGTGGTAATTATTGGTGTAGTTTCAATATTAAACTTTGAGGCAAACTGAAATTCTGACCTGACTTTCTAACATCTGAAATGAATTAAGTGATTCTTATTTGCTTTCTTGTGTTAATTAATCTTGTTGAGTTGAGTGGACTTGGTGCTGTAGCTGCTTCAATGGGGAGACTCTACCATGTTTTACAGACACAGCATTAGAACTGGGTGGAAGTTTGAGTTTTCTCTGAAAAGAAATTGTTCACGTGATTACTGGATAGTAATCTGACAAAGGAATATCTTTTTTGCACAATAATATTCTGAAAAATCATGGTTTTATCTGAGATTTTCTTACTGAAGTAATGAAAATTTCCATACTTGTTGCATATGAACACACAAATGCAGTTTGCTAACAGATACTGTCTACATTTATATGATTGCTGGCAATAAATGCTTACTGAATAAAAACTTATTGAGGCTAATAACCTACATGGTCACTCCTATGATACCAGTTGCTGGAGAAAGAATTGGAAAAGCCTCACATTTTCTTTTATTGTTAGAACTTGCTGTCTTTCATAAGATGTTGACACTTTCCAAAGTAAAGAGCAACTAGGTCGGACGAAATGATTACCAAATCAGTCTGGTTTCCAGCATCCAGAATTGGTTCCTCTCTGTCCAACCTAATCTTTTGACTGTGCTGATAGGGAAAATGCTGGTACATAGCAAAACTGGCAATTCCATACTGTGCCTGAAGCCAAGTATTGCAGAGCTGAACTGTGATATCCATAATGGTCACAAAGCAGGTGAGAAAGATGGTAGGAATGAGCTGAATCCCGAAACTGCTGCATTGTGTGGAAAACTGGGATCATTTGGCCCATATATTTGCTGCTGATTGTCCAGTGTTATAGGAGTGATATGGCAAGGCAGCTTTGTGTTACTAGCTTACTAACCTAGTATGGGATTGCTTAAACAAATGGGGGGGAAAAAAATATATATATAACCACACATGCGGTGATTCCTGCTGATCAGTGCCTTTCCCTGAAATTGGGACAGTTGCATTTTAATTGACTTTTTCCCCTACAGCATTGCATTGGGAAATCAACTCTGATATACTTGTAGCAAGGTGGAAAACTGTTGAACTCTTGTCAGGTTTCTGTGGAGATCAGATGGTATTTATTTGCCGTGGTGCTCTCTTGGGCTAGATTCAAACTCAGGTTCTGCAGATTACAAGGAAAATCTTTGGAGCCTCAGATGGATTTTACGCTGACTAAATTTAGAAATATTAGCAATTAAACCTGAAGCTGGGTTCCTTTTTCTTGGCATTCCTATGAAATGTTGCATTAAGGAGAGACAGGGCAAAAGTAAGAGCTGGTGGACTAGGCGAGGGATAAAAGATTCATGAATATTTCTGCTAATAAAAAGTGCTGAGCTTGGCCTATTTGATTCATAGGGTCATATTATGCATTATTTTTGAGTATTCAGATGACCTCCAGGAATTTGTAAAACTTTCATAAAAGTAGAGAAATCCTTAATACTTTAACCCAATCTATGCTTTTAAAGAGTGCCCATTACATTCAGACACAATTTAAATCCAATTCTAGAGAAAATATTGTTTCTTACAATATTTCTTATTAATCTCAGTTAATTTGGAGGGCTATATATTTTTTGATCTTTCTTAAAGGAAACTGCAGCCATTTCATTTGTTTTCCATCATTCATAAAAATTAGTTGCAGGCAGCTAGTCAGAAGGGAGAAGAAATCCATGTAAACAGCGTAAGAAGTCACATCTTTGACTTGACTGGTAGTCAAAGCCAAAATGGTTTTGAGTGTCCCATCACCTGCATGTTATTTCTGCCATATTTTCAACAAATATCTGTGTAACAAAAATATTAGTAGAAATTGGTATCAATTTTCAAGCTATCAGGTAGTTAAAAAGGAAAAAAAAATCATTATAAAAATTGCGAGGAAAAGCAAGGGAGGGAAAATCCCTGCCCAGTTGCCTGCCATGTAACTTTCTGAAATACTTTTGCTGTTTATGGGTCCTCCAGCCAAATCCAGACTCTGAACAAAACCCTGTCCCTGCTGAGCAAACTGCTTCCTAGCTGCAAGCATGGTGACCATTCCTGCCAACAAAGAGAGGAGAAAATATGTAAATTTAAACAAATTCAGTTCTTTTTCTTGGGGAAGAAAGCTTTCATGTTGTTTGAAATATCCAGACTGCTAGAGTAATGTTCTTACATATAAATGGAAATCCTTTTTGATATTTACACTACTGATTTCTGCACTTTCTTTAATCTCTGCTTTCAAATTAATAGACAATAACATCAGATTCCTTCCTTGGCTCACTCAGCACTTGTGCATATTTACCCAAGTGTCTAGAGTGGAGATTGTACACATATCTCTAATCCACCTGCCTATGTTAGTTAAAAGCCCAGATAAAATCAGCAGCACTTAAATCTTAACCTTTTAAGTCTGAAATGTTTTCGAAGTCTGGGCTCATGGCAACTCTGCTGAAGAGGGGGAGAGAGGTGGAAGTTGAATGTAAAACATTTCACAGCTTAAACTATTGTTTCTTTCCAGCTGGTAACGCTGCCCAGCTCATAGAGTTTGCACTCTTTGGAGTGCTCCTGGGCTCCATGAGTTGGCCTCGCTTCCCTTCCTATCCATAGGCTGCTCCTGGAAACCCCAGTAAGGGCAGGAGTACAGGGGTTGTAAGCCAGGGCCTTGTCCCTGCTTGCCTGTCCCCTTCTCTCTGGGATTTGGATCTGCTACTGGGTGGTTCAAGCCCTGGTTGGCTCCAGGATGGCAGAGATCCCCTCCTGGTGCGCTGTGCTCTTGTTTTCCTCCAGTGGCAGCAAATATTCTGTTGTCTTCCTGCAGGAGCCGTGTCTGAGCCAAGGCTGAATTCAGCCTTGGAGTGAGTGGCTGGTTCAGGTGGGGTGAACAGGGCAGGAAGGCAGCCGAGGTCGGTTATTTAGCATGCAAAATAGCCTTCCCTGGGCAGTTTTGCCCTCCAAAGCGTGGTACAAGAGCACAAAGGTGCATCACCCTCTATGGCGTTCCTCAGGGAGCACTTTAATGAGGAAGGAGGGCGAGTTACTTGAGAATCCCATTTGTGGAGTTATGGGGACAGCTCAGCTGCAGCTCCTTGGGGACAGTGCTGCCCCCTGTGCACAGGCCCATTCGCTGGGTGTTTGCAGACTGTTCCTTCCATTAAGTCTTATTTTATTATTTTTATTTACTCTGAAGCTGACAGGGGAAAAGGGCTAGCTGGGAACAAGGAGGGTGAAAGTATGTGTGCATCTCTCGCTGCCCGTCTCCTTTTTCTCTCAATCTACCCTCAACAAGGGTGTCTATAGAACATAGCATAATGCTGTATTGTTTGGGTAGGGATTTAATTTCACTCCATCACAAGCTACCATCGGAGCCCCTGTCATTGCAATTTGTCACAGTTTTTTGTGTGCTATATCTCACTGAAGTCACATCTCCTCGGCCCATTGCATAATCTCCTAGGGTGGAACAAAGCTCCCCAACATAATGAAAGAGGTGAAATCAGGAAAGGGAAAGTCAACGGTTACCGTTATCGCTATAGAGCTCGCTCCCGCTGGCCCCGCAGGTTCAGCCGCACCAAGCAAAGCGCGGTAAGAAGGACATGCTGTGTGTGTGTGTCTTTTTTTCTAAGCCCATTTATTGAACCTACAGGCACCACCATTGGCTGCTGAGAGATGTAATCCTATTCCCTCCTGCAGACCACCAGCCATAAAGAGGCTGCGGGATGTCCCACTGGCCCACCGGGAAGTTGAGAGCCTCCAAAATAGATATCACTGGGAAGGAGCGGAGAAATCACTTTGCTTTAAAGGAGGGGATTGACTCGTGTCTCGGGCTATTACGTTATGCTTAGGAGAGAAAACCCTGAGCAGTCAGAAACAAGATAGAATAGGATTTTTAAGGGGGAGAAAAGAACATCTGCCAAAATAAGCAGGATTTTATCCTTTTATAGGAGGGTGGTCAGGACTCCGTTCTGTGTTGAAGGCTGAATTTCAAAATGTAGCTTAACAGAACTGCTTAGATCTCAAAGGGAATCATAGGGTAGTTCACAAGGCTGCTGATGTGCTCAGAGCTGCACGTCTTGCTGCACTGCCCCACCAGGGATCTCAGTGTTAGCCATGCCCTGCTCCTGGGGCAAGACAGCAACATCTTAATGTTCTTGATTAAAAAATTAGAAACATGATTTTGCCATGATATCACCCTTGTCATTATATCACCATAAGCAACATATTGGCCCTTAAAAGGCAAAATATACCAGAGAGGCTTCATAAAGGACATGGTTATTGCAATTGATTCCCTGTGGAAGGTGTTTGTATAGAAGAGAGGGTAGGGAGTGGTCTGAGATACTAACTAATTCACAGGATAATGTTATCCTTATTTCTCAAACTTGTCATTGCAGCTCTGCCTGCTCAGAACTTGTTGTATCTGTCCACCATTCTCAGTAGTAGATGCATGGATGTAGATAACCAGGGAAATATCAGGGAAAACACTTTACCAGGCTGGAGTTCACAGGCAGAAAGGCCTTGACTTTTACGTGTGCATCTTACCAGATCCAGAACCAGAATTGTACTGAAAAAATCATTTTTGAGGCCTTAAGAAATGTAAATAGTATCCCCTATGAGGGGTTTCAATTTCTCCAACAGAAAAAGAACAAAAGAGAAATTTGAAACATGAAGTGTTTGTGGCCTTGGGTGAACTCTTTAGTATTCTAATTTCTCCCAAAGTTTACTTTCCATTCAATAGAAAAATTGCATCTTAGTTGAAACTTTGCTCTGAGAAGTTTCCAAATTTTGATCATTCCTAAATGCCATCATTTGATGTGAAATAAAGAGAAAAGTATGAGGTATTTACAAGACATGTATCAATTTGACATCAGTGTAACACTTCTTAAGTGGCTCATTCAGGAGTGAAGCCCATGACTAACAGGCAAATGGCAGAAAGATACAGGGAAAGATGGTTTTACAAAGGAGAGCAATAAGAAAGGAAAATGTTGCACTGTTTCCACCGTGTGCTTTATAAGGAAGATCAGGGTAACAATGAGTCACTATGGAAAGGATTTATGGGGCTATGGAGCTAAAAGTCTGTAAAGATTAAAATTCTGATGAAGTTTGGACTTGGAATTGTCTCTGAGTTTAGTTTTACCCAGCACACTGTCCAAGTTATTAATCCCCTTGTGCTTTCTAAGCTGGGTAACGCATTGTCGGTTTGCTCCCTGGGCCAATTTCAGGCCCGCCGACCCACAGCCTGGTGTAATATTTCTTCAGGCGAATTGCTGGGTGGTCTTGTCTTGTCCTGTGAGGAGTGAGAAGCAGATAGCAGGAGACTTTCAAGATTGCTGTTGCAGGCATCACTCTTTGAGTGGAAAATAATCCACCTGGAAGGATGCTGCCTTTGCGAAGAGGGGCGGCCAGAGCTCCGATCGGGAGATAAGTTACATGCTGAAATGTTTGCAGGGAAGGGGCAATTTGTCAGAGAGAGGCAGGGCTTGTGGTTCGGGCTCTCTGGTGTCTGTTAGCAGCATCTGCCACTCGCATCCACTTGCAGCCTCTCCGGAATCTCGGCACCAGCGAGCAGCGCACTCGGAGCGCCACGGGAGCAGGCGATGGGCATCAGCCGGCAGGTCAACCCCTGACACAGTGCGGCGACGTGTTGAGTAGCTGCAGGACGTGTCTAGTGTCCGGCTTTCCTTGGGGATGGCCGCACCGTCTCTTGCAGCGTAGGACACAAAGGGAGCTAAACTGGGACAAACCCAAGTCAAAATAGAGTAGGCAGGGTAAGTGCTCTGGGATACTCGGCTCCAGAGCTGCTATCAACCACTGTTTTCCCCCCTCACATGAATCCTGAGATCTTCCCGGAGGAAGAAGATATGGCGTGGAAGAGAAGCAAATAGTTTAGTTGGGGGTGTTTGTTCTTACAGGCAGAATTTCACCTCCTGTGAATGCTGTGATGAGGCTGATCTTGGGTCTTGCCCCTAACAGCAAGTACTCTAGGTCACATTCATTGTAGCTGTAACGTTTTTTTGCAGGCATTTTCTCTCCTGGAGCTTTGTATGCTGGGAGAGGATATCATGTTTCGTGGAGAAGAGTGTGGTCCTGTGCCCAGGTGTTAGATTTTAGAGGAAGTTGGTGAGTCCCCACATAGTCCCTCTGCTTTTGCTGATACAGCAGTTTACATAGGGTTATGGGATAGGATGGAGCTAAGATCCTTTTTCTTCTGATGTTGAAACACTTGTACCACCTTTACAGAGAGAAGGGTCAGGATGTTCCCAGCTCAGGCTCAACTGGGATGAAGTAGACTCCTGTCTGAATTTATCCAGATTGCCCAGACTTGTGTCAAGACAGTGAGTCATGAGATTTGACACAACTATTTCTTGCCCCAGCTGGAGTTACCACTAGACCATTTCTGTATGTGGGTCTGGCTTCTCAGCTCTGATCCCATCTGGAGCAAGTGAGTAAAATGCACCTGAGTATATAAGGGGAAATATTTAGCTGAATGTTAAACCACAGCATCAGAGACAGAAACCTCAAGATTCATGTGATAGGGCCAAGACTTGAATATTATCAGCATAGAGAGTTTCAGCTGCTCAAGGATTCAAATGCCAGAGAATTTACTGAAACTTTGTATATGAATGAGCATGTGCCTCAATGTTTAGTGCTTGTTTCTCTCCTTGGTTTTGGTATAACTTGCACAAGGAATGAGTGGATCTTCAGCAAAAAAAAAAGTGACTTTTGTGGATGTGCTTTTAGGTCAGTACTAATAAACTCAGTAAGTTTGGGAGCTGCTCAAAGATTGCCTCTTTAGCTATAGATAATCAAAGGCTGCATACATGGGAGTTATAAATTGAGGTAGCACAGGTTATCTGTAGTGTGCTCATCTCCAATAAACTCAAGCTCTGTTAAGAACTCTTTTTCACATGGGAGAATTCTCCATTAGCTTGTTAAAGCCAAATTTAGGCACTTAAGGTAGTGGGTAGTGCTGAGTGACCTGAAATAATGGAAGAAAATCTGGGCTTTAACAGTCCCCAGGAGCAGATTCAGAGAGCACAGATATCAAGGCAAGGACTTCAGGGCCTGGTTTTTGGGTTGAGTCTGTGCATGAGGCATTATCTGAACAGTGGTTTTGTTCAGAGTCCTTATCTTCAGAAAGATACTTTCCCAAAGCAGTGCTGAAGGCACACTACTTGTAAAAACACCTGAATGACTCTCTCTGAGTATGTGAGGGAATAAATGAGGTTATTTTCATTGTTTTTTACACTTTTTAATACTCTTACATAATATTTTTATACTATAGTTTATTAGTGTGCATCAGTCCATGTCTTGGACTGAAAATTTATGTCAATGGGAGTCTGAGCCTCTATTAAGCACCTAGTAATGACTATGTAGATTAGAAAGTAACTTTCTACTTCTGTGTTAACAGCATCATTTTACTTGCAGCAGAGTAAGGGAAAATACTTTGAACGGAGTTTTGTTTAAGATGGAAATGGAGAGGAGCAGAAAACTTTATTGCTATTCAGTAGATCTTTACAATGCCATAATATGTTCCTATTTCTAGACACTTTATGTAAGATAAAAATGAAAATTTGTTTGAGGTTTTGCTCAGGAGCTTGACTGGGTCCTAATGGCACTAAATTCCCATCATAGGATTTTAGTACCTGTATTTCTGCTCTGGTGAATGCAGCCCATATAACTGTAGGCAAATCATTTGTGATCAGTTTTTCAGTAGTTCTTCAGCAAGTTCTTGTAAGTACTTAAGCAGGTTAAGTGCCAAAATCCTATTAATTTAGTTTTGAAAAGCTGGCCTTTAGTCTCTCTGGCTCATATTTTCATAGGCGTTTATGATCCCAACTATCTCTGCAGATTTGCCCCTCTGTGCCCTCAGTAAAGGATGGGTAATAGCACTTCCCTATCTACTGGGATAAGTACATTAAAGATTATGCATTGTTGCCTAGGCTGGCTGATCACACAGGTGTGTTTACATGGCCTGATTCTCTTCCCATTAACACTTTTGAAGTAAAAGGAGATGCAGTGGCAATAAAAGTGGTGTCATTGAACTATCCATCTCATAATGTGATATTCAGACACTGAATAGGTATAAAACCATAGGGAAGAGGACTTGTGCTGTTCAGCAGGCACCAAGATACATATAGGATGGAAGACTTTTCTTATCCCTTGCCATGAATGTAGGGGCTAAATGAAGACACTGTTTTTTGCAAAAGTGCTTCTGTTTTTAAAGCCATTGTCTATATTAGCTGAAATATCAGAGTTAATCCAGTATTCACAATACCTACTGATTTACTTTTGAGGTAAAATGAGCACAAACACTTTGGTACCAAACTGGCAACTTGCACTCCAGCAAATAGCTGAACATTACTGACATCCAACCTATATGGCAGCATACATTTTATAGGAAATAGCATTGGTTATGCTTGAGAAATCTTTCTAGGACACCCATTGCCCTGAGACTTAAGCATCTGCATAAAGCCTGTGCCATTAGAAACTGAACAGAGCGCCCTGGCTCTCCCACGGTCTCAAGTTAACACTTTTCCTTTTGTCTGGGGCTCCCTATTCCGAACTTGAAATCCAATTGGCCAACAATTAAAGCCAATTAGCACGTGAGGAAAATAAACCGCAGGCTCCACTCCTGTGTATTTCCTGGGCCGATAGAAAGGCCGGTTAGCTCAAGGCATTAGCATAGTTCAGGACCGGCCGAGGCCCACAGCACAGTCTGGTTGGCTTAAAGTATTAGAAGGCTCCGATCGGGGCCTGGCTGCGTGGGGTTATTCGGAGCTCGCAGCTGCCAAACATTCTTGACAGGAGATGAGGCAGATGTCCAAGGACAATCAAAGAGAAGAAAGTTTAAGCCAACGTTTGCCTATCTCATATTCTCTACTTGATCCTCTCCTCAAAGACAAGGCACAGCTGTTGCACTTCAAGGTCTATCTGGCTGAACCCACCACCTCCTCCCTCCCTCCCAGCCTGCCTCGGCTTTCTGTGTGTTGGACTTTGGCAACCTCCCAGACCTCATTAACTCCTAACAGGACAATTCATGACATTAAATGGGCCTTATTTAATCTTTTTTTTTGTATGTGTATGAGTATTTGAGTACAGTTTGCTGCATACTAATTGCATGAAAATGTGGCAGATTATCGTGATGTGAGTGGTGTCCACCAGGCTGCGAGGGATCACTGCAGGCCACAGGAACAAGCACTGTAACATTAACAAGGTGATTTGTTATAGCTCTGATGGCAAAGGTGATGCAAATACAGCAGGCAAAACTGTTTCACAGACAAAGGCATCAAGAGGCTTCGTTGTTTTGCTCTCACTGATGAATAAAAATACAAGAACTGCTGTGATAATGAATGCTGTGAATGATGGTAGGTGTATTAGTAAGAACAGGAGTGCTGTATCTACAGCTCCCAGTCACAACAATTTATCCCACTCGCACTCCTCTGGCCCTTTTTTCTTCTTGTTGGTAATGTGGTTAGGGCAGGGAAGCAGCTTTTGGCCAGAAATGGAGATGTGTAGGACAATTTCTGCTGCTTTTGACATTTCTTTTTGTTTCTTCTGAGTCCCACAGCATCTCTTCTCTTCCATGTTATGGTCCATGTGTCTTCTGTATGACCATATGAGATGGTCATACAGTGCTGTAACAGACATGTGAATAAAATCTCCCAAAGGGAATATACAGCCTATTATGACCCCAAAATTGGGTGTCACTGACCTAGAGGAAGAGATTAGGCCAAAGAAACTTGGGCTCTGCCTCTGGTTTGCTTTATAATAAGCAAATCACTTCCTTTCTTTAGGTTTTATTCTGAGTCACTACATGAGAGTAATAATATTTAGCTACATTTCAAAAGCAATGAGAGACTGTCAGAGAGAAGGAATTGGCTAACTTCAAAGTAGTACTATTATTAACTGCCTACAGAACTGTGGAAAAGATGTAGCTGGTTTAATTCAAGTATTAGCTGAGTTTCCTGGTCAAAAAAGGAGTTTGCTTTGTCTAATGTAACACTTTGAGAAACTTGTTTTAGATTTCCTAAGGGAGAAGATATATCTTCATGTTTGAAGCTTTTTTTTTGAATGTTTTATGTATGGGGTTTTTTGCCCGGGCAAAGTTGCAGCTGTGTGCGAACAGACTAATACTAGGGCTTTTGTCATGTTTCCCCTAAAAATAAAGGTGCAATGAGGTTGAATGAGCAATCCTGCAATAACAAACTTTTGTATGTCTGCCATGGAGCAATTTTCCCTCTCTGAAGTTTATTGAAAATCACAGTTCTGGACTTTTAGTAGTTGTAGAAAATGTGCCATTTTACCTGTTCTTCATTATACCTATTACTATTATTACCCCCTTGCCCTCCACCCATTCATTTCATTCATCCTTTATGTTTTGTCTTCAACATCATAAGTCCTGCATGCAGGCACAGCAGCAAACACACTGAGGCCACCACATGCTTGAAGCTTAGAAGTGCTATTATAATACAAACGATATATCATTGCTGTGAAGTATGGGGCATGTGACTGAAATGGTTGAATTACTGCTGCTCAATGAGTTACCTCCCATCAGCTGTGCGCAGAACAGCTCACAGTAACTGCCTGCACATATGTTCTTAAAGTACCACAACTATTCAGTTATCACATTAGCTTAAACTATGTAAGGGGCTCCCATGCCTCATGTGGCAGGCAGCAACTAGTTAAAGTGTGGTAAATGGATCACTTTCAATTGTGTGCCTATATCCATAACATAATCTGGGATTTCAAAGGAGCCTTGGGCAATCCGTATCTCCCACTGCTTTACAGCGGGCTTTGCATGCCTCCATCCCTGAGGATCTCAGTTATAATTCTGAGAATAAAATATTGTCAAAAACTATTTTGACTGGCTTCTAAATGCAATAAAAATCTATCCCTGAAGAGTCATCAGTGCCCTGTCTTTGTGTGCCAGATTTAATTTTCTGTGTTGGGAGGAGGGGAATAAAAACAAACAACCCCTCAAACAATGACATTGGGATCTGAATGTGCTGTGCTTCCCAAGCCATCCAAAATCAAACACAAAAGCATTCCCAAATGCCTTCTCTTCACTTCTCTCAGCAACTCTGATGGACTAAAACCTTTAGCTGAGAATGAACTTGTGACCACAGTGGCAGTTTAGTGGCTCTTTCTTCTTCCAGCAGCCCTTTTCTGTGTCTCTCCAAGCCTTTGGTTTGCAGCATTTTGTATTTTTGGTGGCTGTGTGTCTCAGGGCAGTGCAGTTTCTGCTTCTCTCTTTATCATGCAGCTAATGGGCTATTTCAAGCTCATCATGAGCTTAACAGACAAATGGAAGAGAGCCAGTCTGGAGAAGGGCTTCGTTTGTCAGGGTTTGCAGGACCCCTCGTGCTCCAGGTTGCACGGCTGTGCTATGAGTGACTGAGAGCATCTCTCTTCTCCCTGGGGAGCAGACAGGCCTTTTGCACTCTCAGGACTCCAGGATGAAATGGAAATACATTATCAAAGCTCATGAACCCAGTGCTCAAGAGCCAGGCTGCAATAAAAACAGTGCATGTGCAACCCTGGCAAACAGGCCGGGGTGATTTGGGTGCAGTATTTTTGCCTGACTCTGCTGGCCAAGGCAGCACTGGTTTCACAGCTATTGCCACTCTTTGCACAAGAGGAATTTGGCAGCTGAGGCCCCATCCTCTCACATTCATTAAAAGCCCCATTTATTCCACGTGATTTAGTGCAATGAGCCACATTAGGAAGCAGGATCTAACTGGTACTTGAAAAGTTGCTTAGGTCTGTTCTGCTAAAGATATTTAGGTACCTAAGTTGCTTCAGAAAGATTTTTTCAAAAATGTTGCTGTGATTAATCCCTATTAATTTCAATAAGAAGCAGTTAAATGGGGTATTTATTTGTCAGTGTCTAACTGCTTAAAAATTGGATGGTGCTGCATAGAATATTTAGAAGCTCTGTATCTTCAGTGTAGCCAAAATCCTGTGGAACCGATGATCAATTTTCCTTTTCGAAGCTCTGCATTTTTTTCAACCCTTCTTCTGTATCTATTTAGGTCCAGATACTTAGGTTTTAAGTTTGTGTGTATTTTAGTGCCTGTGGCTTATTTGCTCTAATATTCATATGGACAGATTAACCTAAGGTCTTTTAAATGTTTAATACAGGGTGAGGCTCAGATCACCCATGGCTTCATCATCACCCCAAGAACAAGCTTGAGACAGCGCTGACAGCAAAGGTGGTTAGATGAGGGGTGATTTTTTTGACCATAGAAGTTTAGAGAGGTAAAAATGAAACACTGTTCCTGTAGGCCCACTTTTTATATGCAGGCTGTGTTCCTAGTGCTTTTGCCATGAGATGGGCAGAAGCAAACATCTAGTTTGCAGGGCTTGCTCTGGAAAGGACAGAGCTCTCCATGTGCCTCGTGGTAAAACAGACAGGATGGAAAGGAATCCAGATATTTGTTGGCTGGGAAATGTTGATTTTTGAGCTCTAGTTCCCTCACTAGAGAGTGCTTCAGGGCTGGGAGCCAGCGGGCCTGTGTGAGGAGACGCTAAATTGCTCTTCCCTTGTGAGGGCACGACACCGTGTCGGTACTTTCCACCCTCTAAGCTCTGCGGCAGCGAGGCCGTCTCAGGTGTCCCCTTCCCCGGCCGCAGCGGCGAGGGCCGTGAGCCAAGGGTGGGACAGGCCGGCATCGAGCCACATGGAGCTGCTCAAGCAGGGAGAAACACAAGGAAAATCTTTCAAGCCCCCAGCCAAGTTTGCCCTGACACTACCCTGCCTTGTTGGAGGGAGGGAAGAATCTGGTTACTACGAGCGATTTTTGTTCATTAAAGCGGAGCTGAAAGAACTAATTTGCCTTTTGGGCAAGCGTGCTGTGTGCGGAGCTGTGTTGTCCCTGTGCTGGGGCCATTGAGTGCACGCGCACCTCCATAGCGGAGGTGGCAAGAAAGGGTTTGCCTGGTGAGCAATGGGATTTCCTGCTTTGTGGCCTGGCTTTCCTTTGAAATGTGGCAGCACTTGGTATCGTTATTGCTCCCCTCACCTGAATTTTGCTGGCGCTGACACAGGTCACCAGGAAGCCTGGTTTATCATGCCAATCCTGCTGCGGCTCCTTGCAAAGGGAGGCCTCAAGATGGTCCTTCCTCGGTACAGCAAGGCTGGGACAAGGTATCCTTCTCTATAGGCGCCTGCCCCTTCCAGGAGGGTCTGTCCCCAGCAGCAGCACCTTGACCAGGGAGCCCAGACCCATCTGCACCCAAATGGCAGTAACTTTGGAGAACAAAATCGTTGGCTGTGCCATGAAGAAAGAGCAAAGGAAGTTCACCCGAGCCCCATCTGTGGCTGAGTCATTTTAAGCGGCTCAGGTACAGGCACACCTCTTCCTCATCCAGAAACCTCCTTGGGGAAAGAAGGCAAGACATGTGTTTGGCCTCTGCAGCAAGCTCTTATCTTGGCAGGGGAAAGCTATTGATGTTCATGTTTCACATTTCTGGCGCCCAAAACAGGTTCTGATGTTTAAAATGAGGCAGCGGTGGAACCTGTTTTAAATATGTAACAGTCTCAGAAAGGAGCAGTCTAATCACTTCATTATCCGACACAGCAGAATATGGTTTGAAAACCAAACTTGGAAGAGGGGGGCTTAAAGGAACCTTCTACAATGAGACATTGCCAGTATTAACCCTGGTATTTATTGCTCATTTTAACTATGGTGCACAGCAAGCATTTTCTCAGCCTCGTATTGCAAGAATATATAATTCATATGCTTAATATTTAGCCTCAGCTCTCCTTGCATATGTTACAGTGCTGGAGACTGTTTGTGTGTTTGCTATATATCAGTTGACACCTCTGTAAAATCTTTATATTGAATGCCTTTGGCAACTATATGCCAAATAATAGCATTACCATTTGTAATTTTCTTAGCTGCAGCTTTCCTGTAAGCTTTGCTCTATGCATTACAAGTAGGAAGGATTTAAAGAGCTTTATTGGTTCTCAAGTCTTCCTAATGACCTTTCCTTGCTTTTGTAAGTCAAAATAACTTTTTTTTTCTTTTCTCCTTGTGCATTTTCAAGTAAGGCTGCAAGAGCTCCTAAGCAAATAAGTAAGAGAACTAGATAATCGGTGCCTCTGCCCCGCTTTAACTCTCTCCATCCTTCCCTTTTCTTTCTTTCTTCCTGATCAGGGCTCTCTGGTGTCGCCCTCACATTTTGTTGACTCTTGCAAATGCTTTTCTTGCCTTGCCCCTGTCTTTGGATCTACTCATTGTACTGGCTGCACTGGAAGGAGAAATAGTGAAGCTGCTGGTGAAAGACCGAGACCCAGCTGTGCCCAGCACTGTCCTCACTTCTGAACCTGCAATGTAGGATGTAGACAATATGCCAGGGCAGAATCCATTAATAATTGGGAAGGAGAGGAATATTTAAGAAGGAGATATGTTTATACCTATTAATGATTATGTGGAGTTTCAATAGTTGCATTATTTGCTTTTATAAATTCTGCCTGTTTTCACCTAAAGCATCTCAATACCTCTCTGAATCTGTTTTGTCTGTCCCCTGCAGTGTCTGGCCTACGTTAGGCTGTGAACCTCTCCTAACTAGGACTGCCTGGGATTCTTGGGTAGGTAGCACCAGATACCTTCACACAGTTGGTTATTTGCTTAATAAAAATAAATAACCAGCAGAAGTTCTAAGCTCAGAATTACTCTAGACACAGCATTTTCCTTATTGCTTTGTCTTGTGGAAAACAAAGCACATTTTATCCTGCGTTTATCATGTAGCTTATGTGATACTTTTCATTTTGATGTATGGCACACTTTCCAATGTGTCTCCCCTCATGTCTCTTTATTACTAAAGCGTTTCAGTGGAAAAGTATATTACAAACAAATAAATAAAACTTTCAACTACTGTCACTAGACTATCTAGTGAACCACAAGCATAGGCTGCTTGGGTCTGCTTATGATGAAGCCTTATTCAAGATTTTCAGCCTGGGTTTTGTGACAAGCTGAGCGAGGAAGCAGGGACTGGAAGTGGCTGAAAGGGTAGAAGGTGGATGGTGGCCATGGGGCTGCTTGGACAGCCCTGTGGTGTTGTTGGAGGTCCGATTGGAAAGTGATGATGAGTCTCTTGAAGCTGTAAAAACCATGGAGAGCAACTCTAGCTGCACAAAATGTTTTTTTTTTTTTGTCTGTTTAGGAAAGAGAGAAAGGCAAAATCATGACCCAAAATTAGCAGTTTGGAAGCACCTGCAAACCTTCACGAGTACCATGAACCTATTGTTGGTAACTTAATAAAGGAGCCCTGTGGTTGATAGGCCTGGATTCATTCCCTTCCTCCTTAAAGACACCTGAGGTTATTTTACATGAGCTGGGTTGTACACGTGAAACTCTGTGAAAAGCCTGTTAAAAGTGTGTGAAATTACAATACTCCTGTTTAGGCTCCTTCACCAAAATGGGGCTTCTAACTTAGGACAGCTGCTGGCTGAAAAACACATAGATGAAGTGAGGAAGCAAAGAAGGGGCACAAAAGGAAGCAGATAGCCTGGCACGCTCTTCCTGCAGGCTGGAGAAGTTTGTTTTTAAGCATTTTCTAGGAAAATACAGTAGTAAAAGAATGTTTAGGCACATCCTTTCTGCTCCCTGCGCCAGCCCGATTGTGTGAAAAAGCAGCTTTGCCATAAACAGATTTTACTATATCAGAGTCAAATTTTACTACATCATTATAAGAGTGTTCCACTGGGTAACATGATTGGCTACCCTATCCGAGCACTAGTGCTAATACTGTAGTGAAAACATGCCATCTCACTTCCCCAATAAAAAGTTTTATTGTGTCCCAGTGAACATTAAACACAAGCCTAACTGCATTAATGCATTGTAATTTACTTTTGTGCTATGGAGCAAATGACAAACCTAGTGCTAATGAGGTCATATTTTCCTTTAGCCCAATGCAAGCCCCTGGTTAATTCATTCTCAGAGGTTTCCAGTTGGAACTTCGACCCACTCTTGCACACTCACGCTGTACATGTGCCGACAAGAGATATTTCCACTATCATTTTGCCAAATGCAATGTTATAATGTGATCTTGTTGAAAACTGCTGCTCTTGAAACAAGTATATATATATATACATATTTATCACTGTGGCATTTGCATTTTGTTCACAAGGCAAATGCCTTTAATGAACAAAATACCCATGCATCCCCATCACCAGTGCTGACCTTTTTTGCAAAGTTGCCTTCACACTGTAGAGAGCAGAGATGCAGTTCTGCACTGCAAACATGAGGCTGCATGGATCCTTTAGGGATTGCTTATATTTCAAGTGCAATTATTTAAGAAGCTGTAAACTTTCCATTTTATTTTGTCATGAGCTGAACGTTAGAAGAAAACTCATTTCTCAGGAGATGTGGATGATTCTTTATTTCTAAACTTCCTGTGGTGTTTTCTTAATGATGCTATTAAATGATTAAGCTCTGCTTTTATAAATTAAATCGCCAAAATGAAACCATTAAGGCTCTCGCAGTTTTATTAAGCATAGTTATTTGCCATCATGTGTAAATTCACTTAAGTAATCATCTACACTATCTGCTGTAAAACTGTGTTGGCAGCAACCCTGGGAAGTCAGTTCAAAGCGGTGGATGGAGATGACTGTTTCTCTTCCATTTCAGAAAGAGACTCTCAAATGTGTTAATGAGAGAGAGTAGAGGGTGTTTTCGGGTAAGACAGCCAATGCCAAGGGCTTAGTGAGCAGAGGTACAACCTTGCCCTGCAAGTGCTCGCAGATAGGTGCTTGCTGTCACTCCAGGGCTCACTGCTCTGCAAAAGGCATGAGGGACCGTGCACCGGCCTGGCAACCGTCACCATCCCGTGGGAAACACAACTAGGGATCCATCAGGTTACACCAGTTAGCAAATGACTTTATTTTGTCTTTATTTTCCCTCCAGTCCTTTCCCTTCTCTTTCGGTATCTCTCTTCTGCTCTGTGCTATTTGTTCTTGCTGCATTTTAGTCCCTGCTCGGCTGATGAATTAGTCTGTTACTCGGAGAAAATTCATCTTCACTCTTACAGAAGTTGCAAGACAAGTTGTGCTTAGTTCAGGCTGTGGTATTTTGCTTGCCCATGCTAGGATGAGAAATGGTACTTAGTATATGGACTTGAACTGCAGAATCTAAAGATATTTGCTGATATTTACAATTAAAGCCACTCTGTTTAGCTCTTAAAACCATTATACATTTTTAATAATGGTTTATAAGTGAGGTTTTATTGTGGAAAGATTAAAGTGAGAAAGGATGAGTGTCTAGAGATTCAGGAACTAGCTTGAGTGGCCTGCCGTGCGTTTCTGGCATCTGACTGCAATGTATGGACAGCGGGAGGGCTGCAGTGGGGAGGCAGCCTCATAGGATGGTGCAAATATCTTTAGCAATTGCTCATGTAGGTTCATAAAGTGAGCAGGAATTGTCACAAAGCAACCGAGGAAGCTGTGGCTTCCTCTGCTGTGAGGGGATAACAAACTTGTCCTCCCACAGGGTTGTGACGGGACAGG
>JAUBNY010001079.1:1868249-1881618 GCA_032275445.1 Crypturellus soui
ACAATCCTACCTCATCCCAGTTGCGGTATCAGGATGAGGATAGTTCAGTGAGGAGATGCTCTGTCAAACTATGCTTTTGCCCAAGCATTTATGTGGTCCTACTCACCTCAATATGTAATGTCCTTTTTGTCATGAGTGAAATTCTATAGCAAGGACTGTACAGAAAGTGAGGTAGTTGAGGTGGAAGCTGAGCCAAAACTGCTGCATTCCCATCCAGGACTCTGTCCATTAAATGAGTCATTCTTAAGTTTAATTTTTTGAGCAATTAATGCTCAGAGTTGTCTTATTAAATTAATTGCATACTTAATTAATATGAAAAAGTAACATTGTGCAAGTGTAATTTGTTGAGGACAACCTCCTGTCTTGTCTCCTTGTGATTTCCTGCCGCTTCTGGCACTGGCAGCCCTGGCCATCAGCGTGCAGGTCTGAGGCCGCTGCGTTAGCCCAGCTTGCCCAGTAGCCAAGGCAGAGAAGTCCAACCTTATGGTTTTGCACAAAGCCTTATTTTGATAGGGCTTTTTACCTTCGTCCCTTTTACCTCTCTGTGACATTTCTGAATGTTTTGAGGAAGGTTTTTTTTTGTTGTTTATTTTAATTAAACATGACTAAACAATGATTCTCTGGTTGGGAATCATTCTTCCTAATAACCGCAGTGTGCATACTAACTATACTAAAAATAAATCTTGTCTCTGACTAGTTAAAAATTGCAGTGATTTGTTGATGCTTTTTACCTGTCACTAGTAAGATATAAATATAAATAAGTAGAATTACATTTAAAATATCCATCACTTCACATATGGAGTGTGGCAATGAGTGGGCTGTAATAATAAAATATACTTTATAAGTGTCATAATCATTCAGACACCAGGAACTCATAAGCCACTGATCTGACATTCAGATGATGAATTGTGATTTTGTTTTAAAAGCCAGACATGTCAATTCCATGTGCATATTGGGAATTGTAGTTCAGGTGACCTCTGCTAAAACACTGACCTTACCAGTGACTTTGTTTTACATTTCCTCACAACTTTTAAAGTAGATATGATACTTTGAAAATTCAGTTGCTGCACTAATACTAATATAGAGTAATTTAAAATATTTTTGACAACCTTGTATCCGTCATATATTATATGGTATAGAAAATGAGATTCAGTGAATGGCTTAAAATTAATTCTATTTTGGGGTCTTGGTAACATCATAAACCCCTTGAGATTCACCTGTGTGATATACGATATCACTGGGTAAGATGATTTTCTTCTAAAACTCTGCAGCTCATCCATTCTTGCATGCAATAAATAAATACATTAAATATACATATGGAGGAGTGTTTGTATTTGTACATATGAAAGAAGATTAGATAACACTCAGGGGAGACTCCATGGACTGTAGGGATCTTAAATCTGAGGGAGGAAGGTTGATTCAGTGGACTGCAGAGACTGGGGTTCAGTTCCTCTCTGCTGCAAGTTCCTCCTGCGTGACCTTGGACAAGCCATTTAAACGCAGATCTAAAAAGCATTGTGGATCCTGATTGCTGCCGAGATGCCCGAATCACGCTGACTGCAGTGGGAGTTAGAGGCTTCAAAAGGGACTGAGCACTAAAATCCCTTGAAAGGTCAGGGCTGTGTTTCTGTGCCTCAGTTCCCTATTTTTAGGATGGAGATAATGCAATTTCACTTTGCTGGTGTGAGTGCATGGAAACCCGCAAGGCAGCACAGTCCTGCGATCTGTACGGAGGTGCGACGTCTCTGATTCCCTATGAATAGCTGCATGTGCGATATAGATATAATTATACTCATATCGAATGAAAACACAATTAAGTTTCAGAATTGAGGCTGATTGGCATAACAAAGCTGAGATTTACTGCTTCCTTTACCAGGGCAGTGCAGGTTCTAACACAAATCATGCCTCTTAGCCTTCAATTTGATAAACTTTCAGCTATTTTGACATGTAGAGCCAACTGCAGCCTACTCCATCCTGACAAAAAGAGCCTAACAAATGGATTTTCAGTCACCCACTGAACAGAGCTAGATGACAGATCTACATGAAATCCTTTTTGGAGGGAAGGCAGCCTTTTAACTTGATTGATGAAATTATATCTAAATCTGGTAGATTTGGGACTTCAAAGGCATTTTTGCCTACTTAGGGCATCCCAGATGAAGGGAGTATGCTATTTGTACCAAACTCCCATGCTCAAGTGGTTTGCAAATTGACCCCTTTGTAATAGGTTAAAGGTTCCGCGCTAGATAACGGTGGTTCATTTTGATTAATTATGTCAGGGAATTAATGTATGATTACTAACTTTTAGCAGACCCTGCTCTTTCTGACCTCGAGCTGCTTGTTTGTGTGGCTGGTTGTAATTTTCGACCAATGGGTTACGAGAGGTCACTGTGTGGTCAGCAGATTTTAAACAAAGAAAAAGGGCGCTGGGGAAGGGGGAGCGCAGGAGCAGCCAGCGCAGCTCGGAGCGGAGGGGCTGCAGTTTACTGGCCTGACAGGGGAGATTTGTTGAGTGTTTTAACAGTAGATTTTTATACATTTACCCTTTCCAATAAAATATTCTTCTGAAGAACTAAGAGTGGTCTGCAAAGATGTCGGGAGGATAATTTAACAGTTGAATGTTAAGCCCATAAATTGCACTTCATACTGGTTTCAATAGGAGGGAACCTTGTTAAAAAATAAATTGGGCAGAATTCTGTTTCGTACTCGGATTGGCTCGGAGTGAGGATGGAAGCTGCTTATTAAGCCAATGCCTGCGAAATGCTGCTTACAAATTTCTTAACCCATCACTAGGGAGGTGACAAAGGTTGATAAAACAAGATTTGTTGGGGTTTTAGTTCCACTTCATATTTAAAATTCTTCAGTGGGAGTCTGAAACCATCCAAGGTTTTCTAAAGAATAGAAAGCGAAGTGAGATCCCAATCCTGTAAAAACCTGTGCACATTAAGTCAACTGCATTCACTGTGTTCAATATCGATTTCAATAGAATTGCTCATGCTTAAAGTGAAGACTACGCTTAAGTCTTTACAAAACATTAGCTATACTATGAAAAAGCACAGTGGACTACTTGGTAGATCAAGGGCCTAGGAATCAGGATCCTTAAATTCCTTCAGTCCTCATATGAACTTGCAGTTTGATTTTTTGGCAGAAATTTTGATACAGAGACATCTAACTTTTAAGACAACTAAAGCAGAATTGGGTATTAGAGTTGCTAAATGCTAAGAGTCACTGGACACTGAGCACTTCTGAAAACAGAATACTGCAATACTGACTGTTGTGTCTATTTATATCTAGACTTAGGTGAGTATAAGAAAATTGCTGTTTTCTGCTCTAGACCTCACTCTTCCTGTAAAAAACGGGTCTAAAATATCTCCCTGGTTTATAGGAGCACTGTGAGGCTTAGTACATTAATGTTTGCACAGTGCTTTATGGTCCTTAGATGAAAGGCACTACTGATGCTTAAAGAATGATTATTATTATAATACTTGTTATAAGAACAATAGGTACATTTGTTTTATTTTCCACTGAGTCCCTTCAAACACCAGGGTGTCCAATTAAGCTGTAATCAGAGTAAGGCCTAGGAGTTTGCTGAAACATTTCCAGCTTTCTTTGGAAACCCACGGTTCTGCTGTCATCTTAGTTGTACCTTGTTGCTGGCTGCTGCACTTGGGGCTCTTCCGTTGACTTTAGATACCATTAATTTTATTGCACCTTGCAAAAATGTGTTCTTATCAAACTGTTTGTTACCTTTCAAGTGAAAGCATTGCAACAGAGGTTTATTTTTTAAGAAGTCTCAGGAATGGTGGGACTCTCTGGACAAAAATGTGTGATGCTAGCAGAGTCAGGATGACAACATTTAGAACTAAAACTATGTTGAGAAATTTGTGGAGTGAAAGTAGTGGAAGGGAGGAAGCCCTGGGGAAGGTAAGAGAGTAAGAAGAGATGATTGCGTATGGGGACAGAGAGCAGTGGAGCCAGGGGAACAGAAGCAAAAGGAAAGAGAAGCAGAAGTATTTGAAGTTGTCTATATATATACATACACACACGCTCACACATCTGTTAAGGTTTGCTAAAATTGCCTAGCTCTGTTGAAAAGTCACCTGGTACAAAAGCTGGGTAACTAGGGAGGTGGAGGGTTTGTTTTAGTGGTATCAGGAAAAGCAAATTTCAACTAAGACCAAAGCTGGGCTCTTACAACCAGCTGGCGCTCTGCTGAGCATTGCGGATTGTTCCGCACTTCTATAGGCCAGGCTGCAATGATCATAATTCAAACAAGTGTCTTTTCCCACCGAGCACAGGAAAGGCTTGAATCGAATGGAGAAGTTCTTAGGCCAGTGTCCCATGTGCAAAGCTAGGAACAGATAACCTCGGGGAGAAGCAATCTGCAGTGCACCCCAATCCTGCTTGCTGAAGAAGGACCAGAAATTAAGTTTCCTAGTCCCTGCTTTAACTGCTAGGCACAACTGCCTCTTGAGCTTTCCGTTTAATGGAAAGTGCCATGCCTGCTGTCAGAGCATGCAATGTCACCATTATTTACTTATTTAGTCATTTTATAGCAGTGTTAGGCATCTCGAGCAGGTCACTGTATGTGCATTTAATGAATGGCAATCTTGCCTCAAATGATTTACAGGCAAAATTGTGGGTTCAGGAAAGCACTTGCACATACCTGCTCTTCAAATGGTCACAAAAGCACGTGCTTGCGTGCGCCAAATGAAATGTTTCTTATCTACTGTCCCTCGAGAATTCAGGTCCAAGCTGCAAATGTAACAGGCTGTGAGGAAAGTAAGGAATGGCAGGGGATAAAGGATCTCAGGATGTGCTAGCAGAGCTATAAATTTTTCAATTTTTTTATTTTATTTTAATTTAATTTTATTTTTTTACAAAAGAGATTTTTGCAATCGTGTTGTCAGTCTGTCTACTTCTCATAACTTCTAAACCAGTGCCAAAGAATAGGCAGTGCTGGGCTAAACACAGGCCCATGGGCACGGAGTCATTTTGGACAGTCCCCAAAGGTAGCTGGATTTGCTCATTTTGCAGATACCTTTGCTCTGTGTGTGTGAATTCTCTACAGGCCATCACTGTGGATATCCTTGGCCAGAGACCTAAGTGTTAGGCCAAACGTACAAGAAGGTCCCAGAGCAGAGGCTGGTAGGTATCCAGTTCCTCAAATTCTGATGATATTAGCTGGTAGGCTAAAACAAGACAAGCACAACCATGTTTTCAGATACATGAGAATCTCCCCCCTCAGAAAGCTCAAAACAAGAGGCTTTAGAAATCCTGCTTCTCAGGGAACTACCGGCTTATTTGTTTTTGAGCAGAAGGGGATGAATTTCCAAGCCCTTTGAAGGCAAAGGGAATTTGCTGTTGCTTCCTATGGAGCTAGGCTCAGACACTGTGTACACAGCCTGTAGGGATAGAGAATATTTGTTTCCTTTGTTTCTGGGGAAAAACAAAGCAGCTGAGGAGCAACAGGCTTTGGTGCTCGCAGAAAGCACATTGGGCTCCAGTTGCCTTTCACAGGGCCATGCATGAGAGCCTTGCATTTCCCTGCTCCCCTCTGTGCCCAGGTTTTGGGTGCTTGCACATGCTCCGATTCAAGAACAATGCTATTTAATTTAATGATCTTAATAAACACATTGGGAGGAGGGGTGTCTTTACTGTACAGACACAAACAATGCTACATGCTTCAACATGAAACATAATTAAGGTGTGCAGTAAAATAAAGGGGTTGGGGGGAAGGGGACTTTTTTTTTTAAATGAGAACAGAGGTGACTTCCAACAAAACTTCAAAACCAGCTTGGCTAACAATGAACATAGCCCCATTCTTTTTAATCATCAACAAAATCTATCACACATGTTCTTTCAAGTAAAGTTTATTAGAAAGAAATTGCTACTAGAGAACCACATGTGAGCTCTGACTTGGCAAGGTCAGGCCAGGGCAATAAACCCTTGAACTTTACAAATATGCAAAGCTGACATAAATAACAAATTAAACCCAGCCAGGTGTAGAGCTGCAGCGAGCTGCTTGCCAGAAAGGCTCAAACTCTGGCCAGCGTGACCTCTGTTAGCTTGGTGGAAAGCAGGGGCTTATCTCTCTGGCTCGTGGTCTGCTCGGGCTCATCCCTGCAGGCTCAGGTCACCTTCTTCTTCTCATTAGCTTATAAAAATTATATCACTTCATTAGGGTTGTTTGTCCAGCCTGCGAGCCTTGTCAGGTGCCTGGGTGTGTTGTCAGGTGGCTGCTGTTTTTGTCGGGCCCGAGGCTGCTTGTTCTGCAGGTTTGGTGAGATGGGATGGGGAAGGGAGGACTCGGGTCTTTGACCACTGCGGAGGGTGGCCAGGACCCCAGATATCTGAACTCTGGATGCTGACAAACATCCCTGTGCTAAAAGCTGGCCCTTTCTAGCCCTCTGAGAGTTGCTGTTCTCGTCACTCATGGAATTACATGTCACCCAAGCGCTTTTTTGGTCAAATGTCCAATGTAAAAAGGAAGCAATCCTTGAACCAGTGTTAGCCATCCCTGCTGCAAACGCTCTGCGTAGTCAGGACTTCATTAGAGGGGTAATTCTCACTGCAATCCATCACTGGATCATTCTGAGCCTCGCTGCCAGATTTCCAGAGGCGTTCAGCTGCGGATACACCATCTCGGTGGGATTTTCAAATGTCTCCTAAGTGCATTAAGCACCTAACTTCTGCTGAAGGCTCAAGGGGTTTTTAAAATCCCACTATGTGTGTCCCTACATCTTGCCCTTAAACAAGTGCTTAATTTTAAGTGCAGGTAGTTTCCTTGATGTATATAGTGCTTGTGTGGTTAAATTTAAACATGTACTTAAATACTCGGCTAAACCATGACTATAATGGGTGGGGGTGGAATCTGATGAAAACACACAATACTTTAAATATAAATGTTTCGATATAGCTCCTTAGTTTTTGCATACTGATTTGAGGTGCATGCAGAAGTTTTTTAAAAAAAAGAAAAGATAAAAGCACATCTCTAGATTTGTAAATTGAAGAAATCTGTGCTGAAAATCACAGAAAGCAAATAATATGGCACCCTGAGATGTCATGTTCTACACAATCCCTTTAGAACTGCAACCAGACTTCACAATATCTTTGTCATGAGAATAACTTTGGCATTTTTTCCCTTTCCTTTTATGCAAACTCCTTACAAAAATGCTTACCTGGAGAGGCAATACCCTGTAGTGACTACTGAGCTATTGTGTCATCCTGAGCAACACGTTTCACCTCTCTGCGCTGCTATTTTCCCTCCCACTGACTTTATTATTTATATTATAAGAGCTCTGGGGCAGGGACTGTTGCTGTGTTTGTACAGCTCTGTCCGTAATGGTGTTCTCTGTCTGCTGGGACTGCTCAGTGCTGCCGTTAGGAAAATCTAGTGGCTTTCTTCCACAAATGAGGAAAAATGGTAGAATTAAGCAATGAAAAGAACTCATTTTTTAGTTAGTTAAATTTTAGTTTTGCCTCTGACTCACAGGTTAGGTCTCTTTAATCTACAGGTTTTATTGTGGATGTAAGATCTGTCCCGATAGATAGATCGGACGCTTTTTCCATGGAGTTCTCCACTGGGTCCACTCCATCATAATGAAGCTTCAACACAGGCCTCCACGGAGCTCCGAGAGAAGTCGGGGAAGGGGAAAGTGAAGGGAGATTGGGTGAGTTTACACTGAGTGTTAAGTGGAAGAACTGCAAGGAGTTTGGGAGACTTGTCATGACGTGTAATTAAAGGCTCCTCTGGGAGTGTCTGCATAAACTCTGCTCATAACAGAGAGAAAACAGACAGCTGACAGTTGCACTGTGGAGTCCTGGAAGAACACACTGTGTTCACTGCTTAGTCTCCAAGGTAGTTTTGTCTAACTCTGTGATATATAAAAGGTTTTATTTAAAGTTATGGACAATTCCTATCAAGGAAGAGCTTGAAATTCTGGTCTAGCTGTTGCGAGTTAACTTATGAGAACATCTCTTGAACAGAACCTGATGTATTTTATTTGTTTTAACTACATTTCCACTTGGTGAAGCTCCTCGCTCGGAGTATTAATTGTGACTGGACTGTGTGATGTGTCTATCTGCCTGCTTTCCTTTCAAGAGCATGTGCTGAGATTCGTGCATCAGGTCTGGTTGTGTGTCATGTTAGCAGGTGGACACATCCCTCTGGATACATCCAGAGGGGAGAAATGGAGAAAGGACATGTTCTGCAGGGCTTCAAGTGCTAGCGAACAAGTAAATCTTGCCCGTAAGGACTCAATCCTTAATTTCTTGGGAATGTTAACTTTCTTTAAATGGACTGTTGCCTTTTTTTCAGGAAATGAATGGGGAATTCATTTTTTTTTTTTAGTGGAAAGATTAAATTTTTGTCAGAAATGTCAATTCACTGAACCAGAACTTTTAAGATTTATCAAACTTTCATTAAGAAAACTCTTCAGGTCTACCATAGAATTTCTGTTCAGAATGAAAAATAGCTCGGCGTACTCTATGGAGACCTAGGTCTCAGCTTGTATCAATCTCATTCAAAGCAAGACTTTAACCTATGTATCTCCCAGTGACCTAGGGGAGGTCCCCAAGCAACAGGCTCTTGGCTATTTTTGGGTTAAGGCCCACATTTATCATAACATTGCAATGGGTCAGCATTGCAGGGTGGCTTCTGCTTGCTCCACGAAGAGCTCCGTTTGGTCTCGGAGAGGTTGTTATTGCTCCTATTCCTGTAGTTACCAGAACAAATAGAACGAGGTCAGTAGGTTAAAGAACTAGAGAGAAAACTCACCCTTGCTTTGAATTATTCCAGTATTCCGCATATGGGTTCTCAAGGAAGGAACCAAAGTATGGAGAAACTAGTAATATTTCACATCTCCAGAAACAGTAACACAAAAATATTCTGGTTATTTGTTTCTAGGGTGACACAATTTAAAAAAATTTACAGAAGTCCTACAGAAGGAACTCAAAGAAGATCTTTATTTTCCCTAGATATAGAGGAAAGGAAAATGAGGAAAAGACACCTTGGAATCCACTAGAGTATTTAAAGTACATGTTTAATTTATATGGGAATATCGTGATGATGGGAACTATAAAAACTCCAATTTTGATGGTTGGACTAGCCTCAGAGCCTAGAGGCATATATTTCTGAAGAGTACTAATATTTAAAAGAAGGTTTATTCAGAGTCCCAAAACTGAAAGGATCTTAAATACAAGCTCATATGACAAGAAAGCTCAACATCTTTTTTGTCAGGGTAAATTAATTGTGGCGTCTAACCCTGGGTAAATTGGCAGCCATGGAACTTCCCATCAGCATCACCTCCAGTCATGGGACAAAAGAATATTATCAATAGCAGCGTATTGGTCATTCTTGTGCAAAGAACCTGAGAATCCCCCTCGAGACAGGCCGGAGCAGAAAGAGAAAGGACAGACTCAGCATCTCTTTGTGAGTCCATATTGTTTGGACACCTCCTGACGTGGTTCGTTATGAAGCAGCATGTTTACTGTGCAGCGCAACTGTCATTAGTTCAGATGAGGGATGTTTATAGTGCATTTCATGAGTCAATTTTCCAACACCTTTCAGAGGTTTTTTTGAAGCTCTGGGAAATGCTACTCCTCTGGGAAGGAAGCTGCTGTTATTATTGGAAGGACAGTTAGGATGTGCATGAAGAGTCACTTAGAGGATTAATTTGTCCTTTTGCTCTTAATCCTTCTCACCACAACCTCCTGCTGCAGCAAATGGATCCCTGTACTTAGGCTGCTGAAAATTAGGTGACCCAGGAAGTATTTTGGCCCAGTAATTTTAAATTATTATTTATATCAATGTGCTCCTCTTTGTAATGTAAAGAACGTGAAAATCCCTCCCTAGAGAGGTGAAATTTAGCAAGCAGTGCTGGCCAAGGACCGCAGCAGTGTACCTGCTGCGTGATGTTAATGCTGACCTTGAGTGCTGTTTATGCATCATAAGATCTTGGAAAGCTTTTAAATATCTTTGCTATGCCAAAAAGTCTCCTTTGGAAGCCCTAATACAGATCTGCCAGCCTGCTATTTGTAGGACTGTGAAAGCCTTTCTCCAGAAGGTCAGTGGGGTAGTGTAATCGGTTTAGAACTGGGTGTTTTAGCTTACTCGAATGAAAGATTTTTCTAAAGGTGACGTTAAGATGAAATATTTAAGATAAACCAGGAGATTTGACTGGAAATTCACAATGTCCCTCTGAAACACACCACGCTGATTTACTGATCTTCCATTTTCAATTTATGAGCTGAGACCAAAGTATACCACTGGAGGATGAGAATAGAGTAGTCATATTAGAGCCAGCTCATATATCCTACAGACAGACTTTGGAAGAATTAGAAAGTATAATAAAGTGCTGGTCCCTTTAAGACACTGCTTGGATCCTTGCCAATTTAGATCCTAAGGCATTAGATATTTTAAAAGCCCTTAAAACTGTCTCTCTTTTTTCTTTTTATTTTTTCATTGTCTGAGGTTTTCACCCTTTATCAATGAAGAAACAGTGACAGAAGCATCCTTTGCTTTACAGTTTTCTCCCCTTACAACTTGTTGTGGATTCTCTTCTCCATGACATCATTCCAAATGTGAGAACCCTTTTGAAGTCAAAGGAATTGGCTTATATTTAAACATGTGTAAGAGCGAGCAAATGTATCCTGTTTTGAAAAGCAACTTTTTGTTTTCATGTAGCACCTGCTCTAGGTGCTCCAGGTCATCCCTTGGGTGCAGCCACTTTGTCATTGAGCTCTGACATCCCAAGGGTCAAGTGTGCCAGAACTGTGGAGGCTCTGCCACAGCACCCTGGTAATGTGTTCAAATAGTGCTCTGCTCTGCAAGGCTCTAAAGACATGGCAGTATTTCCAAAGAGGAGTTTTCTTCAAAATCAAGCCTTAAACTTAAATGTCATGATAAGGATTTATTTGAAGATACCGTCCTAAAAATTCTTTCCAGGGTTTCACTGTGACTGAGCTCTGCAATATAGTTCTATGCAACACAGGAGGAATTTGGTGGAGAAAGAGCGGAAAGGTGGGTTGGGGGGAAATAAACAAATGACAAATACCAGGCCATGAACCTGGGGTCATTTGCTGAATGGTACAAAGTAGAGGAGGGACCGAGGGATCTTCTTGTGTCACAGCAAAGTAATGGTAAGTTGTTCACTCAGCTATTTGTCTCTTTGCTGTTGCTCCTTAAAACCCAACTTTTACTCAGGTCGTGACTCAGGCAGAGATCCCCTTTTGTTTTAGGCAGCAGTTCCTTCCCATGTGGTAGAGAGATTAAGCCTACTGAAAGATCTCTTTAAGGGAGGATTCTATGTTCCTTTCCCCTCTTCCTGGAGATTAGAAGATAATGCATCTGGAACAACATTAACTCATCCAGGTTTGTGGTTTTATTTCTGATAATCACATCCCAGCAATCTCATTCTCCATCTGCCTGAACATATTTTTGGGTAAGCAGTAGATATCAACTAGCACACATGGCTGTGGTCAGATATTGTGAGATCTTCTAAACATGAACAGAAAATTTCCATCCTCAAGTTATATCTAAACATTCCTTTTTCTCTTGTGTTGTATCTTCTTTCTGCAGCTGAGAGTTATGGTAGTTCAGGCCAACAGAACATGTTTATTTCTCCTTTGGTAGTGTTTATGCAACACACTCCTAAACTTGGGTTCAGACTACATTTACTCTCAAATGAGAATTATTTTGATGACTGCAGCCTTATTCGATATAGTGAAGTTTCTGTTTGTGTCAAGAACTAGCATTAAGTCATTGTCTGCCTGGATTAAGTGTTAAGGGTACAATAAAGTGTCTGTGGACATCTTGTTGGGAGACGTGGCTGAATGAAAGCATGTTTCCTTCTGAGTCTCAGCAACATCTGCATTCCTAAACAACAAGAGTATTTCTTACAAAATCAAGTGGGTTTTCTGTCAAGTTTAGCCTAGAAGTGAGATAATTATAGGAAAAAGCTGAAACACATCTTAGGAGCTTTTGGGGACTTGTGACACTTTGGCCATTTGTAGAAGCAGAGAGTCATTTATCCCCTCTCAACAGCAGAGCCCTGACGTACAACATCTGTGCTCCACTTCACCTTAGAGCTTCCCCGGGGTCACTGAGCAGCGATGGAGTAGTTCTTCCACCTACGAGCAGCTGTTTTCTGTCTTGGGCGTAAAGTCTCAGCACCTCTACCGTATCTGATCATGCAGTCCCTGGAAGTTTTGTATTTTGTCAATGAGGACATCACAGATTGGTGCAAAAGTCACTTTCATAGTCTATCATAACAATGTTGAATCCTCCTAATTTTACAGCATCTCTAATTTTTAAACATACAAATAATAAATCTGTATAGGGTAGTAATATAAATAATTTATGAGGAAACCTAAGGTTTGTGCTTTTTGATCAGTCGTGATTATGAGGAGTTCTTTGTCGATGAGACTTCTTTAAAAATCAGTGTACCTTCCTTAGAATATCCTAAAGAATAGTCAGTTCTATATATAGATATTCTCAGTATAGTTCCGATGCTCCGCAAACATTCCTGTTTGTGTTCATATATGTTAAGAACTACAAAGGAGCCAAAAGTCCACCCTCCTTTTTTTATTTTCATAGCGTGAGACTGAATTTCATAATATTCAAGCACTATAGTGAAAAGAAATAGTATCTTCTTTAGTAATTTAGTAAATCAACTGAATTCCAATGTCTTATTTTAAACTTGAAGAATATTTGTATGCTCATTCCAGATTTTGTTAAAGACTTAGATTATTTGATATGCCTTTTCAGAGTTGCTTGGATTCACTGAATTGCTGAGAAACATTTAAGCTGTTTCTTCTACTCAACTCTCTTTTGCTAAGATCGCACATATCCTTGAGATGATGATAAGCAGACTGGTGAAGGATCTGAACAAATTGCCCTGCATTTTAGCCCTCAATTATACAAGCTGATCTTATGAAAACAAGAAGTGAAGTTTTGAAGGGTTCCTGAATAGCAAAGGGAAATAATTTGTGCCAGATTTTTCTTTGTTATTACCCAGGGGAGACTTCTATGAATTGATTAATACAGAGAATTCATCCACCTCTTTTACATGCTGTTTTAGTGTGACTATATGGCAATGGATAGCAAGGCTGTGGCTTGACGGATGGAAAGTCCTTCCAAGTTATGAGGTGCCTTATCATTTAGAAGGGGACCTGAAAGAACAGAGTGACAATTCATCTGATAGTCCAGCTGCCAAAATTACTGCTTTATAAAACACAGGGGGATGTGTTTCAGGGCCTCTGCCACCTCAGATCTATAGAAAGATGGAAAGGTATCACAGTAAGTTATCATAATAATATTTTCCATTCTCAAAGATTTTCAACTAGGTTATAAATGTAACAAAGTAAAAAA
>JAUBNY010001079.1:1884843-1906760 GCA_032275445.1 Crypturellus soui
CAGATAAAACTGCAAAGTGATTTTGAGAGAGAGAATTCAGAGCGGACATTATGCTGTGGGTTAAGCATTCAGCTTGAGTGTGGGATAACATCTCCCCCACATATCAGGCGGGGAGTACTTTAAATGGGAAGTTGGTGTGCTAATTGCAGCTATGGGCTGATGGAGACCCGGGTATTGATGAAGACCGTTTTCTTCCAGCACCCTGCAAGAACACAGAGAAGCTCTTCCCTCATCAGACCTTTGCTTGCTGGGCTGCAGTGGAAGAACAGAACCTGCCTGTGTCCACCCAGAGCTCAAGCTCACAGTGAGCTGAGGGACGGAGAGCAGGTCTGACTCCTTTGCACCCCAATCATAAAAAGACATTAAAGCAAAATAAAGCAGCCCGTTGCCAGCACCCAGAAATGCTGGGGACTGGAGGTGGGGAGGCAGTAACTCAGGCAAGCCAGCAAAGCCAGGCCCGTGCTTCATCTCAGACTTCAAAGAAGAAAATTCTTTAGAGCTAATAGGTCCCAAATCAAAATATGATCAGGTATGGAACATATGGTCACCACAGCATCCCCAAGGCTGCGAAAGGTGAACACTTAGGGAAGCAACTGTGCTTCTTCCTCTCTCTTTTTTTCTTCTTTTTTTCATTTTTACTACTCTGCTTTATTTTGTTTTGGCATCACTGTATCTGAAGTCCCTCATACTTCATGGTGCAGGTCTACAGCTGAGCTGAATATACAAATGTAATCCCAATAATAAACAGGAATGAAGGAAATATCACATCAAGCATTGTATCACATTCAGTTTTAATTAAAATTATCACAAGCAGATTTATGTTCAGTATAACTTTTCCTGCTGTTTTCAGGTTGTATTTATCTTCTAATTTGATTGCTTTTCAGTGCCATTTACGAAAGCTGCCTCCCAACTAGCGATAATGTGGCATTTTAATACTTTAGTTGAGTTTACATTTTCAGTGAGCTTTCTGTTTTGGGAATTTTTTACTCGATTTGATGTCTTTCTGAGTGATGGCAGAGGCCGCGTACGACATGGGTGTAAAACGCGCAGTTTTTGGAAAGGAGGGAAGCAGTGTTTCTTCAGCTGACTCTTACTGTGAACTTGCTGCTGGGGTTAGAATTGGGAATCAGCAAATAGCCTCCCGTGAAGGGCAAAGTGCAGTGTTTGTAGGAGGAAAGAGAAAGTAGGGGAGCTTCCTGTCTAAGGTGTTAAAGAAAACCTATTTGAAGGCCTATTCTTTGAATTTCTTTGGGGAATATCATTCTTCTTTTAATTTGAATGAACTCAAAGCTTCAAGCTCCTGGTATTTCTTCCAGTGTTTAGCTAAAATATACCAGAAGTGTTAACGGCTCCCTTTTACCTCTGAGATTCATACTTGATTGAGTCATTAATAATCTCCTAATTTCTATGTTTTCCTTTCTTTCTGTCCTTGGGGATATCTGGAAGCTAACTAGGAAAAAGGGCTTTTACTGGAAACTTTTCTACAGTTTGACAGGTGAGAAATAAAGAAGCTCCTTTTCATAAGGCAACGGGACAGCGAAAATTTAAAGTAGGACCTGCATCCTCAACTCTAAATTGCCAGACAGTTTGAAACCCACATTTCATTACTTGGCTTTTTGTTTTGAGAAGTCAAGCCGGAGTCCCAGACACATCCATTCCCAGACCCTGGGAGGTTTCACATCCTGGTCTGAGCTTTGCAACATGCTCCCATTCCTGATTAATGCATACCAATCCTACTCGGTTATAAAGTCAAATCAATGCCAAATGTGGTGGTGATTTTTTGATAGGGAGCAAGTAACATCCACCAATATATTTAACACAGGTCAGTAGACGGCCTACAGTCATGACAGTCTTGAACTAGTGACCTACAAATGAAAGACTCCTTAATCCCTTTACCAAATCCTAAACCACTCAATTCCTACCCCACTTTGGCAACCAAGTTCTTTTATAGATGTGCTGGAGGGTAATATGCAAGCCAAAAGAGTGTAAATTAAAGAGAAAAAAAGAACTTGACTTACAATAACATCGTAATTGTGGAATTTGAAAAAATAAGGGACTCAGGAGAGGTCTTCAGTCAGCTTTTCTCTAATTCAGTGCAAATTTATTCAGAGAATATTTTGGCACCTGCAAACAGCCTGAAACTTTTATAAGCAGCATAGCAGGGGAGAAGTGATGGAAGTGAAAGACTGAAGATAGGCTCATAAAAAGGTCTTGATTGTTCATCTGACCTGTTGCCTTCCTCTATCACTATGTGACTCTGCTCCTATGACTGTTTAACTGCACTGATTGCCATGATGACATCATGAAGTCACACTGCCACACAACTGGAGTGGTTAATCAGATCCCTTATTTCAGTTTTTTCAGGGATGAAACTCGTATCTTGTAACAGAAGACCAACAGTTGTAGCCTATTCATCTCTTAAATCCCATTTTGTTTAATCTGATATCACTTGAACGTACATCTTTGCCCCGGGATTGTCATGTGAAGGTTTCCTTCTGAGATTTTTTAGTGTTTCTCGTGGGTCCTGACAAGATGTATCATGAGAAAACTATTTATTTCAGAAGCTGTTTCCTATAACATAACAGAACCTTAAAAAAGGAGTGGCTTTGAATTCTAATTGAATTCAAAGCTGCACAGCACTGAGCAACAACAGCAAATTCTGTGCCTGTACAGTTGGAATTTTGTTGCCAAATGTGGTTAAACAGTTTTTCACTTTTCCCCAAAACATGAACATTGTCTAAGTAGAAAAGTATTTCCATTCGTAGAAGGGACTTTTTTTCATTTTGTACATCTGCAGGCATAAAAGGACCATAATAGACCACAAATTAGATCCGGGAACTGAAACAAGCTCAGCTTGTAACTGAGACCACAGGTCTGTAAAAAAACTATAGCATCATTTTGGGGTGAGTTCTTTCTTTTTCTTTTTCTTGTTTGTTTGTGTTTCTTTTTTTCTTTAATGGCAAAGCAAATGAAAACTCATTCTATATTCAAATATGACACCATCTGTTCCCTGAGTTAGAAAAACTGGGCAAATTGATCCAATATACATTGAGCTAGAAAGAGGGGAACAAACGCAGAAAGATCTTTCTTTCTCTCTTGTCTCTCCTGTTTTGTGCCCCACTGTTCTATGACTTGACCACAAAGGGGTTGCAGATGGCACACGAGCATTTTTTCCTCTGATTTAGTCCTCCCCATTCTTCTGGGCAAGATTTTCCCCTTCCCTATGACGTTCTGCCCTCTATCTCCTCTTTCCTACGACACAGCCTTTCCTAATGCTCTTCCCTCGGAGGAGATGGGACCAGTTCATGCCTCTTACCCTGAGGCTCTGGTAGGTGATGGTGAAAGTAGGCATGAATGAGAATGAACGAGAGGGGTTTTCCATAGCTGACACTGCTGTTGGCTTCCTCTCCTGCTGTCTGTGTTTAGCTCTTCTACTTCTTGGCTCCAACTCCCGTCGGAGGGGAGGAAGTGACACTGTGGGCGAAGCCTTGACCGCTGTCCAGGGGGATGCTGAGGGCTGCATCTCCAAGACTTGAGGTTCCCAGATATGGCTTCTGCAAAAGTCCCTTTTTTTTTTGACTGCAGCTGTTTGGAACCAAAACCAGAATAAAACAGATCTCTTGCAGTCATCTGAAGCATTGAACGATCACTGAACATACCAGTAACATAAGGGAAGTAAATGAAAAGGAGGAAGAGAGCAACAAAAAACCTGCTGTAGCTCTCTGGAAATGTGAAAAATACACAACTTTTATATTCAACTATATAATTTTTAAAATCATTTAAAATAGCATAACAAAAAATTCTTGCAACAACTGTTCTCCACCATGGTTCCCCACAAGAAGCAGGAGCCGTGGTGCTGGCCTGGGCTGACAAAGCCAGGTTGTGATGCATTTGTTAAAGAGTTTCCAGTTAGCATGGGCAAAGGAAATAAACTATGAAGCGGTATTAAGGAAATATGAGAGTACTGTAATCTGCATAAAAATAAATTTGGGTATATTCCCAACACACTATCACACTGTGGAATTGCAGGAAGTGGGCTAGTGGGAGGGAAGCCTTGCTTTCCTTAAATAAAATCTGCTCAGGATTATTTTTTTACTGAAGTAAAACTAGTTTCATATACTTCTTATATCACTGTCCTTTGTTTGAGTTTGTGATATAATTTCCTCGGTGAAATGAACCCTACGTTATTATTGCTCGTGGACTGTTGATAACATGCTAGGGTTACCCGTAATTGTTACTTCGTAATTGTTCAACAGCTTGAAATCGTATGTGAATATTCATCTAAAGATCGATCCAGGCTTGTGTCATCAGCGTTCGCTGCCTTTGTGGTGCTGGAGTTGTGCTAGTGATTGCGGCTGGCTGCTTTGCCTTGCACCTCTTCTATATCCCCGTTGTGAGGGACAGGTAGCCAGGAACCGCAGAAATAGAGCAAATCTGAGCATTTTTGCTTCCAAGGTGGACTGTGCAATGAGGAAAAGGCTCCGTGGACTTTCTTCTTGCTCCAAGTGCTCTCCACACACGCAGAATGTGCTGGAGCCCGTGGGACTGCGGCCCACGGGGGCCCTTTGTTCCTCTGTAGCGTTGACCCAAGGCTCCGAGGGAGCCGGCTGCTACAACTGGCCGCAACACAGACCTTCCACTTTGCAGGAAACAGGTTTGTTTTTTGTTATCCATTTGGCTGGCCTCCCAGTTGAACAGAAACCAACATTTTTCAGAACTTTGCGTGAAGCAAGGCCTCTTGCGTTTCCGCCCGGAAGATCCTAGGGGGCTAATGGGGCGCACATGCCGTGTGCCACCGCAGCGGGCCCACGCGTGGGCCTTCTCGAAGCAGCTCATTGCGGGACCTTGGCGACAGCCTCTGGGTGCCATGGGATAGTGTTGCCCTGGCTGGGTGCTCGGGCATTCAGAAATGTCCACTCATGGGCCAAATCCTTCCTTATTTTTGCCCAGATAAAATTTCCATCAGGAAAAAGAGGACATGTCCATGGAGCTCTAGTTGTTGAGGTGCTCAGTGATGAATCAAAGACTCTATAAAATTGATGTTCTTTGTGGCTTCGTGACTAAAAGTGACACTGCTGGCTGAGCAGTTCCTGCATGTCCTGTGGTCCAGACCCACCAAATCTCCAGTGTTTCACCTCAAAGGGGATGAAAGTGCCTCTAATCCAAGATGTTCCCAATGATGTTTTATAGAACCAGGGGTGAACCCAGTACTGTCCCTGCTGTTGTCCTGTTTTTTGTTTTGTTTTGTTTTGTTTTTTCTTCTCAGCTTGGTCAAAAACAAATCTGAACTTTTTAGGCTGCAAATTTTAAGGAAGCAATGGAGTCTTCTCCTTCCTTCCCCACCATTCACCTCCACAGAACAACCTGAAACTTGTAGTTAAGAAAATAAACTGCAGAGAAAGCCCCTGAAGGGCTTTGGCAGCAAACATTTCTCACTAAATTGGGAATCTGCACACTCATAGTCTGAAATAAATTAAGATGCTGGGGGTAGGTGGAGAGGGAAAGAAAGAGAGAGGGAGAAGACAGAGGAAAATCAACAGCTCCGGGGTGAAATGCGGGTTGATGCTGCCTCATCGTTTTTAAACCTAAAATAAAACAAGCAAATTTTCTTTAACTGCAGGTCAAAATAAAAGGAGGAAAAAAAAATCTTTCCTCATCTGTTCATGGTAATTACTAACAGAAAGCAGCCCCTGCCAGCTGCAGAGTTCATGGATAAATGGTGGGACACATTATTCTCTATCTCTGGGATCAAAAACCCAAACTTCGTATCTCAATTTGCCTGTGATATGTCTTTCATATACTCTTGCAAAGTCATTTCACTGAACTGTTCGGTCGGGACTTTTTCATCAGGCAAAAAATGTGGTGTTTTCAGGCTTTTAAGTTTATTTTAGGTTTGCTTCTGAACGAGAAACATGACTCCTGCAATTTCCCAAACTTTTAGTATGTCATTATAGTGTATTTATTACTGGATCTACCCACTTCTCTTGTTAGCAGCCAGTCAGAGCAGAGCAAGTGAGTGCTCTAACCTTCGTGCACTGGCTGCCCTGGATGCAAATGTGTGCACAACTGCAAAGCACATGAATTTTGGAAGATCAGCACTTATTCCCCAAGGCATCCCAACTTTTTGCTCTGTGATGCCAATGCAGAGTAGCTATGGATTTGTCACTAGCAATGTCCTGTAGGGATGGCAATTGCTGTTTCACGTGCTAGTGTAGATGTGATGTGGTGGGGGACGTTCCTGAGCACAGCTCAGTTAGAAAGGAGTGGAGAGGGGTGACCTGTTGCTGGTATTTGCCATCGGATGGTTTTTGAAGGCAGCTTTGGACTGGTAATTGAGATAATAGTTGAGGAAATAAAAGCTAGCTTTAAAGTCCTTGTGTTCAACAAGCCTATTGGACTGGTGCAGTTACCCCTTAATATTGCTGAACATCTCTAAGGATCAAAATATTCTTCCATCGTGGTGTTTGTGGTGTTAAAAGATCAGAGCTGTTCTATGCAACTTGATTGACAAGACCTAGGAAGTATGTGAATTCCTCATGACTTACTGATCACAGGAAAACCTGATAATTTGCAGTGTATGTTGAACTTCTCTGGTATGTGAGCTTGGAGACCATTACCTTTTGATGGAGAAAGAGTAGAGGGTGATTAATGAGAATTATGAGAATTTTTGAGAATGCTATTGTGCCATTTTTCAGAGTAAGAGAGACGGAAAGAGAAGGAAGAAATAAACACAGAAACAGAAATCAGGAGATCTAACTGTTATCTGCCTCATACTTGCTATGTGACCTTGGCCAGGGCCCTGTGTATCGGTTTCCCTAGCCATAAAACAGGCAGAGTTATCTTCTTTCACTACCTCTCAGGGCCCTGGGAGGTTTAATTCATGCCTCTCTGCAACACGCTTTGAGATCCTGGGGCCGAAGTGTAAAGTCTTATTTTTATGATTCAGGGTTTTATTCATTTTAATGTGGGGATTTTGTCTGTGACACATCGCAAAGATACGGCCCTGTTGCTGAAAAGTTAACCAATTCTGCACAGTGCTCTGTCCCAGCCAGTCGGCCTGGTGGCCTGCAGTATTTCATGATGCATTTTAATGTATACCTTTTATACCTGCGCTACTCTAGAGTGGAAAACTGACATTATCTGGGCTGATCTCCTGTTTTCTCACTGGCTGATTACACGACAGAAGAGGCTAGGCCTAGGGCAGATCTGTTTTCTACACCTATTATGCTGTTGCACGGTTGAAGTTCAGTTGTTCGCTGCTTTTAAAAACGACAAATGTGCTCTAATTTTAGAGCATCATAGCAATCATTGTTTTTATTTCAGTAGAGAGGAAAAGTGGAGGAAAAAAACAGCTTGGGACTTAATAAACACCTTAGCCTGCAGCCTTCGACTTTATTCATGAGGTTTTTTATCTTCTCTTCCACTCTCCATGCACTCACTGCATCTTCTTTACTGCACAGTCTTAAATTACCATTGCAAAGGTTATATGTTTATTTACAAAGAGCTGGCTATGAATGGTGATCCTAAAGGCGAGGAGGGTGTCTCATGGCAATAAACATCTCCTGCTCTCTTAAACACCAGGGCCAAATGAATAAGGTGATGTTTAGTGCCTCAGACATATTATGGTTTATGGCTTCATTAACTACCTGACCTGTATTGTGTGCAAATTTCATCGAAGTGAGATGCATATTTATTCCCTGAGGTGGGCTGGCTGATAATGTTCTTATTCTTAAAGGAACAGGGCAAGTTATTACTTATAATTAGTGTTGTGAAAGTAAGGGAATTTGGTGAGGCAAGGTAATTTGACGTTCCCTAAATTTAACTTAACAGAAAAAAAGATGGTGCAATGAATATTTATGCCTGCATGAAATTTAAAATACACGAGTATGGCTTTTCTTGAACCTTTGCAGCATATGGGATAGTTTTAGACATTTAAGGAATCTGAAAAAAGAAAAAAATAGCACAACCTTTTGGTCAAATTCTTCCCCAGTGCAATATAGTTCCCTTGACCAGAACAGAATTAAGACTTTTAGATCAGCTGAATGTGAAGCATAAATCATTTAAATTTTGCTTTCTCTCCCTTGTTCTCCGCCTTTCCTTTTTTGCTCCATGTAGTCTAACTTAGTTATTCTTAGGATCTGGGATTGATTTCCCAACAAGGTGCTGTGAATATCACTATGCTTTTCTTTTTAAAATTATTATTATTGTAATTACACACACGGATCCTCACTAGACTGAGACTACCCTGAAAACTTGAATTTTCCATAGAGTGTCTGGCTGTAGACAGCTGTCCTGGAGCATGAAGCATGGCTTGGACTGGTTTCATATAGAGCTGTTGTAAAGAGGGTTCCGCTGCTGTAAAGAGGCTTTATTATTGCTGAGACAACTGCAGCCGGTGCAAAGGGATTTCCATGGCTCAGAAGCAACCTCTGCCTTCTACACACACCCCCTCCCGTCTGCAAGTCACCCCATTGCCGCTGCAGTGTTTATTGTAGTGTTCATAAAAACGCACTTGTAAACACTGCTCGATATTCATCTGCCTTCAACATAACGGAGGCCTTTCCTTAAGCCCTGAAAGAAACTTCAAAAATGCCAGGCCTCAGGCAGGAGGGTTGTTGCGTTTGCAACAGCAGTAGGACTGTCTGTCTTGCAACACAATCGTGGCTCTCCAGCCCTTGCATTCCATCACGGCTAAACCTGCTTCTCTAGTTGTTCTTAGTACTTATGTTTCTAATTTTATCTGACCAGGACAAAAAAGGTGCTGCCAACACCTGTATTCACATGCTGAAAGGACCAACAAGTAGTTGGCTGTTGGAGACAGCACCAGGAGATCCCGTAGCAAAGACTTCTGGAGAATTCCACTTCAAGTTTAACCATAAGTATATGATCTATTTTGCCATGTGCACTAACTTAGCCGGAGAATGTCATGGAGCTAATTCGGAGCAATTGGATGTCTGTGGTCTAACCACCGGCAATAGCTACAATGCATGATGAATGGCCTATGGTCAAAGTACATATCCTGAACACGGGTAAGCACAGCTTAAACTGTTGTTCCTCTCTGGTAATGTTGTTCTGTGGCACGAGGAAGTTTTCTTATTCTGTGAATGTTTGCTTTTCAGCTACTGTGAAAACAAAACTTTAGCAATTAACTAGGGGGAAAAAAAAGAAGGAAAGAAGGAAAAACTAAGTAATCTTTCTCAAGTGCTCAAGTCTTTTAGGTGGCAAGTTGAACTTTGGTTGCTACAGCTGGATGCTGAGTCCTTCAGGCCAGAAGGTCCTCTCATAATGAGATGTCCAGACAGAAGGGACACACTTCTGCTGGGGGATCAGAATCAGCCTTTCGGCAAAGTTAGGAGAGAAATTCCTGCAGACATTCATTGAAAGTGAGTTGGGGCTCCAATGACTGTGTGCGCTAGATGCCTGGGATATTCATATTTGATGTTCTTTGACAGTTTTCCAAGGGTCAGGAACAGAATGTTCTCAGTCCCTGAGTTCCCTATGGTCTCTTAGTAGTTCATCCTTCCCAATAACAAACTCTGGACTCAGGTACAAGTGTTTTAAGAATTTTTGTTTACCTTACCTGTATCTTTATTCTTTTTCTTTCTTTTTTTTTTTTTTGTGCAAGTGTATTCAATTTACACCTTCATATAAAAATAAAACTAAGTAGGTCAGCCGCAGGATATATAATAATTATAGAAATATTTCAGAACTTTCCATATCCCTCATGCTTTAGAAATCATATTTTTGTTCTGTTTTATTTAGAAAGTGAACAGTAATACAAAAACAAAAACAAACAAAGCCATGTTGAGGGCAAAACAGCTCCCTGTTTAGCTAGAAAGTGATAGTGTTTTCTCTCAGTTAACATATAGAAAAATAAGAAATGCTTGCTCCATTTCTTTTTATTGAAAGTCAGCGTGTTTTGTATTATTGTAGCATTTCCCACCCCTGGTAGACTGGGATGGCAGTATGCTAAATTCTGCATAGCCTCGAGTGTCTCCATAGGTCTCACACATATATACAAGGCAAGAGCAAGCAGAGAAGAAAAAATCCAAATGAAAAACAACAAAACAAGAAAAGGGAAGCAAGATATGCCTAAAGTCAAAAGATACAGCTTTATAATGACAAGGACAAAATAGGTAGACAGCATAGAAACTAAATGGAACTAAAAAATATGCGACTGTCAAAAATGTAATGTCAGCACTGACATAGCCAAGTAAGCGAGGAACAACTGCTAGTGAGTACTTGAGAAGTCCCAAACCTGCTAAACGTTGAAAATTGCTATCATTTTCTTTCAAGTTATTCAAGCTTTCACCTGTTGGGTTTCTGCCTGCACCCTTGACCCCTGCTATTTGTGTAGCATGGTCGCAGTAGTGCTTATAAATCTGAAAAGCAGTAAGTAAATGTAGAAGAATGGCAAGTCTAGAAGGCTGGAAAATTTGAAAACTTGAAATAAATATAGCTTTTATTAACATGTAGAAAATAAAAAAGCTGGTAGTGCCTTAGCAGCTTTGTTCGATCAGGTTTAACAGTTTATCAGTTAATAAATGTAGGCTAGGTGTGAGATCTGGGCAAAATAAATAAAGCAGATCATGACAAGAGATGACAGAGATGAGAGGATTATGATTTTCCAAGACTGATTTGTGATGTGGGAAGGATGCAAAAGATGGGAACCTCAGGTGGTTTAAAACATCACATGTAGAGGACCTCCTGTGCTCAGTCCACTGACCTGGGCATAAGTCTCAAACTTGACATTCACACCGTCTTGGTCTGATGGAGCAAATTTGTAGACCATTTTGAAAGGCTGTGTTCAAAAATTCCAAGGCAACATGACACCTAAATTGTGGAAAAGATGTAATAGGGAGTCACCTGGACTAAATGACCCAGTTGTGCAATCAGTTCTGTACAGGTTCATATACCAGGAAAAGTACTTAGAAGTCTGATTTCTGAATCTAATTGAAAAATGGAATTGCACTGGAGCTAGTGGCATGTTTGTCAGCAAATCCACTTCTGTTGAACAATGCTTCTTTCCCTGAGAGCAAAAAAAAAAAAAAAGGGTGGATGAAACTGGTAAATACTGCACTTTTCTAAAAATTCTTCTACTGCCTACACCAAAAGCTGTAGCTTTTTTTTGCCATGTTATGTGAAGGAAAACAGGTCTGAAAGAAAATACATAGTTAGAGAAGAAGTGCAACAATTTGGAGGGAAAAGTCTTCAATCAGTTAAATCCCTTGTTCTTTGGTGTGTGTGCACGCGCGCGTGTGTGTGGAATTTTGGTGTCTAAAAATATGGGTTATTTTGTCTTTTCATCTTGTTTTGAGATGGGAACATTCTTTGAAATGTCAGATGTACACATGGGATGGGAAAACCATTTCCTGTCTTGATCTAAATTGTGAGTTATGCATACGGAAATGTTGTGGGTACTTTTGTGGATTCTCTCTCCATTATGGCTGTACGCATGATTTCTACATTACATCATGGGCTGGACCCAGCACCGACTAAACCAGTCCCGGGAAAGCAAATTCTAGTAGATTGTTTGAAGAATTTATAATGTGATAAAATGTCCCTGGAGGGTTAATGAGACTTGGGAAATTCATTTCTACTTTGCAACTAAGAATTTGAATTCAGACTACCAGAAAATAATCTCCAGTACAGTAAACCCCTAGACTTCCATTCTATTTCTGATATTTATGCAAACAAAATATTTTTGACTATTCTGAGACTTATTATTTCCCTAGTCTGTTTGCTGTATGCTGCTTATTGCTAGTTTTATTTCTCTATTTAAAATGAATGTGGAATTTCGGGAGTATGAATCGTTTGTTGATCTAATGAGTGATGATGAGAGCCTTTCTGGTTGGTTTGTGTATGAGCACAGCACCTGTCTGGACAAAACAAGGATGTCTCAGGGATAGCATCGGGGCTTGTATATCAGCAGAGACCAATCTAGGGTCAGGCTATTTTTCCACAGAAAATGTAATCTCTGTAATAGAGAGGACAAATACATTGCTGAATCCTGCACAAGTTGGAAGATGCAGAAAAGAGCTTTGCTATGCCCTGAAGATAAGTAATTGTAGTAACTGAGCTTATGATTCATACAGATGTGTATTATTCCTGCAAGGCCACTGCATGATAAACTAAAACCAATGGTATTGCTAAGGGAAAATATTGTGTATGACTAGCAGCTCAGGAGGGTGGAATTGGAGTTTCCAGCCATCCAAGCAAGGTTTCTCTGTGGTAACCAGGGCACTAGAGTAAAGTTTTCAAATAAGGCCCTTCTTTCCTGTCTGAGTCTTAGACATTGTCTTGACTGGGATTTGGAGGTATTGTCTGAACATGCTGGCTCACACTTTTTGATTAAAAACTTTGAGGTGAAGCATTAGTTTCATTTAAAGTTAATGGCAAAATTCTCACTGAGTTTTCTGGAACCAGAATTCAATGTCTTTGTGTGAACAAAACCACATGTCTTGCTTGTCCACACTAGACAGACTTTTAAATCAAGACTATGCTTTACTGAATACATCACCCAGCCACACTAATGTATTTTTAAATTTTCAACTCCTTCCTATAGTCGAGGCGTGCAGGTCACATCCCTTCTCAAACTGCCTAACCTAATACATATGGACATCAATAAAGAAAGAAAAACAGATCAAAAATAGGCAACACAAGTAAAAAGTCTTGTCCACGCTCCACACTTTAAAATTGATGAGATGGGTATGTGGGAAATGGTGTTTATTGTATGATGCTCCATACGATCGCTGGTATTCAGTGAGCCAAGAAAACCCGTGCAATGAGTGGAGGAAAAGGCAGGTTCTACCCCGAAGGGCAGAAAGCTGTGGTAGCACCCGCTTGACTAAAGAGACCAGCTGCAAATACAGGATTTTACTCGGTGGAGTAAGGAGATGCCCTAGATGGTACTGTGTCCATAGCTCAGACATGAGGCAACCAAAAGTGTTTTTAATAAGGGACACTGAACTCTGACACTCATAAAACCAGAACCAGGTTATTTAGTGTAGTGCTCGCATGAAATTATAAGGTGAAAACGCCAGGCGAATGTGTAGCTGGGTTAGTGTGAGACGCCCAGCTCCAGGGTCAGTGGTGAGGAGGTGTCATTGCCCCTTCCCTGTGTGGCCTCTTCCCAAGGTTCCACGTTCGTCAGGGACAGAATCAAATGAGTCAAAACTCATCTGTAAAACTTTTTTTTTTAATTCTTTTTTTTTACAAAGCTGAAAGGAATCAAATAAAAAAGCAAACAGTGTCGAGGGAGCGGATGCTTCCCTTGCACATGTTCACCAACCTTGGAGCTTGGGCATCATGGACTAGTAAGCCCTTGGGACGGGGTCTCAACCCCAAGGTTAGTGTCCCTGGAGAACCAACCCGCCAAACACCACAGCCCTGAGCACGGCTCCTGCACCAGCTCGCGCGGCCTAGATACTGAGCACCACTTGGCCCCTCCGTCCCTTCCCCTGCGTGGCTTTCCGCTGCGGTTCCCAGCGAGGACGGTGGCTTTGGGAAGTGTCAGGGTAGCGCCGGCGCTGATATATTGGCCGCGCTTGTTTGAAGGCCTTTGAGGGGCAGTCTCCCGGCCTCGCCTCTGTCCGCCCGCGTTGGGGGCGATTCATCAGCTGGCCCTCGGCAAGAAAGGAGCCCTGCCCCGGCGCGAGGGCCTTTGACCCTGCTGAAGAGCGGGGTCAGAGCGTGAGCAACTGTGCGAGCGCCGCCGGGCAGCCCCCGCGCTCCCGACACAAGGGAAAGGGGCCCAAGAGAAAGGAGTGGGACGGTGGGAAAAAGCGGGAATTTATAAAAGTTAAGAGTATATTTCTAAGAGTCTCAGTGGATCAGCTGACAGCCGGGGTCAGGGGTCGTATTTATGCTGGATTCCCTGAGCGTGTTACAGTAACATCTGCTTGTTAAGGGGCTGCGGGGACCAAATGTTTCTGACCTCTGCTTGCAGACGGGGACAAACTGGGAGATTAAGGGTGTTCATGCTAACATTTGTGATCAGCTTTAAGGTTTCTCCTTCCCAAGCCAGGTTTGTCAGTATTTTTTCCCTGAATTCTTTTATACTCTACCCAAATAAACAGGTCAACCGTGCCAACTGTTTGCTTAGTATCACGAGGTGATCGATGTCACTCGGAGGGAAGAGAATAGCAAGGGTGAAACGAGTTGTCCTGGGAGGTGGAGCTGAGCCAACACTCCCATCTGAAGGCACCATCCACCATAAAGTCCTGGATTGGCTACCTGGTCCACGTTTGCATCTATCTTTAATAGTGAAAGAATGAATGCCAAGATGTAGCCAGAAGCTTACGATAAGGGTACAACCTCACCATAAAGTCTGTGCTAGATTTTGTGTCTCCTGGCTGTTCCACAAAGCTCCAAGAATGGAATTCTTCATTACAAACAGAAGGAGTTAAAGTTCCCTCACAGCGGTACTCAAAATTCTTTGAGAAGCAGTAACTAGAAATAACATAGCTTTATAAACTATAATCCCAGAACTAGAGAGATCTGTTTCCAACTATTTGGAACCAGAGAAAGGTGTTTTAAAGAACTTAGAAATGTCTCTTTCCTTTTTTTCTTATTAACTAGAGGATGTTAGCTTGGTTTTTGTGGAAGGGGACATGGTGTTGCTGAAAGACAGGCTAGGCTGTGGTTAAAGATTCTGTTCTCATGTCGATATTTACTACTCCATTTAATAGAAGCAGGAGAGCACCTGAAGGTAACATCATACATTGACCATTTTCAGTCTGTTAGAAAGTTCCTTTAAGCACTTGCATTCATCCATGTCACTCATGAAGGACAATTTTGACTATGAGTATCTCTAAACATAGAGCATGTGGCTGCTCTTCAGGACCTGGGAAAATAGAACTGTTGATTTTTAGCTTGTTTACGGATGCTTTCTGATACATTTGTGGTATTTCACTTCTGTCCATAGTTAATGTCTCAGCTTAAACCCTAGAGATCACATAAAGTTTTACGTTGGCTAAAAATAGCTTCATTGCTGGAAACTTTTTTGTTTGAAGGCGTGTATTTTGGTTATTTTTATCCAGCAGCAGCTACAAGTTATCTCATATTGTGCTGTCACTTATGTTGCCCTATCCTTGGGTCCAAAGTCAACAGCAGTTAAATTTATGTTGTGCAATCCAGTTTTAACTGTATGAAAGAAAAACAGGGCCTGGTACACAGCAGAGAACGTGGCTGAGGCCCAGGAGCTGGAGGAGAATCGAAGCAAGCTAGGTCTAAGGATTCAAGGTTGTTTAAAATTGGGGTCTCAGAGTGAGGAGGCTGGTGAAGGAGAGGAATGTAGACCATTCAGATCCACCTTTGTGATTATAAATAATAAAAAATTTCTTTCGGAAGTGCATTCTGCCAGACTTCACAATAAACCTCCTAGCAGGTCATTGAAATTCTCTTAATCAGGGTCAGAACCCACAAGCTGGGGTCTGCCCTGTGAGTTCAGTGGGAAAAATATTCTCCTTTCCAATACTTATTTTCCCTCTTTCCTCTTCTCTTTCAGTTGCAAGGGACCCCCACATAAACATGCAGAGCAATTTTCCAGTACATTAACCCGGGAGGGGGGAATCCTCACTAGCGACACAACGGGTAGCTAAAAAAAAAAAAAAAAATGGAGCAACCGGGTGAGCTGAAGATGGATGAGCCTGGGATATAAGACAGGGTAGTTTTTCCACTGTCCTGCGCTATACACCTAGGACAAAGGCTTCATTGAGTGAGATGCTTGACATCAGCCTCATAAACTAGTAGTTGGGCACAAAAGGTCTGACACTTGAAAGTACCAGTCGCTGCCCTCTTTGCATTGCAGCTGCACAGAGGGGCTGGGCCTAACAGTTGTGTCCCTTTGTCACCCGGTAGGACAAGAGGTGAAGATAAATAGTGTTGACTTTAATGCAGTCACACAATTTTGCGTTTTCCAGAAAGACAACATTTCCTCCGAGGCCTTACTTTATTACCTCAGGCAGCTGGAGCCATCTTCCTTCTTTTGGGGCAAAGGGAGGAGAGATGAAACCCAAGCCTTGGTACTTCTTCCCCAACAATGAGATGGGCTGAGGTTTTTTGCTTGTTTTGTCGTGGTGTCTTTCTTTTCTTTCTCATGGGAAAGTGGGAAATGATCTGAAAAGCTTGGAATGAAGCTGGAAAATGTAGGAATTTCTATGAGCTAAAAAATCACCAACTCTAAAAAGAAGTAAGTGCTCCCACAAGATCAACACCAAGGTGAAGAATTGAATTTTCTGTGCCAATTTCCTGGAGAGAAGCTTTCTAGAAAGTATTTGCAACCAGTTCCTTGCAAACTGGTCATCCATGAATTCCACTAGCTTCAGTTTCCTGGAATGAGAACATATGAACATTTCATCTGTAAAAGTACATAGAATTAAAATGTGCATGGGAAATAGTATGGAAACAGTCACATCTCTACTGTTTTTTTTTTTAAAAACAATAGGGGTGGAAATGCAGGAATGACAGGACTTCTGATTACAGCTGAACGTGGTGGGCCACAGTCAAGCTACGTTGCCTGGAAAATGCTCTGTGCAGAGCTATGCCCCTTGGCTACAGAACTCCTATTTGAATCTGTCCCTATCATCCTGTAAAACAACTCATTAGATCATGAAGGGGACATCCCAAATCATTAGGATTTGTCCAGTTTGATCTTCCTTTTCCGTTCTCTAAAGTGAATATGTGGTAGTGGTGACAGAGAAGATGTCTAATCTAAAAATGCTTATTAAATTAAAAAAATATTGACATTGCATGCTTGTGGAAAGAATAAATGTTAGACTTAGGACATGATTTTGGAGAAACAAGATAAACTAGACTATGATGGGTGCAGCTGCAGCTGGATTGCTTCTGATATTCAAGGTAATCTGTTTAAAGCTGGACTGGGTATCTCTCCAGTGCACAACAGTCAGGACTGCAGCTGCACTTTTGTGCAGAGGTATACTGAAACCTTAACAACTTTCTGTACAGACGTATACTGGGGAGGAGAAATCACCACCAAGGACCTGCCTGATGATGACTACTTTCATTTCCCAAGTTAGCAATATTCTTAGTTTTTCAGACCTTGTAGATTCTGATTGCAGACCTGTGTAGATTGTTTCTTGGCTTCTCACTGACCTATGGTCTTGGACAGACTTGAAAGGATGCCTTGCATGCTTCAAGAATGCAGTTTGTATCTATTTGATAAGCTGTCGGCACATGTTAAAAAAGGACAGGCAAGTTCTTTGAGGTTGTTTTCGGTCCTATCAACCCTTTAGGACTTGGAAGCTAAATAGAAGATGAGAAATTACTTATTTGAAAAATAAAATCAGTTCTGTGAATTATCAGGGAGAGTCAGGAAAAGAGCACTTTTTGCCTCAACGTTCTTCTTTGCAAATGGTGTAACTGTCTACCCTGTGTGTATCTTATAAATTTAAATAGAAAGAAAAATTAGCCTACTGGATTTGACAGCTGTCTGGCAGCAAAGAGAGTCCTGGGCAAAGTTACTAACTCCTCGGAGTCAGTGACAAAGTCCAATTGACCGTGATGGTGCAGAACTGGCCCTCGGGAGCAGTCCTGGCCAGTTTGGCCAGAAACAAACTTCATGCTTTCCCAAGCCACCCCAGGAAACACTATCCACTTCTTTCTGTGCCTGCGTTTCTCAATGTTCATCCTCAGCATGTAGTGACCTGATTTCTGGGGTGCAGAACACCATCCAAAGCCAATAGTTGCTGAGGGTGCATCTCATTAACTTGTACTTCCAGAAATCATTTGAGATTTATTTCAGTGTCAACAAAATCAAACTGAGCTTCAAAAGTCTCATTTCCAAAGCTGTTTGGCAGTTACCTGAAATCAGGGACGAAGGCAGCTTAAGGAAACTCCAGCAGGCATTTATATGTACCCCTTTGGGAGCAAATATCTGTAAAAGTCTGCCTCCAACCCCTATACATAGGTGTTTTTTTTTCATTTTTCTTTTGGAGTGCCCATAATCTCATGACATCGCTGAAAGTAAAGGCCCTTAAAGTACATGGACCATCTTAAACATACATTGACACATTGCAATGCATGTAAATGTGTGTTTCAGGTTGGGAAAGAGGTGAGGCACTGAGTTTTTAAGAGGCCTTAATGCACCTTTCCTTCCACCACCATGGTGGTGTGTGCATGCCTGCTTCATGCAAGCATGTAGTTGCTCAGCTCTACATAGAAGGATGTGAAGTCAGCGCTTTGACTGGTCTGTCCTTTAATATGATGGGATTAGTCAATCTGTACAGTGGCATAGACAGAAAGTTGAAGATATGATCTTGCTTTCATCCTGCAAATCCTGCGCAGAAGTGCTGCCTGATGTGCAGAGAGCTCTGGTGCTCTAAATCACAGTGAGAATAAGAAGGGTTTGCTTTTCTCTGCCTCTTTTCTCTCCCTGCTCTCCAAATACTATTATTGTTTTTTTTTTGAACAGTTTAAGAAATGTTCAGTAGCAAAATTGAAGGAGTTGGGCAGAAACCTTCCAGGAGAGCAAAATGGTGAGCAGCAGCCAGCACAAGAGACCTCCCTCACAGAGGTGTCTTTGTGCGGCATAAAACGAGCAGGGCTGGGACGCTGCCACATTTTCCTTGCCCCATAAAGAGTGGAAGGCCGAGAGCATGGCTGAAAAAGGCTCAGGACGTTCTCACAGTCGGGGCTGGCAGGCCTGGGAGGGAGGCAGTTCCAGCTGGCCGAAATCAGAGCATCCCCAGGGGTGTGACAGATTCCCCCAAGAATGAACAAGCAGGCTGAAGAACATGAAGATGTGTCTCCTTGCTCCCACCCCCTGCTCTGATCCCAAACTCAGGTCAAAACCAGCTCATTCCAGGCCAAAAAAGAGGCTTTTGATTCTCTTTCCCCAGCCAGTCTTTCTATAGTAACTATTTAAAATGCTACAAGTTTCTGCTATCAAGATTTTCATTCCCTTTGCCTGGGGAAAATCATTGATACAAAGCTTAAATAGGCATCCTTCCCCATGCGGTTCTTTTCTCTAAACAAATTAGCATATGTTGGAAAACTGTCTTGGAAATGAGACAAACAATGACTCGAGCTGAACTGTTTATGTTGGCTGAACATTATGACACTGGGAAAGTCCAATGCTGGTCAATATTCTTTTTCTTGGGAATTGACAGTAATAGCTTACTCAGAAGAAATGTGGCATCTTGCACACTACCGATACCAAAACTGGAATTGCTGGCAAAATCCTTTGTTATTTTAAGGATATTTTAGCGTAATTTTTCATTTTGAGAAGTTGCTTGATTGCATTATTTCCAGTAGATGTTTTATTCCAGAGAAGCGGCTAGGATTCTTACCAGTACACAGCTGTCTTGGCACCGCGAATGCTTCTCCTGAATTGTTGCCTTGTAAAAACTCCCATTGATTTTGAAGTTCTCTGACTTACATTTAAGTCTTAACAGTCTGAGGGCCAACATACCTAACCAATTTTCTTTTACTTCATATTATATGCTCAGCTATCAAACAGAATTGACTATACTGGTTGTAATACTGTGACATATGGGGAGAACGGTCAAATGCCGTGTGCTGAATAGTTTAGACAGCTCTGTCCTTCCACTGCAGCCAGATATCCGCCACATGTGAGCAAGTGCTTGCTCAGGGTCGACATCTGCAGCACACAGACAAGGAACAGCAAGTATTCTGGGGGAAAAAAAAAGTGCAAATGGCTTCTGATGAGTATTTCGAATGATGAAATGTTTTGACTACCTCATAAATTGGCTGAAAAGGGAAAGACAAAAATAGTTAATGGAGATTTTTCAGTTTCATTTCTGTTTCATCCACCTTACCTATAAGGATATGCTTTTGCAAGCTTTCACATAGGAATTTTTAAACCTATAGAGTTCAAAACACTTGACAGAAAGATGATAGCATTTGTACCCCCCTTTTACAGATGGTTTGGCTGAGGCTTAGAGAAGGTGGAATAAAAATATGCCTAAAACTGCCTAAAATACATGGTCTCAGCTGCCTAATAGTTCTGTCTTCAGTAAGACTCACTTGTAAGATCCGAGCTGTACAATCCATTAGGGTCTTATGACTTTTAGGTCATTTACCACAACAGTAAGTGGAAGGGAGTTGAAATAATCTCTTTTAATGGTGGATGATCATTTTCTGAAACATTTTTAATAACAAATAGTGTAAACACTGGATTTCTTGTTGTGTTCTATGGAGGACCTTCACAGGAGAAAAAGAAGCAAAGAAAATGTTTACATTCTTTACTCAACTATACTGAAATGCTAATATGTAATGACTTGAATAGTCCTGAATTATTTCAGAAAACAACAGCAACAACAAAAAAACACTTAGTCTCAGCTTTAAGTTGCAACCATAATTAAATGTGTAGCTAAATCAAGATGTCTGTAGGTTCCTGTGTCAAGGTAACTTGCACTGTAAAAGAATTACATTCAATTTGGAATAAGAAGTATTTTGTTTTTAGAAAAAGAACTATACACAGCATAAAATTCTCTTAAAATTACCTTTTCCATTGAAGCAAGAAAGAAAAATATCCTAATTTTATGAGTTTGTGAAATTTTTTTTGAACTGAATCTTCATTTTTTTCTAAGTAGATAAAAAATAATAGCCACCTTTAAAGCAAACTTATTGAAACAAATAGAATAAAAAAGAAGATAGAATAAAATGTCTGAAGCCATATTGATCCTTAGAAAAAAAAAAGTTGGATTGGATCATAGCTCAATTTAAAAGCTGCCAACACCTGAAGAAAATACATTTTCATCCTGAAAGCTTGTGTATTTATTTCTAACCTATTTGTTAGTCCAATAAAAGGTTGCACTTTAACTATCCTGACTCACTTGAGAATAATTGGGATTTCTTTCATTTTATGGCACCATTTAAGTTTTAGGATGGATTGTTTGCATGTGTATTCCCACCTTTGCTGCTGCTGATAGTTCCACTCAGTAGGAACCCTCTAATTTCTATTTTTGAGCTATATACTATGCGGTTCTGTGGAATCTTCCATTGGACTGAAGTCTGTGCAAGGGGCTGGAGGAAGAGCCTTGCCCATGGCACATGGTTCAGGGGGCTGGCATGCTGATTTACAGGTCAAAGACAAGGTTATGCTCCCCACAGAATTAAAACGGGCTGAAAGAGGAAGGAGGCAATGCACTGCAGGGGGAAAGTGTGGTAGTGCAGTGCCAAAGGCAAAAAAAAAAAGTTCTCTATATGTACATGTGTATATTCTGTTTCTTTGGATATATTTATTGACTGTATCAATGGATTAACCCCTCTGGGATTTCAGTATATTCTGGATTAGCCTTGGGGAGCATCAGTGACTGCTCTTGCTGTCTGTACGGTAGGGGAAGGGCTGTGGAAGGCCTCTCTTGCAGCCCTATGAATTCACTGTCTGAAGGATATAAATTCCCTTTTCCTCCTACACAGTCCGGGGCTGGTCGTTATGTGAAAAGACAGGAATTTTGCCCCTAGTGAATTCTTGCTGGCTGCACACAAAATGTCCTGTGTGAGGGAATTCACTCTATCAAAGGAGAACCATTTTCATCCTGATTTGTGTCTGAAACATGAAAACAACATAACAGCTGCATGCTGCATTGAATAAAGAACATACACATGCATTTAAATCACTTATATCTTACTTTTTTATGATGCAATTGTGAATTATGTTCTTTTTGCATCTGTAATTAGAGGGCAGAACAGATGGTGAAGGCTTCGTTTAAAGTGATGTGTCCATTAAAATAACCTATGCTGCCAAATGATTGTTCACTATAACAGGGTATTCATTCACTAGCGCAGCCTTTCTGCTCTATTGAAATACATTGGGAAAGCCTCTTGACTTGACAAAATTCTTATTATTTTTAGGGCTTCCCTGTAAAAAGATTGACTCTACAAGGCTAGCAGTAAACCTCCAAAGCATATGCTTTACTGTATCTTTATAA
>JAUBNY010001079.1:1924673-1939019 GCA_032275445.1 Crypturellus soui
AAAAAAATGAGATAAAGATAACATTAAATAGTACAGGCATTAGCGAGAGCTTACAGGGAGGAAAAAAAGGTGTGATAGAAAAATGCTTAAAGAAATACCAGTTTTCAGTTATATTTTATAGGCATTCCCATTAGAAGTCATGTTAGCACTTGGTATCCATCAGCATACGTAATGCAGTCCGCTACTTTTGTGCCTCTGGTTTTAACATCTGTAAGTATATAGGGAAATCTTGACAAATGTTTCTGAAGGTTTTATGTGCTCTTTATCCTTGCACTAGATTGCAGTCCGCGTTATTCCAGGGCACCACAGAATGCGAATCGAGATCAGACGACCGGTGCTATGGATTAGATGTGAAGAAAGGGTGTTAAAACAAATTGCAGGCTCCTGTTTAGTCTTTAACCATACACCGTGCCCCTGTGAGAGGACAGGAGGCGAAAAGGAGATCTTATCTCTTCTTTATATTTGCTTCTATCACGTTTTTGCAGGTCTCAAAATGTGTCTTAGTAGTAAATACATTACATGACTTCTTGCAGTCAGAACAAGTTAAAGCAAACCTCAAACAACTAATGCCATAAGAAATTTCACCAATGAGTAGAACAAACAGCATTTAAATGAATTTGATCCGGGAACTGCATTTTTTCCCGAGAGGAAAAGATGAAATGTCCCTTTAAGGCTAGGTTGATATAAATGTATATAGAGTTTTTAAATATAACTCCCACCTCTCCAAAGCACTGGATCTTAAGTACTGACAGGTGGCAAGGCCATGAGAAACTCCTTCAGCTGGAGAGTCCCATTCCTCACTTAACAGACTTTTTGATAATTTACAGTCATTTCCACCATGTTAAAGAGACCAATTAAGGGATATGAGCCAAGTGCTTTTTCCAGGTCCATGTTAGATTAGTTACAGCATCCAGAGTTATTAATTAACTTGGAAAGAGAAGGGGAGGATGGTAGCAAGGGCTATATAGCTCACCATTCTGCATGGTTTTCTCCTCTTTGACTTTTCTGATTTTCTGTCTATTCAGAAAAAGCACTTGAAGTCAGTGGCTGTAAAGAAAGTGAATGATCATAAAATGGTCTTCTGAGAAGATCAGCAGCCCAGGGAAGCCGCATCGTACCAGGTAAACTCAACATTTCTTTATCTTTCATGGAAGGGAATAAAATAATTTTTGAGACATGGAGATAAAGTGGGGAAACACACATAATCTATCTGTCCTGAAACACTGGGAAATGCAGTAACAACACAACACTTTTAGTCACCAGGAAAGGGGTCCTTTATATGTGTATTTGTGCTGGATTCATTGTACTCCGAGGCATGATTTCACCTAGACTTCATCACGTCTCATTTTCCCATGCAGCAAATACAGAGAATGATTTACTCTTGATGCATCTTAGGGGGAGGAAGAAATTGGTACTTAGCCACCTTTTCTCATACTCCAGAATGCTCAGGACTAAAAAGTCCCAAGACTTGTTCTAGATTAAACCTGCCAGAAAGGTTCGGTCCCCTTTGGGATTGCTCCCCTGGCCAAACTCTTTGCTTTGGCTGACTCTTTTCTTGGCACCATCCCTATGTTGTGACCAGAAGCACATGACCAACGTGCAGAGTAAAAATTCCTCCATACATTGTCACCTGGTCCTCGCAGTGCCACTCTTTGGCTAACTTGATTACAGGGTCAATATGAAACAGTCCTAGAATTAAATGGCTCTGCAAACATACGCCACTGTCTCTAATCTGCTTTGAGATGCCTTAGGACAAGGTGCTGGGGGAAAAAGTAAAAAATATTTATTATTATTTTTGTTATTTCTATAGATTTTTACACATCCAGAGTTGACACTGGGGGAGAAAGTTATAAAGCTGTTATCTTTCATGTGTTATGTTATTGATCAAAGCCAATGATGACGTTAATGTTATATAAATGTTTTGTAGGCCTATAATGATTCATGACTTTCTGTACAGTGGCAATGTTCCTCATGTTGTTGCACTGTCTAGAGCTAATGTTCTGATTAATGCATGTTTTCCTTCCTGGTTTAAGAAATAGCTTATGGCTAAAAATCCTTAGATGTTCTTTGATTTATTGCATTTTTTTCTTTTTTTTTCCTCTTCTTTCCATCATTTTAAGAATATATATTTATATAAGTAAATGTACAATATAAATATATACATTTGTAATTGTGTTGGCCGGAGAGATATTCCTGATGCAATACACTTGTGAGTTGTCGGTAATGGCTAATATTTTTATTTTTATTGAAAATGAATTTTGCTAGACCATGTCTGGGAATCTATCTTCTCACTGGGGTATTATAATCAGTGTGCACCGGTTGTCAAAGCAACACCAAACAAATGTGGTCAAATCACTTACTGGCGGAGGGGGTAGAGAGCTGCTTCCACTGTTGGAACAGCATGAAAAGTCAGGGCAATTTATCACAATTACGATGCTGAAGTAGCACATACACAGTGCACGAGCACCCCAACTCTGCCTTCCCAGAAAGAGGCGGATGTGTTTGGGAAAGCAAAGTGTGCGATAAGGTACGTCTCCTGCTAACTAACTGAATGGGCTCCAGGGAGCAATTTCTAGGAACATTACTTAGCTCAGGCCCTTGGTCTAAGTAATGCTGAGGTCTGGGAGCCAGAATAAAGCTGTGGAAGGGCTGACTTGGAGTATGACTTGGTAATACTATGGGTGCATGTTCTATGCGGCTACAGAGCAGTCAACATTTGTTTTATTTTCCTTTGGATCTCCTCATGCACTGAAATCTAAATGTATTTAAAGCCTTCTCAGATAGCAACATCTAAGTTGAGTTCTTTAGCCTTAGCTCAGAAATCATGGAAATCAATAAGCATTCCTAGAAACTTTTTGTTTGGAGAGTCCTTCCTAAGGACAAGGCAAATCACAGTTCCTCTTTGCTTAACATGATACATTTTCCTCTATCTGAATCCCATTGCATAAGCACATAGGACTCAACAAAGCCACTTTAGTCATGAGGTTTCTATTCTTCAGTAGATGTTCAAAGTCCACAAAACATGTGCTACCTTCCTCCAAGACTAATCAAAACTCAGATGCTTATTATGAGGGCCCTAAAAATGTCTGAAATTAAAAGGGCCTTGGAGGTGCAAATGCTCATGTAATCCTGTGAAAGGGATCCAGTCTCATATGGAAGCCCCTTTCCTCTATTCCCCTTGACTTAAGAGTGGGCCTTGACTGGTATTATTATAAAAATTCCAAAAGGTTGTAGATATTCTCAGATATAAATGGCCTCCTGGAGGCCTGCCTTCAGAATTCCCTTGTGATTCAGACCTAGCCACGCTGTTACTGCTAAGAGGCGTTGCCCACTTACGGGCCTCTGCTTCAGAAATGATGGTAATGCTAATATTTGTCACCAGAAATGATTTGGACACCACTATTGGTATGAGCATGTTGCAGTTTGGGATCTACACCCCATGGAATGGAGAATTTGTTTTCTGAGGTCTTGTTCTTTTAGTGATTTTTAGGTAGATAGTGGTCATCTTACTAACTTTGACACAGCTATGGACTAAAGTAGGGTTTAAACAACACAATATTTTTGCTTGTTATTCTCAGTCTCATTAATTCTGGTAAGAAAGAGGTCATTTTATGTTGTTGTATAAAATATATTAGAATCCAAATTTGGTATCTCGCGGGGACCTGTCTTGCTTCATATTATTCATTAGATCCCTGGGATGTTGTTATGGGCTACCTGCTTGCGTAAACTATAGATTTTTGACTCTGCTCTGAGGGATTGTTGATAGAAAATTACAATTCGATATTTATCCATAGTCCTAGAAATTGCTGTATTATTGCCTATTTCTGTACTTTTTGTGTCACTATGACGATAAGGACATGTATGAGTAATAAAGATTCCCTTGAGTGGGACTCAGCAGGGGAAATGACTGTTTAATAAAGATAGATAATGTAGGTGAATCATTTTGTCTGCTTAGAGGAGCAATTATACTAAAACTCCTAAACTTACAGAAAGTCTTTTTGAACACACTGGGAGGTCAAGCCCTTCCCCTTGAAATCATTGTAACATTGGCTGTGAATTGCAAACAGACAAAGGAGTCACTTTAGGATCACAAAGAAATTTTTAAAAGTGCAAATTTGATTAATTTATACGGGTCAAAATTAAATGTTAGCATTATTTTTTTATAGATGCTAAGAATATAAGTAGTGTAAAAATATAACTATCTAAATATCCATAGTCTATCTTCCTATGTTGAAATGTGGGTTTAAAACAGATTTCTGCTAAATTATATAGCTTAGTTGTCTCTCTGCTCTATTATGTGATACTTCACACTACACTGAAAGAATAAGAATATGAGTTTATTAAGTTTACTCAGAAAACTATTCAGTCACCTGTGTGAGCTCTTGGAACTATGTCAACATTTTCTTGAAAGATATCTGAGATTATTTGATGTTTACTTTTTTAAGTAGAGTATTTGTGAGTAAAAGTGCAGAAGAACATTTTATTACATTTTTAAATGTAATTCCTGATCCCATGGTGCTGTCTATATAAATCTGAACAAACCTACGAAATCACTATCTATATTAGATCAGCAAATCCTCTCAGTCCCAGAACTGGTCACTGCGTTAAGAATAAGAGGCAAAAGTGAAATTCCTTGGTAATAAAACTTCTGAGCCTTGACAACTATGAGTTAATGCCACTTCTTGCAGCATTGCCTAGACCTTTCAAAGTACACTGCTCTTTATTATATGCTTTTCCTCTGCCCCTAAGCCTTCAATTCTAAGGTACGCATCTCATAGGTAACTAGTGTATAACGTACTTTTCAATCTGTCTCCTAATTCATTCAATGTAGCATGAGTTTTAGCTAAACCAAGAAGATAGGAAAGGCAGAATAAAAGATTTAGGTCCTATGGTACCACTCACCTGTTCTAACCCTTCTGCTGCCTATGGATAATGTACAGAAAGAAGTCTTCTCCAGGACACTTTGTCATCAGCAATGATGCCTCTGTCACCTTTCCCCCAAGCTCCCACTCCTCATCTTTACTTTGATTTGATTTGGTTTGATTTACACCTTCTTCCAATACGTTGTCTCCCTGTATTTTTGTGAGGCCATATTTGGGCAAGAGCATGATGTTCTCTTTGCATTCTGCAGAGGAGATTTTGCCCTCTAAGTTCTAGAGCCTGTTCTTGTATTGTGCCCTCCTTACTCCCCCAAAATGATTTTACTGTATTTTAGGGAAAAGGTCAAGCGGGCAATAGTGAAAAGGTTTACATAGTTTGGCTTTTTTGAAGTATTCTTTGATTTTATGAAAAAAACAATATCCTAAAGGTGAAATGAAGGTTGAATCAGATTTCATTTGGAAAGTAGAATGAGGAGACTCGCAAGGGCCTCCCTTCTAATTACCAGATTTCCCATAAATTTGTGTAAATCCCCTACAATGAAGAACTTAAATGAAGTATTACAATTTGTGCTGTGATTTGGATCCAAAGAAGCAGATATTTAGCAGATCCAGCTTTTTACAGAGTAATTGGTGACTACTGTTATTATTTATGATTTCCCATGCAGACTGTGGTGGGCTTGTCTCTGCTGGTGGTATGAATAAGTTTAAATTTACTCTAACCAAGGCAAAATATCCTGCTGAGAGGCCCAGGTTCAGTATCATGCTAACAAAGTAAGTGCCTTTTGGACAAGAACTGCTTTGCTTCTGGCCAGCACAGAGCATGGCCTGAGTAGGGTTGCAGTCATGTGCAGTAGTCCCTGTGGACCTATCTGAAAGTTTTTTTGGGGGTCAAATACCTGAGAAAAGTACATAGCAAAAATACAGTTCCATCTCAGAAATACATGCTTCATAGTTAACAATCGTGGAGTTCTTGGGAATACTTAAAGGTCAGGGACAGCTAATGACTATCTTGCAGGCCTTGAATGAGGGTAATCTTCACTGTGGAGTAGAGATCATGGCCAGTATGGAAACATCTGTGTTATGCAAATCCCTCTGAGCGGGGTGGATGACAGGTAGCCAGTTATACTCTCGAACTGTTCCATGTACAGTGAATCTGGCTTCAGCAATTTCCTGCAAGTCAGTCCAGCAAAAAAATCAGCATGATTCCTTGTGATATAAACATTGGTGTTAGCTTCTGTGTGCTTTCAACTGAAAGTTGAAACACTAGAAAACAGAAAAAAAAAACACAAAAAAAGAATTTTGGAGGTACCAAGAAATCCAAAAGATAGACTGAATTCATCTGTCATTTCCAGACCAAACTTTGAGCAAATTTGGCTGTGAAAGGATTTTGTTTTGTTTTGCTCCCCTGCCATTGCAGTGCTGTTTAAGAAATACCCTCTCTCCCATCGTCACGTACCATTCCTGCTGAAATCGATCCCGGTCCTGGAGCAGAACTTGATCCTCTCCAAGGAGAGTACGGAGGGAATTGCTAATGTGAACTGGGGGCAGGATTGTAGCCCTCGCTCCAGGAGTGAATTGCTGAGGTGACTTATGGGATGAGATGGCATCATTAGACACAATGCAGTTCCCAGCCTAAAGACTAAGATAGGATCTGGCTGCTGTAGGTGAAACCTGTGACAGCTTTAGCAAACTGTTTGCACTGGTCCAAGTTTTAAAACACCTGCTCTGCTGTGCTATGGCAAAAGTCTTAAGAGTAGATCTCATCAAGGCCAGTAGTTTTGCTATTTCAAAAAGTTATAGTGTCTCATTTCTGGATGAGCCTGCTGCTATCTGGCACTGGAGCTCATGAGATTAACATTTCCTACCCATAACATTGAAATAATTAGAAAAAATAATTTCAGGAGAAATAACAATTCAGTTAAGCAAAGACTAGCCTGAGGATTTTCTTTTTAAACAAACTTGGCCCAATCAGGAATCATCATAATTTAATTTGCACTGGACAGAGATATGTGACTCTTCCCTGCGAAGTATTTTATGTTGCATAGATCACGGTAATTGTAAACATGCTGAAATGCTCCCTGCGACTGCTACTGCTTCTGATTCATTGGTGACCTGTACAAGGCAGCAACACATGCTTATTGTTAAAAAAAGAACAGAAGGATCATCTATTGCTCAGATGAAAGACAGAGACAAAATAACCAATCTGTAATGCAGATTTATTAATAGTCATTCACTGGTTTTCACTGAAATAATCTTCACGTAACCTTGACTTTATTAAGTAGTCCTTAAGGTGCATTTTGAAGACAGATAATGAGGTTGGGGAATAGTCTTATCTACATCAAGCTAATCTTTAACAGCTTGGAAGGGAACTCGTGGAAACTTTTCCACTTTAAGTGACATACCCATGTTCAAATCAAGCCTTTTAAAATGTCATTTTAATAGGAAGAGTTTACAGGCATCTTTTAATAGCAATGCTTCATAGAAGAGTGTGATTTAAATAAGGGCGATAGAAAAAGTTTGTGAGTTTTTAACAGTATTAACGGGGCAGGAGGAGTTTTGGGGAAGCAGGAATAGTGCAACGTGCTGTGGAGCGGCACTTGGGCTCTGGATTAGTGAAGACGAGGCAGCTCTTGGGAAAAGAATAGTCTGGTTCACAGGGGCTGTGTCTTTAACGGGAGGCTCGAGGTGAAGGACGGGGTTTGGGACAGTATTTCACGGCCGAGCCGGCGCCTGCGTCCGTGGGGAGATGCCTGCAGGAACCCCCTGACCCGCGGCCGGAGCAAGAACCGCTTCTGTGTACGTGAGACGGGGAGGGAAGGGTAAAGAGAGGAGGAAAAAGAAAACAAGCAGAGACCCACTGCTTAATGAGACAGCTCAGATTTGTCCCATCTGGACTTTCCCCTCAGTTTCCCGGATGTCCTTGAGAATAATTTCACTTTTTCCCATGTCACACGAGAAATCGGGCTGGGTGTGTACACCAGCCTCTCCGTCTCGCTCATGTGCACAAGTCGATTGCATGAAGGGCTGAATTTTAACACTCCTGGGCAGCTGGTTGAATTAAATGAACCCTTCTGCTGATTGCAGTTGGCTTAACTCATTTTATTTTGCTTTCTTTCTTGTTCGGGCATCGGACGTCCCAGCTCTCTCATGTGCACGTACATTTGGTTTCTGACTAATACGCGAGAGCAGGAGCCTTTGTCCTTTAAAATCCAGCAGGTCTCAGACTCGGGTCGTGACTCAGCTACCACAAACTGTATACAGAATAGACCACAAATTCCTCTGGTAAGATTGTACAAGGCTTTCCGAGAACCCACTTCCCCCACTGATTATATCCTAACCCTGACTGACAGGTAACAAATATCCCTGGTTCTTAGGTGACCTTCTCTTTTTTTTTGAACTATAAATTGTTATTTTTTGTGTGTTTTATACTGTAATTGTTTTAAATCCTGTCTTTTCCCACGCACCTAGAACAGCACCGTTGGTTTGAAAGGCCCCGATAGAAGTTTTGAGTGGTTACACTTCTAAAGCCTTGTGGAAACATTTGCATCTCTTGAATTTCTGCCTGCAGTTTGAGGATTTTGGGTGGATAGCGAGCGCCAGGGCAGAGCTCCATCTGCTCCGTTCCGTTCTCCTTGAAGCGCAGCTGCAGTTCTCCCGGGTTTTGTGCACAGAACCCATAAATCGCCCGGCTTTGCCCGAGCGCTTCCTGCACTTGTGCAAAACCTTTCGATGAAGCTGCCCAGGGCTGGGGGGCCAGGGCAGGGCTGCTGCATTTGGGGAGCTTCCCAGCCAGGAAACCCACGGATTTTTCCAGTTTGAAAGCAGAACGGTCACTTACAAGTGTGTTTGGGAGCCTCAAACCCTTGCAGTGACCAGGGGTCCCTTCGAGTTCGGTTTACCACTGAGTACAGCAGTTTGGTACAAGCCTGCGGTGTCATTTTGCAAGCGTACAGGGAGCAAATTGCAATCTTAAGCTCAAGCTACGAAACCCAGTTGTGAGAATCAGCTGAGCTGCTGCAGCCCTTTGATTTAACTCCTTTTTTTTTCTTTTTTTTTTTTTTAACAAAACAAGTGAATTCATCTGCCAGTGTGCAATGCCGCGCTCTTTTGTCAATAGAAAAGTTGTTTTGCTAATGGTTATCTGTCTGCAAGTCCTTGACCTGCTTGTAAACACATTTCTGCAGGAAAACCCTAGGCCGTGGCCTCGAGCCTTTACGTCAACAAGAAGAGATAAAGTGACCAAAACTTAACCTGATCTGGCCTGGAGTGCCCTCTACTGCCCCTTGACCAAATACTTCCCTAATCTGTGTCCTTCTGAAATGAACAGATTGTCGGGGAAGAAGCATTACCTGGAAAGAAATCAATTTTGGGAGCCTCGTTTCCTCCTCCCTTCTCCCTGTCCATGGCCAAAGCCAACTGAAAGGGATGGAGATGGAGCAAGAGGGTTGGGGCAGTTTTGGTGGCAAGGCAGGAGTGTCCCCCAAATTCACCCCATCCCCAAGCACCAGATATGGTTACGTGGCAGGCAGTGGTGTCACCCAAAATCGCCACCTTCCAGGACATGTGACGAATGCAGCCAAAGGGTCTTGGCTGATGGAGTCGCTCTTAGAAGCCGGTAACTGACCCTGCGAATTGTCCTGGCTTCAGCCACTGCAAACGGCGGCTTGACTGGAGCCTGGAGCTGCTGGACCCCATTGCAGCCCGAACACCCCATGAGCTCCTGCGAGAAAACAGATAGAGTTTTCTTATTTTTATTATTAATTTTTTAATTGAAAAAGATAGAAAAATCAAGCGACCTGCAAAGGGGTTGTCCCGAGATGATTGTATTCCTGCAACTGGGAAGGTCTTGATGCCCATCTCTGGTTCCTCACACTGAGTTGGGCTGCGACTAAGGCTTGAGTTATCCAGGCCCAAGATCTGCAGTAGATCAGTGCACGTGGGAAACTGCACGTGACGGAGTGAAAACTCCCTTGGGGTCTGATTCCAAGAAAGAAGGAGGGAAAGCTTAAGGAAAAGGCATTTGCTCCACAAAAAATATCCGATAGTGTGCTGCTGCTGAGGGAAATGGTTCTAAAACCCTAGGGGTTCTCGAGGGTCTACCAGGTAGTAGTGTTCACACCTCAGTAGGGAGGGGACCATCAGAAGTTAAAATCTCTGCCTTTTGCCCTGTCTTTTGTGGTATTAGAGGTATCCTATGGGTAACCTAAAGCTTCTGACAAGTGCTGGGAGGAGAAAATGAACTCTTCCAGTGTTGATTCCATAGCAGACCGTGGTTTTGTAGTCTCCATCCCATGTGTAACCTTGTTTACCCATGTAAAGCAATTATAGTTCCAGCTCCTCACCTGGGGATTATTTCATGAGCTTTAATCTAAAGTGGGCAAAAACTTTCTATGCTGGCATGTAGCAGTTAACATATCAGCTTCACTGACAGAAAATCAAATTTGGGGGAACAAAGTGCCTTTTTTTTTCCCTGTAGAAAGGTCTATTTAAAGAAAAGTGATTTTGCTAGCAGAAAATCATTCTAAAAGATTTTTTTTCTTCTCCTAAATTGAAAACGTAAATCCTAACCTCAAAAATAATTAAAAATTATTTCTCCATTTTTTCTTACATTTCTTTATCTACATATTTCCAAAATTCGTGGGGATTTTGAAGAAGAACACTGGGTCTGGTGGGCAACTTTTCAGATTGAATAGATTAATTTTATGTCGAGCAGGACTCGCCTTGCATGTAAGGTATGCAGCTGTTTAATCAAAGACGGGCTGGCTGAAGCTATTCAGGATTCTTTGCTACTTTACAAACCAAACTTCTGAATACATGTTAGTTATTCTGATTAAGTCATACTACTGAACTCCCTCCAGGCACTGTGCTGGAGATGATATTTATACAGCACTAATGGAGAAAACTTGATGCGTTTCAAAAGATAATTCCCAAGAAAACCAAAGCTGTATTCACCAGATATAACAGGGAAATTTTCAGTGAACTCTGACTCCTTTTTTTTTTCCCTTTCCCTAGGAAAGTCAGTTCATTGCAAATCAAAACGTTTTGTGAAAGCAGGTCAGCTTCAATTTAATTCTCAACCCCTAAAAATTGGAAGGCAAGAAGTTTTGAAAGCATTAAATGACCCTTTTCAGTGTTTGTGCTACTAATCAAAACATACATATTTAATTTTAGCAACTTGTAGGAGAAAAAAAAAAGACTGACACTGAAGTTTTAAACTGGCTGTCGGTAACTGAGCATTTTATCTGTTTCAAATTTGTGAAAATTTTCTTGATTTCAAACTTTTATTTCACTTTGGGATGAAGACAGTTTTTGACATTTCAAAACATTTACTGGCTGGGAAATCTTATTCTCTCTGACTCAACAGAAAGTGAGTGCTTGCTGCAGCCTTGATTGAGGTAATACTTGGTAACAGTAATGCCTAGAGTCTCCAGTTGAGATTAGAATTGTTTATATTATAAAATATATTATATGTAAAGGCAATGGATGAGAGGAAGGACACACGTTTATCTGCCTGTTTATGTCAGTCTTAAATTGATCCATCCATCAGTTTTTCAGTAAACTTTCCTAATGTTGTGATTTGGCAAGCCATCTGAAATAGTAATGCTATAAACAAGAAACCGCGTGTGTAACTTTTTCATACACGCGCTCATATATAGCTGGGTGTCAATATATACTGGCTGGCAAAACAAATATCTTTGTTTTTAGAAAAGGAGGGTTTTCCTTGGGGACTTCAAATAGATTTGAGGATATTCCGAGGTATCAGATTGTGTTTCACTGTGATATTCATATTGTCAATGGTGAGACTTTTCTGTGGAAAATGGGGCTTTTCCTGTAAACATAATATTTCTGGATTGCAAAATATACAGTAAATGTTAAACAAGAAAAGAACTAAATTGCAGACTATTCCCTGGTCAGCAAAACCTGCCCATTATTTTTCAGTTTGCTGAATCTGTAGTTTTTACCATTTTTTTTAAACTGTGACTTTTCAGATTCATGAGGGTAGCATAGGTAATCTTCATATTTATAAGGACACACTGTCAACTCACTTTTCATAATTTATAAACTCTTTTTTTTATTATTATTCCCTCTCCCTGTTGGAAGCCTGAAACTGGCATGTTTCCTTAATAGAGCTGGGAAAAACTGCATTTTTGCTCTGGGAGATGATTCTCAGAAATAAACCATTTGTGCTTTGCGCAAAGGAGTAGCATCCTAGTTGGCTTAGCAGGGCTGGAATTAGTGCTCTAGGGTCTGTTTTGCAAGTGTTTGCATGTGCTACCTTTTCAAGTTCCAGCTTGCATTTCGGTTTGGTGAGGGAGTTGTCAATAAGTCACAAGCCTTGCATGTCTTTTTAGATATGAACAGGATGGATGTTCGTTTTTTTTTTGGCTGGAGTCATGCTTTGACCCATGCATCCTGGCTGAACCCCTCATTGCCATCTTCCCAGAGTAGCTCCTAGTCCTGTCTCCCATCCCTTGCTCCAGGCGTGGTGAGAACAGATCCTTCTGCCCTGGCATCAGGAGACTTGAGCAGCTGGGCACTCCTTATTCAAGATGAAATAAAAATAGAAATAATAGAATATAAATGAAAATTTCTTCTTTCCCTTTGTAATTTCACCCAATGACTTTTCAGTGGAGTTAATACAGCCTCTTCTGGCCCAATGGGCCAAATGTTGCCATGGGGCAACATTTGAATTGTACTGTAATTCCAGCATCTGGACCATCCTTGATGCTCAGCTCATGTGAATGAACAGTAACATTTTTTGTTTTCAGAATTGGACCCCAAATCTGCGAGAGGCCAAGACTGCTTTCCAAAGTGATTTGCAGCATCGGTACTGATTTATAAAGCATTAGGAAATTTAGCCCCTTGATACTTTAGGAACCATCTCTCTCTCTCTGCCTCTCTAGTCCTATGGCGGAGAGAATCTGTTTGGAATTACTTTTAATGGTTGTTTGAATTTAAAAAGCTGGTAAGGATTGATTCAAATTGAAGGTCATGAACTCCTTTACCCATTTCCCCTCACTGGCTCAACAAGGGTCCTATTTCATGATCTTTTGCCCATGGTGCAACTCATCTGTTTACTTGAGAAGGTGCTGATATGAGTAATTAAGGTAAAGTGGCATTTGGGAAGAATCTGTTAATATTTAGTAGATGTACTTGACTCTCTATCCATCCATCTTTCAGGCTCTGTAAGTTGTGAAGTCACAAAGTCAGTCAGCAGAAGTAGAGGTATTTCTTAGCATTATGCTGCAAAAAGCTCTTGGTGGGTGGTGGAGAGATTCTGTTTTTGTTTTTTTTTTTTTTTGCAGAAAAGAGATGACAACTTGGGCTCAGGAAACACAGGGAGGTGGCCAGGTTGTGCAGAGATACAGCCCAAGCCCTTTACAGGTAGCTCTGAGCCAGACGTGGCCTGTTTTGGCCTTCAGTTGGCCAAGGTGGGAATGTTCCAGGGAAGATGCTAAGGATAGAGAGGTGGTATAGCAGGAAAAATGATCTGCAAGAGAGGTAATCTGAAGAGGGGTATTGGGAAGGATTTTTTGCCTTGGTATACTCGGGCTCTCGGTGATCCCTCCTGCAGGATTACTGTTGATGCTGACCCTGTCGACCTGGCATCAGCCCTTTGCTGCAAGCAAAGGAGCAGGAGGAGGAGATGCTGCACATGGCTTAGAGGCTTAGGTGCAGCGCTGCCGAGCATCAGTATCGGTTCAAAGGATCAAACGGTGCCTGTGACTCTCTAGCTGAGCTAATTAATGAAAGAATTGGTATTTGGTCTTCATTATGGACTTTGAAAAAGGAAAAAAAAGAGCAGAGTCAAGTGTTTTATCCAGTGGCAGAGCACTGAGCAAGGCTGGTGGGAGTAACAGAGCTGTCTCTGAGAGTCTTTCAGCAGCGTTTCAAGAGCATGGAGCCATTTAGGATGTCCCGCTTAGGCAGCACTTTCTTAAAAGTTAAATGTCTGATAGATGCGGATGCTGCCTGACCTGAATGCTTAACAGGCTTCCTGAGAGAGCAGCCCTTGGTGAAGGTCTCCAGCGCTCGTGCCGGGTGGATGCGCTCACCAGCAGGCTCAGGGCTCTCTCCGCTTCGCATGTGGGCCCTGGTCCAGTGGGGTGGTTTGGGCTCTCCGAGACCAGCCATCCCTCTGCAGTTTGCTCTACCCTGACACGTGGTTGGGTCGCTGCAGAGGTTAGTAAGAGGTCAGTAGTCAGGACTCAGAGCAGCAACTTTGGGACCGAAGCACTGAAGGGCAGGGGAAGCAATGAGGGTGTTTTGGGGACATTCCTGCGTTATATGTCTTACTAGCTCTCAAAAAGGGGCAACGTAAACCTCTCTTCTAAAGCCTCTGACCCTTTCTTTGACATGCTCAAATACTACTTATATTTAAAATAGCATAGCTGGCTACAGAAGGCTTTGCACTTGCACATAAGGACACACTCACAAGCTTGCTGCCTCTTTGTTTTTCCATCTA
>JAUBNY010001079.1:1941173-1952562 GCA_032275445.1 Crypturellus soui
GAATTCTGCCTCCTTCTTCCTTTTCAGATAATAGGGATGATGCTGCCACATATTTGCAAAGTGCTCTTTTCTGGAGCTGAGGATGGAGTTACATCCAACGTGTGAGACCCCACTGGCAGCCGCGTGCTCTTAGCAGAGACATTCCTTCACCATGCCAAGTTATTTTTAATTCTATCTGGACTTTTTTTTTTTTAAACAGCAAATAAAAGAAAGCTATCGAGTTGCTCAATCAATGTTAGTTTATTATTGCTTACCCAAGTGTTTAATAAACCTATCTCAACCCTGGACATAGCTTTAAATACTTCATTGACTGTAACAAAGCAGATTTTTCCTATCAGACCAAAGTGGCTCTATAAACTATAATTAAGCACTAATTATGAGCTCTACTGGTCAGATAACAGAAGGCAAGGTCCATTGTGTGACTGACAGAACCAGCAATTAAAGGGGATTATTGTTGTCAGAAATGGAATAAAACAAACAAAGAAAAAAATCTGGGAGGAGGGGAAGGTTTGCAATGAAGTAGAGTAAACTTTGGGAGATGATGACATCATGAGCACAGAAAAACTATGGTATGATGATACAGAACTGATGTAATGAGATGTTCTGGGAAAATTCACGTCCTTTATCAGATAATGTGCTCAGAGTCAGATTTTGTTGGGCTCCGCTCTTATAGGTAGAAAGAAAATATGTTCAAGATCAACGTTGAAATTTTCTCTTCAGAACAAGATTATTTTCAAAGAAGAAAATAAGTGTTAAAGAGAATAACGTCGTTCATGAGGGCAGTGTTATTCATGAGCTTGAGAACTAGAAAATGGAATTGAAACAAGGTGGACATCTGTTTTCCTCCCTTGGATGGGGAGAAAAGGCCCTGAGCAACAGGTGGAAAGGAAGTGGTTTTATAAATCCATTCAGTTTTAACATGACTGCCTTCTCTTGCCTACACCGTTTTGCCTGATATAGCAGAAGTGTTACTGGCCTGCTTGGAAATTTCTCGTGAAGGTCTGACACTGTTTTTGAGCGAACAATATATTTTTCCCTCTTCCTTTGGAACAAAACGTTCAACCTGCGGAAACCCTTGATGTCCTGTCAAAGCAGAATGCTCAAACACCAAAACGATGTGACTTTTCCCATACAAATTTCAAACTCCCATGAAAATGCAGTTTGCAATTACCTCGAGTGATTGGTATGCTAGTCACAGTTCATATATTCCTAGACCTGATACAGACGTCGAAGGGAGCCAAAAGTCTCTTGCACACCCCGAGCGCATTACAGCTTCCTGGAACAGTGTTTGGGCTTTCAGGTGACGTCTGGGAATGTGTCCAACATCAGAAGGTAGAGGGCAAACAAAGCCATGGAAATGACAATATTTCTTAGTCACAGGCAGGTGCTTCTATCCCTGACTTGTGACTGTGCCTGAAATGAACAGTATTGTGCTTTCCTCTTTCTGTTTTTTTTTTTCTTTTCTTTTTTTTAAAGCAATTTGCATCTTAAACAAAAAAAAAGAATTAATAAATTTCAAATGTTCCTGGTGCTTCTGTGCCAACTGGCACTGGAGGGGGCCTGTAACCTTGCCCAACTGCACTATATATAATTATTAATTAGAAAGCAACCTGGGAAGCAATGATCTCTCCCCCAGCACAAACGAGAGGAACTCCTCTGGAATCACCGTAGGAAAGAAAATTGCTTTTCCTAGGTCACACTTCCTAGCAAACTTTTCTTTGACTACCCGAAGTGGGATTGTGGGTATTAATTGGAATAACTTGGGTGCTCAATTTTATAAATCGGCTGGCAAGACTCCTGCAATAATTACTAGGTCTGACTGGCAACTTTCCACAGATACACACCCATTTCCCAGTGCTTTCCAGTGTGCGTAGACACATTTCGCAGAAGCTCAGTTTGCAAAGGGACATATTTGAGAGTTTAAAACTGTCCCAATGACAGCAAGTTCTAATTTAAAACTCCTGTGTAATACTTGTTAGGAAGTTTTAATATCAAAAGGGCAGCCAAGGTCTTCCATGAGAAATTTCGAGACAGTGAAAGAAACTAATCCTTTTTAGTGATGTTTGGCTTCTCTTCTGCAGTAGCTGATCTCTGATTTCATATTTTATATCCATGGTTTGTTAATGAAATTTTCTCCTTTAAAGAGTAACCAGGCAGATAGAAAAAAAATTAGCTGATACTTTGCAGTAAACGTTTGAAGTGAAATTCAAGTAGCAGCCTGAGGCTCACAGTATGTAAAACCAACTACCAAAGTTTTCGGGGGGGTTTAATCTATTTTTCCTTCTCAGGGGACCTCTGCTGTATTAAATTCCTTGGTTGAAGAGAAGCAGCCAAGTTGGCATTAGAACTGACTTAGCAGTTTGCATCTTTTGAAAAGGGATTAGCAAATTTCAAACGTTCCTGGTGCCCCTGTGCTGGTTGGCACTGACAGGGCCTGCAACCTTGCTCCTCGCCACTCCTGCCTGCTGTGAGTTTACCTGAAGAGCGTTTTGGGGCTTGTTATGCTGACTTCAAAGAAAAAGAGAGGAGGAAATTAAGCAGCAGCAGGATTTTAAGGTCCGTATACATTGATATCGCTGCTGTTTACGGACCACATGGGGAAGACAGGTTTGCTTCAGGTTCATCCCTGGATGTATTGTTCAGGCCTTTCTTTTCTGGTGCTCAGATTAAGGTTTTTTTAATGTGCTTCTACTCAGAAATGCCTCGCCATATGTGAAACCGTGTCCTGGGCCTCACAACTGGGCTCTAGAATGGAAGTGTGAAGCTAGAATGAACACGTGAAGTGTATCTCATTGGAGATTCAATCACAAGCTGGGTTTTATCTCTGAATTTTCTCTAATCTGAGTTAGACATCTGGCCTACAGTACCTCTGGGGGCTGTTTCTGTAGACCACGGAGAAAACTAAGCCCTTTGAAAGGACAGTAGTCACCAAGTGACAGCTTCAGATGGCTCAGATCTTACCCAAGTCTCAGGAAGTTATATACATTCAGCTACTTTGTTTTGAAGAACCTAAAATCATCCAGTAATAAAGAATAGGCATAGAGACATAGGTAGAAATGGATGTTCAGATGTAGTTCCATAGGTTTCTCACAGTGCATGGCAATGCATATTTCTAGCAAAAGATTTAGCCTTTCTTCTGTTTGTCCAGTTGAAGTTCTTGTGGGCTGTGCTACGTCTTGTGTGTGTTTTTATAACCCCAGCGGAACTCCCATGAGGTCAACTGATACTCGGTAGTGATCAAAATCCGGCCTTGTCTTTCCTGGCAGCTCTCTTGCACTTCTCTTACGTGTATAACAGGCTTGTAAGAGGAGGGAGAAGGCTTGTGCCAGATCCACAGACTAGTAGAAGAACAAGCACCTTCTTAACTCCCTTCTGAAGGCAAATTAACCAGGCTTTGGGAGGGTCACCCAATAAAGCTGTATTGCTATGGAGTATGCCCAGTTTCTTATATCTTAAATAAAAACATGAGAGGGTAGCACCTTGCTCATTGCAGTGACGCAGGGGGAATGATCTGCTGTCATATCAAAGATTAGATTCAGGCCTCCTCTTGTACCCAGAAGAATGGGAGTTTCAAGGCAGAGCAGGCAGACTTCTTAGGACACCATTTGGAAGTAAAGGTTCAACTTCAAGTATCCGTTATGAGCTTATGATATAAGTGAAAATTTGGTGTTTCCTTGCCTCCTCCCAGTGTGCCTTTTATATTTTCATTGTATATCATCTGATATTATGTGCCTATAAAGCTTGAAAATTTTACTTAATGATGTTTACTTTCCTTTTGATGCAATATTTGAAGCCTTATATACTCTGTGGACACTTCTCTTGGAATATGTAAGATGAGCCAATTCCAGCCCGTCCTGCTCACACTGTATTTCTTATATGAGCCGAGACCACGATGGTGTGTGTACAGTAACTGAGCCAAATAGCTGCAGCAGAGGTTTTTTCCACTTCTAAAGCTTTCTCAGACTCCACTGTACCACCAGTTCTCTGAGGTGCATGAGTTAGGGAGAAGATATAAAGGAGGTTCCTAATCACAAAAAAGCTCTTTGTCTTCCTTTCTAAAATAAAAAATTCTGCCCAGAACGTCATTCCATCGCTCATTTGGGTAAAACTAGACACCCTGGTGTCAAGCGAATAGGAAGCAATGGGAGGTCAGCGCGTCTCAGTGCCACAGTAGAAGGAGGTGGCCAGAGCTCCACGGCAATCAGACCACATGTATCTACATATAAACTATCTCTATCAATCACCAGCTGCAACATGCGTGTGACGTGCAGGCTCACCTGCCACACTGTCAGCACACAGCAAGGGAAGCAGCAGCTTGTTTTCCTCCAAATACATATCCGCTGCCTCCGAATCACAGCAAAGAAAAGCAAAGATCCAAACTAACCCCCGCAATTACTTGAAACTATCCTGAATTATGAGGAGGGCAGAGCAAAGGCCCGGCAGGGAGTGGAAATTGTAATAATGACAAGTTTTATGCCTAAAGGAAAGGCAGGAATGAAATCGGAAAGATGTGATGGGCCAGGTGAGTAAAGAGTCAGCCAAGCACGGGAGTGCTGGATACCTGGAGGCAGTGCAATGTGCTGGCAAGGAGCCACAGAGCTGGCGTGGAAGAGAGCGATGAGGATGGGAAGGGAGGGGAGACAAGACACATAGCGGGTGTTTGACGGTCTTTCTGACAGCCAGAGCGTGCCCCATTGCTCCCCACCACCGCGGAGGCTGCGGACGACCAGCCAAGGCAAGAGCCCTGGCTGCTGCAGTCGCTGCTTCTTGGCTTGTGTGAGCTCCGCTGGAAGCAGGAGCCCCGTTCCCTGCAGGATCCGAAGGCTGCAAAACTGAGAACATCAAAAGACCTTCAATGTGGAGAAAGCCCGAGCAAGCTCCGGTCGGGGCGGCTGGGGAGCAGGCGCTGAAGCGGCCGATGTGCTGTCGTCGTCATTAGCCCGTGAAAGGCAACTTCAAAAGCAAGGTTTATGTTTGCCATTGGCTATTTAATGGGGGATTAGTTAAAGGGAATAAACTGGCAGTAGGTTGAGATGGATGTGACTACAGGGACAAAGGCTTAACATGATGTGCTTGGAAATGACATTTGCCTGTTGCCACGCAGATGTGGCCTCCTTCTACCTGTTGCTTTGCTCCGGGAGTGGTGGACGGTGCGAGGAACGCCGAGACAGCGGTGCCCGGGCCAGCCAGCAGCGGGTCAGCCCCTCCACCGCAGCCACTCCGCTGGAAATCAGTCCCGAGCCATCCCTGGCTCGAACGAGATGGCGAGATGAGATTTTTCTGACGAGTGCTATTAGTGGAAGACAGATCAGCATTTCTAGGTTGCCAGGGGTGAATACACAATACTGCAGGGTTTGTAGCTTTCTTGGCAGCGTACATGGAAGCACAGACACACAGGTCATAAAAACCTGACTGCTTTCCCTCTCTGACGCTGTGAGATTATTCCCTATTCTCTGTTTGTGTTTTACTTCTCCCATGCAAGTGTCCAACTGTGGGACCCCAACCTCATGAGGAGTTTCCATGTTCTGCAGGTCACTCTGTCCTTGAACGGACTACGAGATGCACAAGAGGAGAGAGATGCAGCTTTTAGGCCCTTTCCAAGGTCCTGGCTTATTAAAAACCAATTGTCCTCCTTACTTTTGGCCAAGTGCTTTCTCTTTTCACTGGAAAGCAGAAATGCCCCTCAAAAGAAGGAACCAGACCTGTCCAACCGAGCTGGACCCTCTTGATAAAAAGGCTGAGCTGAGAGGGGACTAGCTGGTTTTGGGAGGCGCTGCCTGAGATGCTGTTGTAGTTGCAAGTGTTGTCACCTCTCCAGGCCTTGGTGGCATCTGGTGTCTCTGATCACAGCTCACTACGGGGGCCGCAGAGCAGGTTGATTGAAGGCCTTAGGACATGTCAAGGAGAACAAGAGCAGGACAGAGTGCCAGCTCCCTGGGCAAGTGGCAGGAAGCCTGGCTTTATCAGGATGCTGCAGGCAGGAAATGATTTGAAGTACACAGGCTTTTCTTGTAGGGATTGAGGGAAGGGAGGAGAGCAGGAGCGGGAGCAGCTGCAGCTATATTTCAAAGTTGGTTCCCATCTTTCCTCTTGTGCTTTCTTTCCTTACAAAGACAACAGTTAGGCATTTCTTACTGCAGTGATACTCATTCTTCTTTCTCCTCTCCTCTTTCAAGGGTATGTGCTCCAGTTTAGAAATATCTCAGACACCTGGAGAGAGTTTTGAAGCCAGGCTCAGATCTCTGATCCTTGTGGACTGGTCTGCTGGTGACAGTATGGATCAGAGCTATTTAAAGTTTTCTGAAAATGTCAGTGTGATCTTGGGGGGACCATAAACTGACCAAGGAAGGCATTAGCGGGGCTAAACTGGCATGCAAAGCCCTGTGGGGAGGAGGCGGTGGGGCCCAGCCTGGGACCAGCCAGGCCCTTGATCCTCAGTGTCACCCTGAAAATGATACAAATTGCCCTAGAAATCCAGAGCTGCAAAGCAGCAGCTGTCTGGGGGAGCATGAGGACCTTTACATTTACAGAAGCCAGGAGATGGTTTGTGTGGTTGCCAAAGCTCTGCTGCTATTGCTACCCAAAACTGGCCAGTTTAACAACTGACGTGGATGGGTTAAGCTAACTGCAGATACGCTCCTCATCAGAGATAGCAAAACCTGGGTGTTCTTCATGTTGCCCTTCTAGCTGTTCTTCTCTCTTTTCTGATCATGTGAGGGGGGTGTGTTGGCTGTCGTCTTCCCTCCTGCAGATCAAATGCAGGCTCTGCCGCTGCATTTTCTGAATTTAGGACAAGTACCAGCTTCTAGCCTCAGTTTCCATAAAAGCTTCTCACAGGAGTTGCATTTTGGACCGTTTGTTCTGTCTTTTGGCACCAGCTGTTTTATGAATGAGAAAAGTAGCAAAGGGCAAATAATCAGAAAACCCGTGTGGTGGAGGTACATGTGTTTCAGTGTTCCTTGCCTGATGGGAGAGTCTTTGTAGCCCTTAGGTCTGACATCAAAACTCACAAACTCCTACACTTGTAACTGTTGTGCAAAAAGCTGTTATTGCCCTTAAAACTAGTCATTGGAGTTGAAAGATAAATATTATTCCATATCTTATTGAATAAAATATATTATATCACAGGTGATGGAGACAGATTGTCTCAATAAATTCTGATACTGTATTCGGAGGAAAAGTGGCAATAAAAATGCTGATGACTTGACACGGGGAGAATATTGAATGTCATTAACATGTTATTTCCTCTGTTCTGATATCACTGTCATGTTCTTCCCACTGCTCTAATCTCTATCAGTTGGGTTTTTTGTTGTTGTTTTGTCTTTTGTTTTTCGTCTTTTGCTTTGCATGCTTGAATGAGACAAATGACAATTTTTCAGTGCTTTAAATGAGTCAGTACTTGAGAAATGATTAGAGATAGGAGGTCACATCCTCATATATAAAAATTAAAACAAGATTTGATATTTAGCAGTTCTGCGTATAGGGGCTCAAGAGGGATGCTTAGGGCTGCCACTATCATCTGATTACAGCAAAGGCACAACCATCTGCATGGCAGCACTAACAACATCTTGATGTTACGAAATGCTAAATGAAATGTAATTCGATATAAGTGAAAGCACTTAACAAAGGGGGTTGCTGTTCGTGTACCGATGGGGAAACTGAGGGACGAGGCGGGTGAAGTGAGTCACCCAAGGTCGCTCGGTGGCAGGCAGGTTCTTGAGACCCGCTCCAGCTCCAGCTGGTAGAGACGTATTGCTCTCCTATTGCTATGAGATTTGATTTATTGCCCATGGCAGCCCATTTTTCCCAATCCACATTAAACTCTACCTGCTGGGGCCACAGCCCAGCAACTTTTCATTTGCTGCTACTAGAGATACTCCTGATTTTAATTCCTGCCCCTGTCTACGTATGCACTCTATCTCTAAATATATGTACTTCACAGTGGAGTTTGCAAAGCTGGGAATGTATCTGTGTGTATGCTGCTATAAAATGAGCCATCTAGGAAAAACAACCATAAGCCCCATTTTCATCCCTTTTTTCCCCAAACTAGAATAAAGCCACTGCTTTTCAGAAAGGCTGAGTCTGCTCAGACGTTGCCATTTTGTCACTCTGTGCCAGAAAGCCTGTTGTGATAGCCCTACGGGTAACTCAGATCAGCTTGTACCAAAGAGCATTTGGATCACGTGGATTGTTTGGCATCCTCATGAGAGAATATGCTGCTGGCCTTGAAAGATAGCAATTAAAGGTGCAAAGAAGTCATCTGTCTATTTGCTAGGGCCAGTATATTGCCTGGTTTCCCACTGTAATCCTGTGCTTTGTCCACAACTAATTCTAAATGACTCCAGGAGTAGCCACCACTTCCATTACAGGCCTATTTCATGCACTGTTATAGTTTATTGTCAGATAGTTTTCAGCAATTAAATTCTAAATTGATTCCACAGTTGCACCCGCTGCTTATGTTATTTATTTTGGTCCTTACCTGTCCAAGGGATGGGGTGCTTATGTCTCTTCACAAGGAGAGGCTGCTGCCTAGCTGAATGGAATATTTTAGGTGCCTGAAAAATAGATTTTTACTTAGGAGTAGTGTGCAAGACAGATATAACGCAGTTTAATTCTCGCAAAGCCTCAGCAATAATACTGATGGATTTTGAAAAGGGAAAAATACTATAGATCTTTTTCTAAGTGTCACGGTGCCTACATTTTTCTATTTGTTCTGGTGTCCTATAGGAAGATGTGTTATTTTTCAATGTAGAACACAAGATGGAATTAGCTTCCTACTAGGGCTGCATTACAACTCCGCTATTCCTTTTTTTTTTTTTTCCTGACTTCAGCTCAGGTACCTACAGGTCTTATTCAGTTAAGTTAATGGGAACCTTTCTGATAAGGCAGGTATGGGGCCAATAAGCCATAACAACTTTAATGCTTCTATTTACCCAGGTGTAAAATGGGAATAAAATTCCTCATGTTTTGTAAAGCACTATTGAGAAGCTAAGAGGACACTGCTACTGAGCAGGGCTACAGAGTGAAATACTGTGAGGACTTTAACCATCATGTCTCACCTCTTTCAAACAGGGGCTATTTGAGTATGAAGCAGAGCTCTAATAAAGTTCTCCTGTACTCAGTTTTTCCCCCTTCACCTTGGGTGCACAGTGCAGTATTTGTGAGTTCTCCTTTTCTTCTCTCTCTTTTTATCTTTCTTTTTTTTTTAAACTTATGCTGGGACTTTTTGGAAATCGTTACGATTTTAGGTGACGGTGTATGTCCTCTTTCCAGCATCAAGTGTACTCCAGGCCAAGATCTGCTCCAGGGTAGTTAATTTACTGACAGGCAAAAAAGAGATACTCGTACTGTCTTGGCACCACGTCATTATTATCATGCAAGCAGTTCTCTTTTTTTTTTTTTTTTTCTCTTTTTTCTTAACATATAAAGAGAACAATTGAATTTTGCCAGGCAGGGCTCTTAATCTCCAGGATCAGATTCTTCACGGCAAGGAGGGGGTGTAAAAGTTTCTCTCGTGCTCTGTCTCTTCATGGCGCATGGTCCCAGCTGTATGACTCCGTTCATGAATATGCATGAAATCAGATATGACATTGCCCTGCTCCCATTAATAATCTTGTCATCTGACTTGTGCAGCATTAAGCTTCAGCCCGTGGCTCCTCATAGCGAATGCAGCCTGAAGGAAAGGGAGGGAGGGGAGGAAAAAAAAAAAAAAAAGGCCATGCCTTTTTTTATTGGGATTAAGTGCTTGAAAATTTTGGCAGGGGGTTGCCAGGAGAGTAAGGGGAGGGAGAGAAAAAGAGGGAGACACACACAGGGACAGAGAGACGAGAAATCCTCTATGAATGCGTTGGCTTGTTAGAAGCCCAGAGCGGTGGGTGTAATGGTATGCGAGCTGACCTTGAATATAGCCACTGTGGGTTGCCCCAGCTTTTTTGTAAAAGAAGCATTTGCAGCAGAGGTTTGGATTTCAGGCTTTGCAGTCATCAATCATCTCAGCCTATTCTCCTCTTTGACAGCTCTGTACAAGGCCTGACATTTGACACCCAGGACCCCAGGACTTGCACAGAGGCACAAGCTGAGGCCCTAGGGAGGAGGTAGGGAACTAGGGGAGAGGAAAGAAAAAAAGAGAGAGATTTTTCTTTTTTTTTTAAAGAAGACACACACACACACACACATACACACACACAGAAAGAAGCTACAAAACAAATTGTAACTGTAATAGGAATTGATTTAACAGAAGAACATCACATTGAGTTCTGCTCTCTGCATTGCGCAGTTCATGCTGATAAGGCTGATCTGAGGAGCTGGGCGAAAAAAGGCAGCCCGGGAGCACTGGGAGAAGGGAGAGGAGGCTCCTCACCCCCATTTTAGCAAACCTCAAGGCTACCAGCCGCCCAAAGGTTTATGCAGTTTTAACACGATTAACCTGGGCTTGAGTTCAGATTCAGGCCATTGGACTGACTAATTCCCTGAGACTCAAAGACCTGTTGGGGAACAGAGAGAGGCTAGGCTGGATCTAGGCCAGGTTGCCTAGGCTGGGTTTCAGCAAACCTAGTTATGAAATCAAGTGACCGGGTTAAATTTCTGTTTTCCCTGGACTCCAAGGGCACAAACAGAAAGCGTATATGACTTGATAAAGCAGAAACATTAGACTGTCTCCTCTATCAGAGCTTTGGTCAGAGATGCTTTTATATGGGAAAAAAAGAGCACTTCTCTTTAGGAATTCCTCATGCAGTGTTTTTGATCAACAGTGTATTTCTGTCATTCACATTGAGTGTTTGCTGTTTGTAAGCCCTCACTTGCAGTGTCCGTTTCGACACACATATGATGCGTCGCTGTCTCTGTGCGGATGACCGAGAGGCAGAGGAATAGATGGATAGTTTGGCTGCGTCATTTCTGAAACACACATTTAGAGCCGCATTTCTCCACAATAGTATTTAGAAAATGTTTGCTTTCCATAAACAAAACAGCTTGCTCATGTGAGCCTTCCTGGAAAAGGGTCACAGATGATGTAAAAGTGAGTTAGCTGGCTTTTACATGAATGTTTGCAAACGTTATTTTGCTATCCTGGTTCAAACTCCTAATTACAGTTGTGGCTTTGAATAAGGACAAACCTAAGCGCTCTCTCTAGGACATGCACTGATTTGATCGCCTGCAGGGGTTAGGAAGGGTATTTTTCCCTCCTCCTATCTACAGAACTAGCCAAGTGCTCCGTGGCTTTTGAGGGTTGCCTTCCTCCGAAGGGTTTAGTCACCGCTGGAGGCATGATACCAAACGTGATGGACCAATGGCCTGATTCAATATGGCAATTCCTCCGCTCCTTCTATTTTTCAAACTGGCTTCTGTGTGCACATGCCCAAGTGGGTGATTTATCAGCGACTCCAAGATG
>JAUBNY010001082.1:0-17440 GCA_032275445.1 Crypturellus soui
CCGCGGCCAACGCCGTGGACGCGGGTACGGGCACCGCGCCGCGAGCCGAGCCGAGCCGAGCGGGGCAGGGCGGGAGCGGCCGATAACGGTCGCGGCGCGTGCGGTCAATTGCATCGTGAAGGGGCGGGAAGCGCGTGCCGTAACGGCCGGTAACGGCCGCTTCCCCGCGCGACTGACACCGGCGTCGCAAGCCGTGGCGGCGGGGGACGCGCGTGTCCCTGCCGTGGGGTGAGGCTCGCGCTGTGCCCCGCGCTGCTTCCATCTTGTGCCCGTGAGAGGGGCTCTGCACGTGGTGCCGCACGGGGGGAAACGCTGGCTTCGTCTGCCGGGAAAAAACACGTAACTTTCTCCTGGAAACTTTAGAGGGTGACAAAGTTCCAACAATGCTCTGGAGGGTCCTCGTGCAGCTGTCGCTGAACAGCATGAAATCCGCCAGTATCTGCATCGGCCGCCCGGTCCTGCTCACCAGTGCGGCGGGAAGGCAAGAGGTGGGTGCCCTGCCCGTCTGTCTGAGCACTGAGCCCTGTGGCTCATTAATACCTTCCACTCGTGCTCCATAACGGAGCAAAGTGGTGCGCACGTGTGCAAATACAGTGAACGTTATCTTCTGCCTTTTACACCGTAGTTACATGTTTCTTCTCAGAAAGCACTTGCCTGTGCTTTATGTACATGGTTATATATATGCACAGACATACATTTAGTTTGTGAAGAGCAATAAACTTAGCTTTTTATTCTTTATACCAGTAGTTTTGTCCATTTTCCAAGTCACAGCATGTGTGTTTTGTGTTTTCTGTAGCATATATGAAAAATCTGTGGAAAATTGGAACCAGCTTTTAACCATATACTTCTATCAGGCCATGTGGTTATTAAAAAAAAAAAAAACTTTTTTCTTTTTTCTTTCATATCTTGGAGGACTTAGAAGGGAAGAGAAAAAAAAATCTCTCTTAAACCAGTGACAGTTGTTTTTGTTGACACTCTTCCTAGGTCTGCACAGCTTGGCCCACAGCAGGCTTTCCGGGAGGGAAGGTTGGACTGAGTGAAACTACACAGAAGAACCTGAAGGTGAATCCCGGAGATACAGTCACTGTGCAGCCTGTGACTGGGGCAGTCATCCAGGCAGAGGAGGTAGATGTGAAGCTGAGGTATGGAACTTGTCAGAACCTGCTGATGAGGCATTGGAGCTGCACAGCAGACTCTCACCTCTTAGAAGATGACATTTTTCTCTCTCTCTTGTTTTGGAAACCAATATGCACAGTCATATGCGCATGGGTGTTCATAGGGTTAAGGCTAAATTTTAATAACTGGTGGCTAAATGTTGCAAAAAAAAAAGTGTTCCTCCTTTCTTCCCTGTGTAGTGCTACCCTTCTCCCTATTACTGGTCCATTTTTGTGCCAGACTGGTCCATCTGTCTGAGCTTGGCAGCAAATTACGTAAGCAAAATCAAGATAATTTCATGCAACTTGAGCAAGCTGATTAGGTAGGTGATTGCCATGGCTAGCTCAAGAGAAGTGGAGAAGGAAAGAAAACCGAGTAGGGCCTCCTCTGTGGGCAGCAGCATTTTGCTCGAGCAGCTCAGCTGACTTAAAAAATCTCAGCTAGTGCCATTTTGGAGGATGGAATGCTACTGAATCTGTTAGTAGTAAGAGTTTTGTCATTTTATGTTAAATTAATAAATAGTAACCCTGGCCAAGTCCTTCTGAAGTCGATGTCAGGCTGCCTGTGTTGCATCTGATTGAGGCAAGAGTGTTCAACTGCATGATGAAGGCAGATTTTTTAAGCTTCTGAGTTCATAAAGTTGATGAGAGGTTAGAAAGGACCAGAAGGAGCTCTTGCCTGTGTTGCTGCTAATGGTTTGCAGCACAATTCCTAACGACATGTGAGAAGCTCTTGTAGCATTTTGTAGTTAATAGAATTACTGGTTGTCAGGGTGGGGAGAGTGTAGGACTTTCAGTCATTTCTCCCCAAGACTTTGGTTTTGTATTGCGTGCTTTCATGCTTTGCTTTTATTTGTTGGATTTTTTTAAAGAATGGAAACTCTCACAGTTTTTCTCTCACAAAAAAAAGGGAAATTTGAGTTGTCTTGAAAATTACAAAGGTGTTAATATTAGCAGTTTATTCATCTAGTAATTTTTTTTGGTCATTTTTGTAACAGGTCACTGAGTCAGAATTTGGGTTGGCAGGGAATCTGGTTATAGTTATTTTTTAAAGTTATTTTCTAGTTATTTTGAAGGAGTCCCTAAATACTAATTTCTACAAGTCCTTTTCTGCCTTGTCAAATTTCAGTTTCTAAGTGGGACCTTGTTTTGAGAGATGGTGTTTTCCTGAAGAGTGACTCGTGGAAATGCTAGTGAGGTGACCTTGATTTGTCAATGTTATAACCAGTCTGGTGGTAATTATAGCCTTACTAGTTAATGTGGCTCTGTATACTATACGGATTCCCCCTAGTCAGCTTGTGTTCCCCCTTCATGCCTCTGTTCTCACCAGAAAATGAAAATAATGATATAATTTCTGCTGTGTTGGTTTAAGCCTGTAAGAAGTCTCATTATTATTACGTGCTGTTTGTTTATAGAAGTGATTGAAAACACTCATTTCATTAAAAATAAAATAATATACTTGTTAAATAAGCATATACTGTAATGTAGGTATTGTAGTATAGGTACTATAATTACTAGCTTTGGGGAGTTGTTTGAGTGTATGAATTATTATCATTTCTTTTTAGCTGAAATCAAATTCCCAACGCACTAATCTAATTAAATACGAATTTACTTGTCATGTGGCTCTGCTATTTTGAGACCTCTCCTCTAACCTAGAATAATATTCCTCTCTCTTGAATTGATTCCTTGATCAGTAAAATTACTGAGAATTGGATCTTTATTTGTAGGTTTAGAGCACCCTCTGTTGACTACACTTTTTATCTGCAATTGCTATATTTTAAAAGCTTTTAGTGATGATGCTGTTTAGCTTTTCAGCATGCATGTTGAAGTGCTTACAAAGTTGTGGATTTTCATCTGCAGTATGGACACCTTTGTAGTGAAAACCAGCTATTGTATTAGGATACAAATATTCTTAGAGCGATAAATGTTGATGAACTAGCGAAGCTTTGTAATAGTTTTAATAAAAGGCAAAACTGTGAATGAAGTGGGCAAAAGGTTTGAGTGGATAAATTATGTATCATGGAAAAATATCTTGAGCTCTTTAGGCACAGGCAAGTGACTGAATCACAAGATTTATAATCTGCAGGTATCTGAGGAGCAGGGGGAGCTAATACCTGTTATTGGGTCTTAAATATGATGTGAAATATATTAATATAAACATCAGTGAAAGAAATGCATGTAAGACGTGTTACCTTCCATTTGCTTTGACATAAGGGCAGATTTGTTCAGCTGTGTATGTGGTCCCATGCTAAACCCTTTGATGACACTGTGTGTTGAGAAGGTGCCACTGGATACAGAAGTGACATAAAGCTGATTTACTGAGTCACTTAAAGCTAGATTAGATAAAGGATTAGAAGATGCACAGGGAAGACTTTTCACTGTGTTGATACTGCGCTTTGAGTGCTTAAAGACACACACACTTTTGCAAAGTGCTCGATACCCGTAAAAGACTATTTATATGTGTGTTTACAAGAGTGGAAGAGATCTTTCTTACGAGCAGTTATTTCAATTCAGTAAATGCAATCACCATTGCATTTGGTCAGTGGTTGAAGGGATCAGGTATTACATGTTTATAGTCTTAAGAAATGATAAATGTAAATTACTATATGGTTTGTTTTAGTGTTTTTTTTAATGAAAAATCAAAACAAAGTTAAATATTAACACTTCTGTTGTTACCTATGAGACTAATATCTTCAGCATTAAAATCTAAGGATCCAGAGATTGTGATGTGATAAATTCCCTTTTTTCCTTTGCGAGGTTAAATTTACAGCGTAAAATAGTTCTCCTTAAGTAATTACTGATCAGAAAAAAAAATTTCTCCCTACCACAGAGACAAGGATGCCACTATTAATGCTGAGGAAATGTCTGTCTGTCTACTGAGAAATTTAGGTATGAGTTTTGTTGCTTTTCTTTTTGACTTTATTATTTATTTATTTATTTGTAGGAGGAGTTCAGGATTTGGATGGAAAAGTTTCCTCTTACAATCCTGATCAAGGAACTTGAGACAAAGCAAACAGAACGTTGTTCCTTTAGGGTTGTGTCTGCTTTGGGCTAAATCATTCATTCTTCTGTGCAGCAAGTATTCAGCTTCCTATAATCCTGGCTGTCTGTTGTGTTTATTTCTATTGCTGGTTCAAGCTACAATTGTTTAGCAGTCATTGGTGATCTTCTGACTGATACTGTGATTTACTGCAGTTTCCTTTGCATTGCAAGGAGAAAGAATTCAATATGATGACCTAAACACATGGAAAAAAGAGATCATTATTAATATCATTATCTTGTGTTCTGAAACTTTTTTTTTAAACATTGGTGATAAATGAGCAAAATGATGGTAGATATGCTTATGTAAATCAAAAGAAAATCCAAATTCCTGCACAGATAAGGTGATATTCAAAGGCTGAATTGTTTCACTCTGTGAGGATCTTCTGATTTAGAAATTGTCAAACTCCTTAAATCGCCAAGCTGCTTTGGCCATCTAGGAAGCAGAAAACGAGAGCTAGATTCCAAAAGCATGAATTTGGCTAGGAATGATAAATTTTGTTTACATTTTTTGCCTTTAATGGGGAGATTAATATGAGAGTTAACATGTATTAATGCTGAATGTTTATCTACTATAATCTGTTTGTATATAAAGTGATCGTTTTAGAAGGCAAAATTATTTCATTTATTGAAATGTGAGCTTTAATTATGTTAATTTATAGCACTTGTTACAGCTAAAGAATTATTCTGATACAAAAGTGCCTGGAAGCTGTTTCTGCCAAATTAAATTGAAATGTCTTTTGCTTCTTCTTTTTTTTTTTCCCTTCCCTTCTTTTCTTCCTTGAACCTTATTGTAGATGGGAAAGTGGTTTTACCAGGAAACCTCTTGGCTTTCACTTTTTATGGCAGACTTTGTAATCTGGTGGTCACGAAAGTGACAGGAAGCGATGGTGCAGAGCTGACTGCCCCGAGCAGTGCCATTTCCAGCGCCATGGGTGAACGAGACCTTGAGAGGGCTGAGCTGGAGCCAGGTGCGCTGGATTTGTCCTTGCAGCTCAGCAAGATGGACTTGGATGATAGTCTGGAGGCTGGATCTCCGGGCACACCAAGCAAACTGATGGTTCCAGAATCACCAGTTACACCCATTTCTGCTCTGATAGCCAGTGGTCAAGACTCTGGCCAGGCGGATAAACCTTATAATAAGGAAAATGTCACCAACCTCACCGATGATTCAGAGCTGGTTGAGAAAGGCGGCAGTGAGAGCCTCCTGCTGCCTGACAAACCTGGGATGATGAGCAGCACAGATGTTTTTTATTTCATTTCTTCAAGAACTAGAATAAATTTCATTGAAACTAGGCCCAGTGAGGCAGAAGATAGTGACTGTGAATCTCGAGTGACCTATGATATGATAGGAGGCTTAAGTGGCCAGCTCAGAACTATTAGAGAAACAATTGAACTGCCGATGAAGCAACCTGAACTGTTCAAGAGTTACGGTATGATGCCTAAGAGTTGGCTTTCTTCATATGATACCATGTTTTTCTTTAACATTACTTTTTATTTATTTGGGTTTTTTTTTAAGCAAGTTATTCAACCAGAAATATACACTGACTTTTTACTGTAATACCAGTTTAGTATACTTGGTGTGCAAGCAGTGTCTAGCTCTTCTATAACTCTACTGTATGGATATAATGAAGAAGCAATGTTTAGCTTGTGTGCAAAATAATTGAGTAGGAAAGAAAGATGTTTATCTAGAAAAGTTGTGGTGTCCCTGAACAATTTATGGCAAACATTGAAGACGTCTGTACTTAGGCAATCGAAAGGTGCAGATGTTTCTTGTGACCTCATAAGTAATTTTGGGTAGAGTGAACTAAACATATGTATTTTTTAAGTTAAGAAAAAATCAGTCAGATTATTTCTTCTGGTATTTTTAATCCTGTCTGTTACAGAGTTCCTGTAAAATTTTAAGGCAATATTTTAGACTTCTTGCATGAACCCTTTAACATATTTAGTATGGAATTATAGAGTTGAAAAGCTAATGTGTTTAATATTGCCATATATTAAATTATATCTAAAATGTACATGAACTCAGAAGTTTTCCGTGACAAAGAAAAAAAACCCTCTATTGTGTATTTATCACAATGATTATGTACATACAGCAGGCACGTCTGCTCATTGTGCTTCATGTGCATCACTATGAGAAAGGCCTTTTTACCTATGCATTTTTGCTTCTTTCACCTTTTCTGTCATTTATGACATGATTTCACAGGTATCTGGGGCAGTTTCCATATTTCCAATTCCTTTTTTCAGCAGTGTGCATTGCATAGACATAATCTGTGGAATGGGATGAGGAGTGTCCAGCCCAATTCACTGAACTCAACCTCAGCATTCACCACACGTTCTTGTGCTGGCAAAAGCGTTCCTGCAGTATCAAAGATTTTCATGCTTAGTCCCAGAAGTGCTAGATCAAAGGCTCTGCTAGCAGTTACCTGAGGGAGGACGTTTCTTCCCGTCTCCCAGTTTCTTGCTGAATAATCCTCCAAATGTTGGGAGTCTTTACTCTTGGCTGGTGAGGAGGTCACTTTACAGGATACCTTTGGTCCGACTGTTTCTTGCCAGTACAGTAAAAGACACAGGAGGGAGCAGCTCATGCTTTAATGGACAAGGTTAACAGTCTCATAAGACACTTCATTTCTATCCTCTATCAGTTAGCAGATAACTTTTGTCCTTTCGAGTATGTTAGTTCTTAAAATGTAGTCTTTCTATTCCCACCGGGCATAGTATTTGCAGAAATTTCTTAGTAAGTTTTCTTCTGTCACCTTACCTGTTTGTTCACTGGTTGTGTTGTATCACTGCATTGTGCTCCAGTCTTATTATTGTTAATGTTTAAGTCATCTCTTTTTGCATTTTAGCTTTTTTCTTATTGTTTTTGGATTCATGCCCATTTAATTTGATCCTATGGTCTGAAATGTTTTTCTGAACCTTACCTGGAATTATAATCTTACTTTATACTGGTTATAGATAACGCCTGCCCAGTTTTAACTGTACCTGGAATACCTTGTTCTTCTATTATCCCTTAATATTCTCTGTCTGAATGTTTCACTGTGTTTCAACTCTAAACATTTGCTATTAAAGAGCAAATTATACTTTATGGATGTATATTTTTTATCTTTTTTATACTTTTTTTTTTTTTAAAGATGCAATTAATTCTCGATGCCCAAATCAATCCTCAGGTATATTTGAAATTTTTGGAACTGTTGAAGAGAAATGGTTTTCTGACGTTGGAAATTTGCAATGATGATGATGTAAGAGTCTTGGATAATAAAGTATATTCATGAACATTGGGTAGTCAGTCCAATTTTTCTTTGAATAAATCACATGGAAAATGATAATGTTAGGTTACTGAAAAGGACAGTAATTTAGATGATTGCCCTCTGGACAGAATCAGTTGGACTGCAGAGGACAATAATGTAGATATTTGTAGAACGGTGAATGTTTCTTGCAGTGAGCTCTTCTCTTTGAAGACATACCATTCTGTCAAAGTGACATGTTGGTTTAAAACATTTCTGCTGAGGTCAAGTTATAATAAAAAAAAATAACTGTGGGGCAGTGAAATGTGCGAGTGCAGCTTGTTCAGCTGGGCGTTTGGCACAAATAACACTTTCTTCTCTGTTTGTGTGCATGTGCTTGCCTGAAGGAATCCCTCCTCCTAGAGGAGTGCTGCTATATGGCCCTCCAGGTACTGGGAAGACTATGATTGCCAAGGCTGTTGCAAATGAGGTTGGCGCTCATGTTACCGTTATTAATGGTCCTGAAATAATAAGCAAGTAAGTCCACCTGTTTTATTTTCATTAATGCTATAAATACATTTGCCTGAAACCTGTACTGGCATCTGCTCACTGGAGATCCAGCATTTCCCTGTGTAGAAATGGGTGTGGGCTATGTGTGCAAGAGTAAAAAAGAGATGGGAAAGGACTCCCTGGAGGGCTTACGTTTCTTGTAATAGAAGTGGTTCATTTGATTTGGCTTGGAAATTTGTGCAAGGCATGGACTGAATCAAAAAAGAAAAAAAAGGCAGGGCTTAAACTGTATCTGTAACTACATCCGAGTCATTTCTGCCACCAGAGTGGCTTGCTTGTTAAAACATAATGAAATGGAAAGATGAGATTATGGGTTAATCTCTCCAGCGAACTCATTTGTCTTTGTTATATAAAAATACAGAATGTTGCTAACTCAGTAGTAGTATGCTCTTTTCTGTAATTTTTTGCTGTCTGCAAAATGATTATTTTTTTAGCTTATGCCCCATCCTACCCAAATTTCTTGTTTTGGTAGAAATAAAGATTATTTTAGCTTTAGCTTATGTGCTTCATAAATTTACTGGAGACTTTGGAAGGGAGGGCTACAGCTTTTTGGGGCACAAGAAAAGTAATTTTCCAGATTGTCTGGAAAATGCAAAAACACGTTTCTTATTAAAATATTTTAATTATTACAGGTTTTATGGGGAATCTGAATCAAGATTACGTCAGATATTTGCTGAAGCTTCTTTGCGGTATAGTCTTTTAGATAATTATATTTATGCTTGCTTATTTGCAGTATTGATTTCAGTGTTAATATTGTGAAAAGAAAAAAATGCAAGAATCTTGGAATTGTACTTTTTTCCTGCAGAGGTTTTTAAAAGGAAGTACACTTATTTATATACAGCTTAGCCAAAAGGAAAGTGAAATTCTAGTACGCCTATTAAATTCTTCTGGTCATTATCCTATTTAAGGATCTGTTGCAGATGATGCCAAATCATGAGGTCTGTATTGTTAGTGTATTGTACACTTGCTTCAACAGGTAGAAGCACTAGCCAGAATTTTGCCTGGTTCTGAATTTTCCTACCCTGTTTTCTCTTTAGAAAGCAATGCAGAGCCGTGCTGCGATTTGAAAGCTAGCTCTAAATAAATGTTGGCGTAGCATGTTTCAAATATTATTGGGGAAATTTACTTTTTTTTTTTTTTTGATGCAGTGGTCAGGGCAAAACTTCCAGGTCATTGTTACTTGTAATATATTAGGAGAAGACTATCATTTCCTATGTCTGGAAAGATGGGAAATAAAACACTGTCTTTTTAGCCATGAAATTTGTGTATTTAGTGTCTAGTCTTAGAGAGAGTCATAGAAAAGTAGCTCTGCAGGTCATCGTAAAGACTTTAGCTGTCTAAGTAAAATGTTAGTAGTTTTAATTATCTTTTTGAACAGTGTCATATTCTTTAAGTTGCTTTAATGGAGTGGGATGCTTGTTAATTTTATTTTAAGGATATTTTCCTTAAAGAGCTCTACAAACCTTTGCCTTAATATTTAAAATCCTTCTCAGCACCTTAACACTTATTTTCCTCTCTCTTTTTTTTTTCCTTTTTTTTTTTATCAGACGCCCTTCCATTATATTTATAGATGAGTTGGATGCACTCTGCCCAAAGAGAGAAGGGACTCAGAATGAATTCGTAAAGAGAGTTGTAGCTTCGTTGCTAACATTAATGGATGGGATTGGCTCTGTAAGTAGACCATATTTAAGCAATGCGTAAAAGGGACTAGAAGAGCACAATAAATTCACTTCTTTTATAAAACTTTAAAGTTGAAAAAGCATAGTTTGAGGACATTGGTTACGAGTTTTGACCTTGGTCTTCCTGTGGAACAGCTCTTCTGTTACCTCCTGCTAGTTTGATATATTAAATGGTTTGTTTTCCAACTTTATTTATTCAAGGCCTATTGCTAACTTTTATGGCAACACTGTTTTCTAGCTTACGCACTTTCTTTCCTCAGGTACAGGGAAGTTTCAGTTATTGAGAGTAGTCATAGCTCCTCTCATGCTCTATGTGGCCACACTAAAGCCTTAGTTCTTGGGGAATCCTTTGCAAGAGAGGCTGTCTGTTTTCCTAGTTGCTCCTGTTGATTTTAGTTAGAATTCTTTTATTGTAAGTACACTTTTCTGTGAACTGGTACCCTCAGATAACCTGCACAAAAGTGAAGACAGAGACTTGTGCCTAAAAGATACTGAAAGGGAGGAAAGCAGGAGACAGTGGCAGGAAGAGGATCTTGAACATACCCATATGTACACAGAGCCTCTTGCTACATGTGCGCTATCCCTATATGTGTGCTCTTTGAGTTGACCTGCACAGGTGATTATCCTGGCAGGGATCACTTTTTACAATTCTGAAAAGTTTTCTGAGGGCGTTTAGAAGACGCATCAGGATTTCATAGTCCTGTGGTAACTGTGAAAAGTGTGTTTATAAACTGTGTGAGATTTAATCCTCTATTTGAATTAATATTTTCCATTGTTTGGTCTCTTCAGGAGGGCAGTGAGGGACAGCTCCTGGTGCTTGGGGCCACTAATCGTCCTCATGCACTGGATGCGGCCCTGCGCAGGCCTGGACGTTTTGATAAAGAAATAGAAATCGGGATTCCTAATGCGGAGGACCGGCTAGACATACTCCAAAAGCTTCTTAAGAAGGTTCCTCATTCACTCACAGCAGCAGAGTTGGTGCAACTGGCTGGTAGCACACATGGATATGTGGGTGCAGATCTAGCAGCCTTGTGCAAGGAGGCAGGTAAGAGTCTGTGTGTCATGTTCAGAATCTGTTACAATTTACTGTTAGTTTCATCATTTAGGTGTAAAGGGAAAAAAGTCCACTAGTAACTTCTGAAAGAAAAAGTTGTATCAAAGAAAACATAACCAGATGTGAAATATGAGAAATTCTGATCTGTCTGCTCCTTTGTTAACTAGAAAAGTCCTTTTGTGAGTATTAATGAATTAACTGCAGATTAATAACCCTGGGGAATGTGCCATCTGTATCATACTAAAGACTTAGAAGTCTCTCAGTTCATAGACAGCGTAGTGATTTAACCGATATATTCCTTAGTTTTCCTGATGTAGACTCTAGAGCCTACCTCTTCTCCACAAAGTCTTGAGTTGCTGGAGTTAGACAGCTTCTCCTACAGATGCTGATTTTCAAGATGTTCAGACTGTGGGCCTAACTAGCATTTATTGTGTGTCTCTCTGGCTTTTTGTGCCTGTATTTCATGTGCCTGCAAGACCAGGAACTTGTGAGAGGGATTCTGCAGTGGAGCTAGGATGCAGCCCTGAGCCAGGAGTGCAAAGCATCCCATTGTAGCCCAGAGGAATCATCCATGGCTCATACAGCGAGGGTTCAGCATGTTCCAGGGAATGCTTAAACACAAGGTCACTTGTGTTGTTGGATGAAAGATTAAAAACAGATCTATCTATTCTTACTTTTTGCTAGAATGGATCTATGCAGTTTGAGTGTTAACCTTAAATCTACCCACAAACAGCCTTTTAAATGTCTAGTCAAAATACGACCCTTCATTTCTGCTTATGCATATTTTCTCCCTTGTAGTTGGCACATAGGTTTGCTGTATATGTTGCTTGCTTTTATTTCCTTTGGCACTGGAACAGCTTCCTCTGGCAATGGCACAGTGCACAGTTAATTCTTGCATTAGAATTTACTGTTAAGATGACACAAGATGGCACTTGGAATGGGATGGTTTTTACTTATAGTGCTGTGTGGTTTACAGTAATAGTTTAAGTTCTCCATTAGCTTAGTTAAGTTTAAGTTAGTTTCCCTTTGAAAGAAATATATACAAAGAACATCAAAAATCAGACTCCATGACTTTTTTTTTTTTTTTTTGGAAAGTCCGTCAGCCCTTCTGTGTCAAAAGACTTTGTATAGTAAATACTTAATTCTTGTAATCAAAAACTTTCACTTCAGTGAAAAACGTGATTTGAATTCCACATTGATTCTGAGACTTTGCTCACTTCATTATCTAGCTGTAAGTAGCTGATACATTTTCCCACTTTATGAGGACCTTCTACAAAATAAATTCTCAGTGCTGTATAAATGGAACATTATGCCTTTTCTCAGCATTATGCAAACCCAAAGCAACTATGGGACAAGTACCAGTATCCACCTGCAGGATGCAGTGTTATCTGGGAGCTTTGCATCCTAAGACGGTGCTCCTTATACTGAGAGAACCCGGGGTCTCCTTTCCATTAATCTTCTTTCTGAAGATCTGAGTTCATGCCGTTAAATTTCACTGTCATTTATTAACTTGGAGTGACCTCTGCTGGGGAAAATGCAGTTCTGCTCCTTTAATTCTTTGCAGTTTAGGTGTCTTTTACCTTCTCAAAAAGTTATGAAAGCATTATTTGATTCAAGTCTTACATAAATGAAATTTTAATCTCTCATGTTTGAGAAGCATCTGCCAGGAGCATTTTTTTTTTTTATGACTGGGTTATTGAAATCTGTTTTTTAAATTGAATTTTCACCATCGTTTAAAATATTCCCACTTTAATGGGGGTTAAAGTTGAAAAGATTTGCTTTTGTGAAGCAATATTTCTCCCCAACAGAGGAAGGCTATTCCATATGGCAAATTTTCCAGTGTTTTGTCTAGTCTGATTTGATGGCCCAAGCAGTGGGTTTCTATTACTTCCCGGAAGAAACTGCTCCATGGGCCAAGATGGCTTGCTGTCCAGGAATGCGCTCATGCTCAGCCTAAATTACCCTTGTTTAGTTTTATGGTACTACTTCTATTTACATCCTCGGGTAACACATTGACTCTCCTGCCTTACTGTTTACACCCTTCAGATATCTGTAGGCTGTTCTCATGTCCCTTACCTCCGCATTCATTACTTAGCCAAGCTATAAATATTTAGTTCTTCTAATCTTGCATTGTAAATAAATCCTTCCTGCCTTCTGAGAACTTCTGTAGATTTTCTCTGAACTCCCTCCAGTTTGTCAATAGGCTATTGGTAGTGTAGTGCTCAGAATTGAACATATGTGTATTTCACAGACATTATGTATATATAACTACATAAAACACAATACAAACATGCAGTTAAGACTGCCAGTGCCCATTTGTGAATTACCACAACGCTTGGTATTTAGAAAATTCTGAGTTAAAAGTGTTTTCACAAATGTTAAGTTTGATTTCTGTTTTAACGCATGATGAAATCATGTGGTTAAGTACAGGTTAAGCATGGAGATTAATGTAAAAGTGAAAATTCTGAAACCAGAAATACATGTTTATTTTTTATTTTTGTTAATCTTTAACAAGATTATTGTTGCTTGTCAGTGGTGTTGCAGTAGAGGACCCTTAAGTCCTGGTTGCCTTACATGTACCTTTAGTTACTTCATTGGTGGCTGGAAAGCCAGAAAGAGTTTATAAGCTAAGTATGTTTGTGTGCTTAATAACAGATTTAGGTTATTTCTAAAGGATTTTTCCTTCATCCGAGCTGCATTTTCACTTCATTTTTCCATATGCATGTATTTATTGCCTATATACTTCTTATATAAAGCAAGGAAGAATGTGGCTGTATATAATAACTGTAATGGAGTATGTGATATGGTAATTGCAGGGCTGTGATAGGCAAACTTTGACCTTGTCATCCATAGTTAAGCTTCCTGAGATACTCCATTCTAAAAACTTACATGCTTGTTCCTCCTCTATTTGTGAACTCCAGTTCGATGAAAACTATGTAGCTATTTTAGAGTTAACATTTGCAACGGTTTTCTCCTTTGAGCAAGCACTGCACAGTGATACTTCAGGGGTCAGGCAGGCGTGTTTTCTATCCGGCTCAGCAACTCCCTGGGTTTTTGTGGAAGTCATTCAAAGGTTTTAGGAGCCTTCAGTGTTCAGTCTTCACTAAATGTTTTAGGCTCCCTTGTATGTGGTATGTACAGAGCTGCAGTGGTGTGTGCACTGCAGTGAGCAAGGAGAAGGGGCAGGGATTAGGAACCTGGAGAATTTGTGTCCTCCTTTTCCAAGCCACACCACCTTTGTGGGCATAGATAGATGGCCATAAATTGTAAGTCAGGGGTGCTTTTATTTGACCTTTTGTCTTTTTAACATGCTAGTGGATTTTTCTTTTGATCCTTTCTTTTCCTCTGCTAAGGATGGCCTTAGCTTTCTGAAGAACGAAACTGCAAAATAACATGACTGTGTTTATAGAAGAGTGGCCAGGTATTGTGAAGCTTGTAGTATTGGCATAACAGTTGAAAGCAGAATGACTGGCAACAGCCCTGTAGGTATTTCTCAGCCTTAATTGTTGGGCAAAGTGCTTGTATCCTATTTTATATGTCAGGCAAGATATTGTTTTTCTGTTTTATAAATAACTCAGAGACTGGTTGTGATCAGTCTGGCAGAATTAAAAGTCAAACTGGTATTTCTAGTGTGGCAAGTGTCCCTGGTGTAGGTGCACTGCTTAATACTAATATACCTCATCTCTGTTTACAATTACATTATTTATAATGATTGTATTGGAGAAACTAGGGTTTTCTCATTTGCTGTGGTACTCCACTGCTTAGCAATGTTTGCTTGTAATTTCCACAGTTTCTGCATGTTGCATCCTCTTTCATACTGATTTACACCATAACAGGGAAAACCTGCAGACAATTGGGCACTGGACCTTATCCTGTGAATATCAATTTATGATGAGCTTCTTGTGGACTAGTGCCCCTCTAGGGCTTTGTTTGCACAGAATGTTGACAAGAAAACATGTTAATGGTGTGTAGCTAAGAAAAGAGTTTTATTAAGACTGGAAGGAAGTTACTGTGTCCTAAGCAGTTTAGTAGACTACCTTTTAGCATGAATAGTTGAATTCTGAATTGCTTGATCTGAGATAGACATGCTAACTAGAGGATAGATTGTGCTGTATCCTTTCATATAATGGCAGTATTTCTGTTCCCCTGGGATGTCATTGTTTCTGCTCTAATTAGTTGGCCACACAGTCTTTTATTAATTCTTTAAAAAATTATAATGGTTTTAATTTAACAACAAAGATAAGCACTGTACTTTTTTGGGAAAACATATGAAATGTTAATTATGTAGCAGGGACATGAATGGTATAAACTGTACTGAATGTTAGAAGATGCTTAGCAACAAAGGTTTCCAAATATAGCAATTTATTATAAACTTATCCTTCTATGGCTGCCTGTAGCATTTCAAGAGGGTGAATATAAATATAGCTTGATTTCTTCAAGAAGTGGGTTCAGTCATATTGTTTACAGAAAAAGGAAGTATTTGCTTTGTAACTCTTAGAATTTATCTTGAACGTCCTTGTTCGTTAGACATAATTTCACTGTGCTGATATAAAACTCTTGGACTGTGATAAGATAGCATCACAAGGAAAGGAAGAACAAATGGCTTTGTTTAAATAGTGGTCTCTCTTGCAAAAACATCTAACTGGTTCCAGTAAGGATGCTGCGTTGCAACCGTTGCAACTTTGAGACTTCTGTGAAAGAAGCACTAATAATCCTGCTGTTTTGCACTGAAGTTCTGTAAATTTCCTGATTGTTGCACAGTTAGAGGTACCTCCTTGCTTAGCCTCGAGGACTGTATTGACTGACTTGAGCTGGCTGTTATCTAAAATGTTAGGGAAATAGGAAACTGAGCCTATATCTTTGGTTAGTATAAATCAGCATTACTCTGTTGCATATCTTATGTCATCTTTCTCCTATCCTCATAGTTTTAAGAGTCATCTAGATTAAAAATCTTGCTGTCTGTGATATTTCTTGGACCCTTTTATTGCCCTTGCCCTTTGATAAGCATGCGAATAGGATGAAGAGTCTTTAAGCTGTTTTATCTATAGCACTGACTATATGTAGGTATTAGATCTGTAAGCTTAGAAATTATCTAGGAGGATGCTTTATTTGGTGTTTAATGAAGCTGGGAAACTCTTTGTGGTTTCTTTTATAACCCAAAAAGGAATTTCCGAACTCCACATTGACAAACAGGGATATTTTTCTTATACCTAAATCCTTTTGCATTAGAGAAAAACAGTAACAACCAAACTCTGCTATGCACTCTAAGGGTTCCTAGCTTTTTGTGTCTGTTTGTTTTCCTGGTAAGGAATGGGGAAATAAATACACCTGAAATCCAGAAGTATCTTTTTCTTAGCTCCGTGGATTTTTTTCCTGTGGCTCCTGAACATTGGTGAAGTGGGAAATGTGACCCTCTTGGGCCAGTGTGGTTAGCAGTGACTCGCTGTGCATCCTCCAGGCCAACCTCTTGCTGCTCTTCTCATTACACAGGCATTGTATTCAGCGTGTGCCTTCCTGGCTTGGTATTTCAGGTACAAACTCTTAATTAGAGCTTGTTGATGGTCTTGAGGATGGAGCCTAATATTAAGGCATGAAGAACATCCTTTATTTTAATCAAGAAATTTCAGAACAAAATTTGACCCTTTTCCAAGACTATTTAGACCAGAATTCTTCTGGGAAGTATACTGTAAATATAAGTATTTTCCTTGGAGTATATTCGTAAATGTAGGCATGTGCATTGAGACAGTGTCAAATGTACAAATTTAGATAAAGGCAATGAGAATGCTTGTTTTGTAAGGTAGTTTTTTAATCTTATTTTAATTTAGCTGTTTGGAATGATGGATGTTAAAGGGAAGGCCTTGTCTGACATGTTATAGTTAGAAATTTTCAGCCACTTCCCAAATTAATGTGTCTACTTTTATATATTTATTTTGTAGCGTGAAAAAGATATTAAGATAAGGCTGTTGCAACTGACCTATTGCTGCATTCTGCAACTGAATACTGATTCCCATGGGCCTCTTGCCTTTCTGTAAATAAGTCATGTAGAAAACACATGTTTTGTGGGGAATATTAATGTCTAGTATCAGATAGTCAATGTCTAAAAAAATATCCTTATGAAGCTGAGAGACAGACTTTTGCAGAAATGGTAAAATACTGGACATCAAAACACGCTGATAGCACCAGGCAGTATAGAAGTAAAACTTCAAATTATTTTTTTTGTTGGGATGTTTGAGTACCAGAATTTTGTTAGTAAGCTGTGTCTGCTTGCATTTTTCTGACTTTTATGTATAGGTCTCTTTAGGGTAAATTGTCAATGATACTCTGCTTAAAAGTAGTTCTTACTATCTTTCCTTACACAGTGTTGCATACACCTTAATTTACTGTGTAAATTAAGACAATCCAATTCCCATCTTCAGGGCTTGTTAATTTTAGTTTAGCACTGTGTTGGATCCTTAATGTAAAAGTTGTTTTTAAACTGAAGCAATTGACCTACTTTGCCGTTGTAACAGGTTATGAGCAAATGTGCCCTTGCTTGCACGCACACATACAAAGAAAGCAATGTGGCTTTTTTTTTGGCCTTATGACTTATGTCTGCGACATATGTTTTGGATTGTTTGTTAGAGCACTGACTCCCAGTGACGGCTTTTATGCAGAAGTAGTTACATCTGGATACTGCTGCGTGGCTAGAGGGAACATGTCTGAGAGGAAAAGCAATGT
>JAUBNY010001082.1:24431-35193 GCA_032275445.1 Crypturellus soui
TTATTCAAAAAGCATGCCCTCCCATATCACCCATCATAGGGGTGCTGAGGCTCAATTTAAGCTCAATTTAATTTATTTAGTTTAAACTCAATTTAAGATTAATTTAAGATCAATTTTGGGCTGTGGAACTGTCAGCCTCCGTAACATAAGTCACCTATACATGTTGAGAACCAGCCTGATTATCTGGTAATACCTGGCACAGCTGTCTGTGAAAGTTGGAGCAGTAAGGGCTTTTGCCTTGTCACTCACCAAGGCTAATTGCTCAATTGCCCTTGATATTCAGGGTAGGGAGGTGCCTTAAGTCAGATCAAGTCCATGGGATTGTGGCAGGAGCTTGGTATCACTGAGGCTGCAGCAGAAAATATTAAACCAATCCATTTGTGATTGTTGTTATTAAACCTTGGTTAGCGTAGTTTCATATTGTTATTCATGGTATTATATGTATTCGTGTTATTATTAGCAAATAAATATATTTATTTTCACATGTTTGTTATTGTCAAATTGCCAGTCTTTGGCCTTTAATGTACTGTTATCCAGAGGATTTACATGGTTGGTTTGTTGTTTGGAACATGATTTGCAGCAGAAAATGTAACAGTTTCCAATTCTGTGGATACCTTTTTTTTTCTTTATTTTTTTTAAGGAGGGCATGCAATGTTTTATGTTGTGTGCTTCTAATACTGATTTTTAGGTATGTCTTAATCTAATTTTACAGATTCAGTTTTGCTTCTCTGGTTAAAGCTGCATGTTTAACTGCTGCGGTTAGAGCTGCATGCCTGATTGCTCTAGCATTTGCAGTTAACTAGATGCTGAAGTTCTGGGTTTCACTGCAAACTGTGTAGCTGAGAAGCCAAATGGATGCAGTCGTGGGGCAATTAATTTGTCCCATCATCCTGGGGCACTGAGACTGTCTCCTCGACTACTTTGATGATGTTACGCCTGAGTGTCCACTTCCCTAGCACCTGTTGGGAAACCTTTAAAATTACCTGCTTGTCACAGAATTGGTACTAACATTAGCTGGAATTTTTCCCCTCTTTCAGTAGTTCCCATGGACTTGGGCCACTTTTCCATTCAGTACCTTATTATTTGGCTGTTGGCCAAGGTGTACTGTGATGCGTTACTATGTGCCCTGCAGTAATTTACAGCAACAAAAACTGCCTTACTTGTACCACTTGTTGCATTCATACTAGAATATAAAAACTATGGTTAGGAAAAAAAAAAAAAAAAAAGAAAAAGCTAGCATGAACTGAACAGGTTGCCTAAGGAAAGCTGGACTCCTGAAACGTATCTTTTTAGATTACTTTTTTCCACTGGCATGCCTCTTAGTTTACATGTCTTGTACTGCTTTATCTCCAAATGCTTTCTGTCTTTAAGCCTGCTCCCCTCTTCCCCAAAAGCTGTTGAGCTAGACAGGCAATTTTGTAGGTGTACTGGCTGTAATACTGTTTGTTATCTAAAACATCCTTGCTAAAAATAACTTCAAGCATGAAGTAAATGATCAGCTATAGGAATTTTTTTTCCGAACAGAAGACAAGAGTCTGAACTACATTAACAATACCTCAGTAATCTTTTCTATCATGAACTCCAGGTTATTTAGTCAATACGGAGATTGCTCTCTGAAATCTGCCGGATTTTGAGTAGGCTGTAAGGAAAACCTGGTGTTCAAACCTTTCTTGTATTTTAGAGCTCATTGCTTGTTTAGGAGGCTCCAGAGCTTAATTGCTTTGTTGCATTCTGTTGTCTTTTTAATTTAAAGCCTGGAATAACTTGGTCTGTTGTGCATGTAGTACCATGTAGTAGTTGGGGTAGTACCTAAAGCACAAGAAGAAGCTATGAGAAGTGAGTTGGTTGAGTGGCCTTGTAAAAGTCACTTCATTTCATAGTGTCTCAGGATATTTGATAACCTTTACAGACTGTTTTGCAGCCTGCTTCTGACAAATACTCTTATGACAAGCTAGTAATTATTTTTTATTAGTGCACCCTTTAGTTGATTTGGAACACATGTTGTGTTGCCCTGTGCTTGAAGAGCCATGGCAATCACCTGCGTTACATGGATAGCGGAAAAGCTGTCTGTGGCACGTCTTGAGCTCTGTTTGTGTTCCAGGCATATTCGAGATTATTGGTGGGGAAGGAGCCAAAGGCAAGTGAGTTTGGGAGGGCAGATTGAAAGCGGGGCCGGTGCTGAGGGAGAGGAGTAGTTGTGGATGGGAGTGTCGGGTGCGCTTTGTGGTGGGCTGCATTTCTGCATCCCCTAGTGTGGCCTCTTGCACCTCCTTTTTCAAGGTAAATGCAAGGTACCTGTCTTCTAGATTCCCCTTAGTATCTTGTATTCCATTTTTACGGATTTTTTACAGAACATTTCTTGAACTTTGCTATGTGTATCAACCTTCCTAAAAAGCCTCTTTTCCCTCTCCGCTCCCCCAGACATATGAGAGCTGCATGCTGTAAATGAGGAAGCTCATACTGCAGTTGTTTGGGGAGTTGCACTGTGGTTACTCTTCCTCCCTCTGCTATGGGTCCTTCTGCAGTTTGTGTGGAGGGCTTACCCGCTTTGCTCCCCTCCCTGTAATTCAACACTCAGATCTGGGTCCTTGCAGCCAAAGAGTTCTGGATGAGCCATCCTTTGCATGTCTTGCACCCTGTAGCAAGTCACTGTCTCGGTATCTGCAAGCTGAGCCCAAGGCCAGGCTTTTAAGCGGCTTCCCCGGTGAGAGAACAGCCACCCCCTGGCAGGTGCTGCGAGGCCTTGTCTGTCTGTGCGTGGGCAGCCCACGATGGGCAGCTTGTTCTAATTAGTGCACTCTCACCTGTCTTAATCACAGGCAGGAAGTTACTGAGGTCTGCCAAAACACTCCACCGAGTTCTTCCAGGCACATATTGGCTTGTATAAATCCGCATGAATTCTTACTTTGCAGGGTTTACTGTGAGTGGGCTGATTTTTCCGCTTATATGTATGCTTTTAAAAGGAGAAAACAGATGTTTTGTTTTGAACTCGACAAGCAAGTGAACGCAGTGCTTTATTTTCCGTTTTTACTTTTAATACCGTTGCTGCTTGGATTCTGTATGATTCATGGTAATTAAAAATCTGCAAACAAATTTCACTCTTCTGAAAAGTAAAGCAGAACAGAAGGTCATGTTCTAACTCTAGGCACATAACTGAGATGCCTAGCTTAAACACTGCCACTGAAGGAAGGAGGGAGAAGCTGCCCAGCTTCCGAAAGAGTGTTCATGTCGTAGTTGCACTGCCCTGTGGTGGTGTCTCCCTCTCTCTTCAGTGTGTTGAGAGCTGCAGATACTGTACTCAAAGTTAGGTGGTAAGAATTCGTTCTCCCGTCTTCCCTTCCAGAGCGCTGTCAAGTTTCTCACTGAGCTATTTTTGCTGAATTCAGACACACAGTTTCTTTTCGGAGCCAGAGACATCTATGTGCATATTCATGTAGCACATCTATGTGCATTCCTTTAATCTGGTTTGTTTGGATTATGCTTGAATCATGGAACAGAAAGGTGTTTTTTTTTTTTTTTTTTTTTTTGTGATGCTGCTTTGAAATAGCTCTTTAGAAAGGTGTATTTACAGGTACACTACCTTGGTAATGCCCCTGCTAAAACCTTTCCCCTTTCTACTCTTGGGTTCCTCTGCCACATCCGATTCATGCCTCTCTTTGCTCTGACCTTTACTATATTTACTATATTTGTGTTTCTTTTCTACTTTTTTTTTTTCTTGTAAAGGAAATCTGCCTTTGGTGGATCTGTCTGCCCTTAGAGACTCTTATAGACAATGTCTATCAGCTCTACATATATTGTACTTCCTCAGGCTTATAAATATTTATTTAAGAACCAGGAGCTGTTGGTCACCAAGAAAAATAAAAAGTTTTTTTTCTAGAGTCCCTATGACTTATTCCTGATGTGACAGATAACATATACTGCTAGTAGTGGATCACAACAACTCACCTCCCAGTTAGCCTTTGCACCCTAACATTGTGGAGTAGGTGACCCATGTGGGCTCATCTTTTGTGTTTGCTTTTTGTTATCCTTGTAATTTTCTTTGTCAAAGATTGATAATTAAGGGGAAGTTTTGTTTGGTTTACAATTTGCCCTACTGAGCGCAGCTTCCAGTTTTTCTTCCTCTTCAATACTAGTCTGAATTGCCTCACTCAGCTATTTTTTAGTTTCTAGTCAGTGTTCTGATATCAGGGAAATGGAAATGGGGAAGAGGTAGGAGTTTTCCAAGGCAGGAGTAAAGCTGATATGTTAGATTTTGGTCATGTTCTGCTTGTGTTTCAAAACTATCTGACTTTTTGGAGTTGAAGGATAATTTATGTCTTAATACATTTTTGGAATAGTGACTTAAGATAGGAGGTCAATTGGTGCAGGTGCCTTTTGATGGGTTTAATATTTAATGTGGGTTGGAAAGGACGCTGTCAGCACGGGAGCAGGCTGGGGGGCTGTGGGAAGTGTTCCCAGGCCTCCTTACAGTGGTGCGGCACAGGAAACGTGTAGCAGCTTTTAAACCTGTCTGTTCTTGTGAATGTGGTGGTGCATCAGCTCAAGCCTGCCTTGTGTCTGTGACAGAGCAAACTTAACTGCAGTTGCCTTTGAGTGTTATTTTTTATTTTCCTGTACATATTTTGATATTTTGTTCATTTTCAAGCTTGTGGTCAAATCTCCAGTGTGCAAGTCATGAACAGGAGTGGTAGTGATGGAAAGTGAAAGAGCCCTAAAAATCCTAATATTTAGTCTCATTTATTTTAATACGATTATACATCTATGGTCAGGGCCTTCCTGTGTTAGTTCTAAATAAAACCTTCCCGAATGCATGTAGTTCTTTTCTTCAAGGAAGACACTGAAGTAATTACGATATAACATATACCATATATATCAAATTTGAGTGCTTTATTGTTACTTTCTATATTTTGTTATTGATCTGTGAAGTAGAAACATTCTGCTTTGCTATTTTGTAGTCTGAATTTAACAAAATGGTCTGCTTTGCAGGTCTCTTGGTCAGACATAGGAGGACTGGATGATGTCAAGCTCAAACTGAAACAGGCTGTTGAGTGGCCACTCAAGCATCCCGACTCCTTCATCCGAATGGGGATTCAGCCACCAAAAGGAGTGCTGCTTTATGGACCTCCTGGGTGCTCTAAAACAATGATAGCAAAAGCTCTGGCTCATGAAAGTGGTCTCAACTTCTTGGCAGTGAAGGTAGGACATTTATTCTTGCATTTTCTTTCAGGGTAACGACTGACTCAGGACAGTTTACCAACTGCCAGTGCTAGAATCCAGTGGCGCTTAGTGTTTCTGATTGTTGTTTGTATTACAGTAAATATCTTGCTTTGGTTTTATAAGGACCATGAGTGTGTGTATGGTTTTTTCCTTTTTTTTTTTTTTTTTTTTTTCTTCTACAATCAGAGCACAGAAATAACATGTTTAATGCATGGGTAAGCTATTTAGTAGCAGCTAAATGCTTTATTTTAGTGAAAAAATCTAAATAATCCGAATTATATTAAATGTTTCTTAAAATGAAAACAGAAAAATTGTTCAAGCACTCTATGTGAAATTGTCTGAGATTGGATAGTGGGTATCTTTTTACTGTAAGAATTGCTTATGGTCTTCTCTTCTCATTCCTTGAGAATGTAGCTTTCTTTATCTTAATATTGATATTTGATTACATCATTTTCTTACCCTATTGGCTTGTTCTCAGAGAAATTATTCTATTTCACCAGTTTCAAGGTTGCACAGTAGCTTATATCTGGAGTACTCTTGGCAAAGTGGGATGCTCTCCCAGCATTAAGAAACACTTTTACTAAAGAGATATTTTGGAATTCGCTGCCTGTGAATCATTGCAGTTGACTACTGTGGGGCATATGGAAAATGCATAAATGGAAGTTTAGTAATAATATTGAGCTTTGACACTTAGGAACAAAAAAAAGAAGACAGTAGAGTGATTCCACATGAGGTAGGACTGCAGCTGTGTCAGCATGTTAATGAAGTGCAAGAAATAACATTTGTTTTAAGTATTTTTGCTCTAAAAGTGCCTCTTTGGCAGCAGGGCTGTGCACACTTCTCCACTGACCATCTCCTCCTTGCAGAGCTCCTTGTGGTGGTAGTTCCTACCCGCTTCCCCCTCTGCCTTTGCTGTGGGTGACGTGGGGATGGCTCTGGTGTCGCCGGCGGCCGTGGCGCTCGCGGGCCCTCAGCCGGCAGCCCTGCGCTGCCTCCTGGCTCCGGGGCCGCACGAAGAGCCTGCGGAGCCTCTGCCCTGCAGCGCTGCCGCTCTCGCTGCCGCGGCCTCACGGACAGAGCAGTGCTTTGTGCTCCGGGGCTACTGCTAAACAAGGCAACCTTCTCCTCCTGCGTGGCTCAGGAAGACATTTCTGCTTGTTTTGCCCAAAGCATCTGTGCCTGAAAGGACAGGAACAGCAGCAGCTGTATAGTCAAAAAAAACCCCGCCACAGTTAATAAATGTGTTTGCTATCATGCGTTCATCAGTCTGACTACATCGGTAAAAATGGCTAGCATTCACTAACGTTAATGTAAGCCACCTTTTCCCTTTGGGGTCATGTTGGGGTGGAAGATCGGCATATATCCAGGAAATACACTACTACAAGGTGCTTTTATACAGTAGTGCAGTGTCTTTTCACTGTGCTTTTTCTAGTGTCGCAAAAAACATTGTTATGGACAAGTGCAAAAGAAGTGGCTGCTTTTTATTCTCTGTCAGTTTAAGTACCGTGGCCTGGAACTGCCAAATATTCAATGTACAGATGTTCCAAGAGGCACTTCTCTGGAGTATATCCAGTCTTGGATATGTTGACTCCAGGAGGGGAAGAGAGCCCACTTTCCCTAGCTTTGCATTTGCTTCCTGGATGGAAAAGGCACCATCCATCACATATTAAATGTGTTAAACATCATTGCCTGTGCTTTTTAAAGCACAACAGGCTTGAATTTATCTCTACTCTATGTACTTGTGCAATAAATCCAAAGTAGACGAATATGATGAATTTTTTAAAAGAAGAGAGTTTTTTTTTAAATCGTGGTCCTGTTAATTTTCCCTTTCCCTTCGTTATGTCTTAAAAGGCTGTTCCAGTAAGTGGTACCAGGCTTTTTGAAACAGAAGTGTGCTGCTTGATGATTTACAGTCTTGATTATTCCAGGCTCTCTTGACCCGAATAAATGCTCTCAATGAAATGTGCCTGCCATACCTGCTGTAGAATATGCCTATTCTTTCAGTATAGCTAAGGCAGCTCAGGGTTGTGTGGGTCCTTCTCAGGAGTGGACTAAGGGAAAGGGAATTGCGGGAACCTGCTGCTGGACCCCGTCTCTCTTCTGTGTGGCTGAAACCTGAGAAGAAACCAAGTACGTTACGTGCGGCCCTTACTTGGTCCGGTGGTTTTTGGAAGGTGGGCCTGCTGTGTGTGCACAGCACACTCAGTATTCCTGGGCACTAATTCCGCTCTGCTCCAGAAGAGAGGGGTGTATAGCGCTCGTAAACATGGACGGGGCTGCTCGGGTGTCCTGGGTATCTCCGGCCTGGAACCAGAAGAGCTGGGCTCTGCGTTGCCACGTGTGTCTGCACAGTGTCTCTGCGGTTTGCCCAGCTTGCTGGGCATGCAGTAAGGTTTCCCTGCTAGATGATAAGGCATCTGTTCAAGTGTGTCATTTCCACATGTCTTTGGAAAGGCTGCTTGTCATGGTGCTGTAGGAGGAGGCATGGCAGCTTAAACATGTCTCATTTGTCTACAGCGAGGTATGCAAGGTAGGCAGAGCGTAGGTGTGATTCCTAGGCTGAGGAGTTGAAGGAATAATGTTTGACGTGTATGTTGCTCTCTTGAAATCTATTGTGAAACTGAAGGGTTATTGTAAGGTGACTTGTTCTTTTCTTCTTGGAGAGTTTTCAGTGTTTTGCAATTGTGGATATGAGCTGGACAAAAGACTGGGTAAACAAATGAATTAGGGTTTTTATTTTTCTCTGGTGTATGAACATCAGTCTTGCCTTATCAGCGCCTTTGAATCTACCTGAGTTCTTATTTCTCTCAATTTTATATGCACTTTTATACTCTTTCTTGCTGCTCTTGCACGGGGCCCAAAGCTTTTCCTGATAAATGAATTTTATTCATTTCTGTTACCAATGGAAAATTATACATGGATTTTGAATTTATAAATATTAATAGGATACAGGATGTAATTTTCAACTTCTGCCAAGCTGATCACAGCTCTCTGTTATGTACAAGTGTCTCTGTGGCATTTTTGCTTTCAATGCCATCTAGTTTTTAAGAAATTGAACATGAAGAAAATTCAACCCAGTGTCATTGCATTGCTTCTGTGGGATGTGTGCCCTCTGTGACAGTTTGCTTGGTGGGTACCTTTCTGCCCTGTTTAGAGAGTTCCTGCACATAGGGTCAGCTTTGACTGGATGCTTTTCTGAGATGTATGTTGATTTGACTGCTAAAATTTTATGGTGATATAGTAAGATTATTTTTCTGAGGAAACTTCTTGTATCTTGCTGTATTACATAGAATTAGTTACAAAGAGAATCCTTATACCTGTGTTGTCTGGCATCTTAATTTGTCTCTAGTTGTTACTACTGTCCTTTTGTACTTACTTAGAAAATCCTGTGTCATTGTTTTGTTAAGAATCTGATGAACATTGGTTTTCTTCATGTATTTTCTCTTGGCTTTATGGGAAGCAACTTGCAGAGAATCTGTGTGGATGTTTGTACTGTCATTATTACGGTATCTAGGTAATTAACTTTAGCAACAATAAAGAAAACAGTTAGGCTTTTTTGGTTTTAGCGTATGTTGGGATGAGCATGGGAATCTCTTCTACTGCTGTAAGCCTGGTAGGTAGCATCCCATCTCCTCTGGGTAAGTTTCATCTCCCGTGCTAAGGGGCTCTGTGGCTGAGAATGCCTAGGAGTCATGGAGAGAGAATAATTCTCTTGCCCTTTGAGTTGTTGCGTGCCTGGGTTGAGCAGATGGGAGGAGCCGTGTGTGGCTGGTGGCACCCTGCGTTAACTCATACTTGCTCCAAACCCGCTAGAATTAGAGGGTGAGTTTCTACTGACATAAGGATCGTCTTGCCTCAGGGCTGTATGGACAGCGGACTTTGAGTTCCATTTTCTGCCCTATGAGTAGATTGCCTGCGCCTAGGAAATAAGTAACAAGAAAAACTTCGGAACTTGTATATGCTTGTGAGGGTTTTAGGAGCTTGGGTTCTTCCGTAGCTTCTCGTTGCTTTCTTGCTAGAAAGCAGCCATTTGTCCATTTGCCTGTTTAAAATCAAAACAAAGCAAAAACTAACTTAGTGACAGTGACAAAACACATCTTCAGCTTTCAGAAAGCTTAGATCTTCAGAAGATGAACCCTTTGGAATTCAGCCCTCTAAGTGAGACATGCCGAGTATTGTAAACAGGGCGAAGCATGAAAGCAGGATTTAAAAAGACAGTGGCAAGAAGTGCTGAAGCACATGAACGCTGGACAAACCAGCATTACAGACAACATGTGTTACGTTGCTCTAAAATATTTGTGTATTTTATATGGGTGAGGAGCTCCAACTTTGGAGAAGAATTTTCATAAAAAATATTCCTGACATTTTATATTCTGTTATTTAAGGGCTCAGGCTGAAAGAATCTTTCTTTGCTTCTTTCAATTAGGAGTAATTACAAAAATACACACTGTTCTCAGAGCTTAGACTTCACCTTGGCTTGATTTAACTTCCTGTATCACCTTGCAGATGCTTTTGTACCGCTCCCCATTTTGACATGCGCTTAAGTTTAGTTTGTCATCTGGGTCAGTTACGTCAAAATATTTTCCAGTTGAAGTTTCCTCTGCTTTTCCCTTCAGCTCTTGGCTGCCGCAGTTGAAACAGATTAACGAGGCTTGGAAGGGCCAGCTGCTTTGCTTTGCGAAGAGCTGTCACTGAATTTTTGGAAGATAGTTTAGCTTTCCGACAGGGATTTCAGCAAGCTCTCTTTGGGCTGTGGTTGTGAGCAGAAGCATGAAATAAGAGTTTTGAGGTGGTGACTAACTGAGCAAAATCAAGTTTTTAAGGTTAAAAATTGAGAACATTGTGGCCTTAGGAGATACTTTGGCAAACATTTGATAAAATCAACAAAAGACATGATTTACAGTAACGTTGTTTAATTAGCAGATAATGAAACTAATATGCCCTGTGTTTTGAAAAACGCCTAATGTTTAAATAGCACTTTCCACAAGAGATAGCAATTCGAGATAATTTAATGAACGCCCTTCATCCTAAGGGTTGAATATCTTTCACTCAACTAAAAGTAAAGGCAAGTATGCAGTGTTACCATAAGCTCCCCTCAAATGAATATGTACCCAGAAAGTAATCTTTTTTGTTTCCTTGTCCCTTTCCAGTTACATTTCGAGACTGGTTCCCATTAGCACCCAGTTTCTGTCTCTGTTAAGGTTGCCCAGGATTTCTCAGCACTCGGGACATGGCGAAAGCAGCATCGTGGGACCAGGCGTTGTTGGAGCGGTGAAATGTTGGCTGCTGCCTGTGCTCGGTGGCACGAGTGGTCAGCTTCGTGTCGCCTGGGATCGTGTTTGGATCCCGTGTGCACCTTGCCCTGATGCTCTCAAGCCCCGTTTGAGCTGCAGCCGTGGATGGCAGCCGCTCAGCTCGGGAGCTGGCACCGTGGTTAGATGTGGCCCTGAGTAAGGACGGGTGCTGCAAGGGCTGATTCGTTGGTGAAGGGCTGTCTTTGTGGAGGAGGAGGGCGAGTAGGATGGCTTATCTTCTGGATCTGCTT
>JAUBNY010001082.1:43838-71580 GCA_032275445.1 Crypturellus soui
GAGAGAAACTCAGACAACCTACAATTTGACATATTTCCAACAAAATGGAAATGTCTCGGGTTAATGTACAGTGAGGAACAGTCTTGTATGGGGGGAGACGAACTGTGCGATCCAAGCAATCACTTCTATCATTCACTGGTTCTAATTAACATGATTAGTTAATGATTAGGTAGTGATTTTTTTCCACTAATTTTGAAAGGCGATGACTCGTTTTAGGAGAGCCTGTGCTAAAGTGAGACCCACAGGACTGGTCCAGACACAGCAGCACACGAGGAGGAATGTTTGCCTCAGTAATCCCTTCCCCGTTCAAAGCTTAACACTCTTAACAAATTGCCCAGCTGCTAAGACGTATGGGTATTTGTTATTCCTGGGTATCCTGAGCATGTTAAACCCAGTTCTTCTGGCCAATAGAGGCTGCCAAGAGGGAAATGGCTTCGTAATTAGACTTGAAAGTGATGAATGAACGTAGCTCTGTGCAAATGCAGCACAGACGGTCTGTTTGCTGAACTTAAGAAATCTATGTGCTTTGGAAATGGAGCATTGTTTATAGAAGTAGGATTTTTAGGATTTTTGCGCAATAGACATGTTTGTTCCTTTTCTTGTTTTTCAGAAGCAAAGCATTTTTCCTCTTAACTGCAAATCCCTGTAATCCGAGATGTGAAATGTTGTAGGCTGGACTGAGAAACACTGCTAAATTCCATTTTCAGAGTGAGGAGAAGAAGAAGAAAAAGAGAGAGAGAAAGAGGCAGGGACAAAGATCATTTGACTTCTAAGCACACACTCCTGCCCCTAAAAGCTGATAGACTGATAACAACAGCCTTTTCGGGGTGAGGCTAGAAGTGATGAGGTGAAGGGATTTGGGTTACTGCTGCAGTGAAAGTGCATTATGGTGACGCTTTTCAGGTGATGTGCATTATCCTGTGTTTGGGGGGAAGGATGCATTGCACTACAATAATTAGTTGTGGAGAGGAAGTTATTCTGTGCATTCCTGAATTGTAGTATGATAGAAGTTTTTGTTGATGAGAACCTTTGAAAGACAAGCAGTTTTCATTTTAGGTATTGAAATATTTGCAGTGTTAACTTTTGAGGCACTCAGAGCTCTAATGAGGTTAGAAGAACAGCAGTTCCTCTTCCGTAGTGTGACACCCCTAATTTTAACGGGCTATGGGGCATTTTCTGGTTTTAAACCAAGCTCTCTGCCCTTCTGGAGTGTATGCTTCAGCATGTATTTGGAGTGTACACTTTAGCATATGGTCCAACTTTAGTATTTATGCAAATCCTAGGTGTGATCCCTCTGTCCTGGAAGAGATCAGTCTAGGACACTCTAAGGCTGAAAGCTGTGGACTGGGTCCTGCAGGCCCAAAGCAAGTGGCATTAGGTAGGATGGAGGTTCTCAGCAGAAAAGTACCCTACACATGGTAAGTCAACACTCATAGGGCTGTGAGGAGGTATTGTCACCCTAGTGTTACCCATGAGGAATGGAAAGCCATTGTAATTTAAAAATACATGGAATTTATGGAGTTTTCTTGTGTTGTGATGGCCTTCATAGAGCAGCAGGCTGAGCTAGACAAGATGCTCAGCCTTCCAGAGTTGGTTGGCCCTGGTTGTTCATGACTTGGGGAACATCACCTAATTCTCTGCAACATCTGAGCTCTGTCTGGAGGCACTGGAGAGTTGAGACATTCAAAAATTTCTCTACTGCCTTCTGAATTCTTTAATGTTTTGGAATTTGGTGTCCCATTAGAAATAGTGCTTAGGAGGAAAAGCTATTCATCAGTGTCAGCTTTCCATTTTAGGCCTAATGAGGAATAGTGAAGAAGAAATGAATTTGAGCCTTTGGCTCCTGCCAGAGGCCAACTTGTGCACGGATATTTAGCTTGGAAGGATCAGACATGAGCATAAAAGGTTACCCCCTTGCTTCCTCCTATGGCATTGACCGTGGAAAAAGGTGCACTTATCCATGTGAAACCAGCGCAAGCAGCCCATGACTGGCATTAGTGATATATAAAACTTATCAACTCATTTATTCCAGACAAAAGTGAACCTTTCCTATTTAAATACTGTTATAATGAAGAATAATCTAGTTTAGTTATTCACTACTAGTCTGTAGCACTTCCTAATTAAACTGCACTTGCTTCCCTAGCAGATATGATTGATTGCAGTTGTCAACTTGATTAACTTCTAGGAATGCACAAAGGTGAAATGCTAAGGAAAAGAGAAGGAAAGTAAATGGGAATTAGACTGTACATCAGGTAGGCTTTCTTTGGTTTTCTTTTCTTGCTTTTAGACGATGACAGCATTAACAGAATGGCAAATCTCTAGCTAGCAGCATCCTCCTGTTTCAGTGCCAGATGAAAGCAAGGCTTAATGCCTGTCTTTGAGGTGTGCATCTGTAACAGGCAGAAGAAAAAGGACTGTGGATCACCATGCAAGCACTTGAGGATTTTGGGAAGTGCTTGAGGAAGACCCTTTGGAACCTTGGGATTCCAGTCTCATCTCCAGCAGACTTCTTTTCTCCTCTGCTTTCTTGGCATTTTATTTTTCAGGACCTACTTCACTTACTGCTTGAAGCTTGCAATTTTGGCAAATGGGGGAGGCTGGTAGTACCTGTGCAGAGAATAATTTGGGTGTTCCTGAGGTTAACACTTCAGCCTGGACCCTGACTTTATGCAATTTCTCCAGATTTCCTCTGGAGGTATCCAGATGCCCTTCTGTAGGACTTGTATTTCGGGCTTGAGAGCCTGGGAAGCTGGCAGACAGTACTGCAAGGTAATAGCTGATACAAGGGCATAGAGAAAGGACAGCATCTCACTGGAGGGTGCTGGTGGAGGGAAGGTTTCAAGATTATAATCTTTCAGAGTATTTCTGAAGATAAAGGTCAGGAAAATTACCTATTACAGAGAATATTTCTTATTTTCGCAATCACCAGTTTGTTTTATGAACAGCCAAAATATTTAATTGACAATACATGAGATCTGAATGTTGCATATCTCTCCCAGGCTTTTTAATAGCATCCAAGTCTCTGGTATCCATACTGCAGTGGTCTGAAATAATAATATTCATTAAGGTTTTTCTTTGTATATTTCAGATGTGAATTTTGCCCAGGGTTTTTAATGCTTATCACTTAGACATATGTATACTTGCTTTGTCTTTTTGTTTCATGAAATACCTCCTTGGTTGTGTGCACATGTGTAGGGAGTTATCAGTTAGTTATTCTGGATGACAGTTTTGCAGCTCAGAACAGGAGCCCTAGTTTTAAACTGGAATAAGTACGTGATAAAATGTGTTCTGGGTTTTTGAAGGTAGGGGAACAGTGATAAAAGGAAAAAAAATATAGCCATATTGTGCTGCTCTCTATAAACCCAGAATATTTATTGAAGTTTGGTGTTCTTGAAGTCCCATATGCTCAAAGCTAAAACAATCTGCTTTTTTCATATAGAGGAATATTCCAGATGAGTAATATTTCAGTGAAAGATCTGTATTCGTGTATTCTAAATTTGGCATTTGGGAAGATCCCGTCATTATTATTTTTCTGTTAATACTATTGCAGTAGTAGTGGAGTAGTCTTTTTTTTTTCTTTTCTTTTTTTCCTTTTTTTCCTTTTCTCCCCCTCCTTGCCTAATGCTGTGGAAAACCTCGACCTGCCAAAGCTGTATTTCACTGGCGCTGGTGAGGGGAGGAAATAAAACAGTGTGACAGTTAATTACGATCATGGCAGTGGGGCTGAAGAGAGTGACTTGGCAGGTGCTCCTTGCTGACAGTTCACCCTTGCAAGGCCCTGACACAGATGTCAGACTCAATAAAATCTGTCAGGCCGTGCGAGCGCGGGGGCGAGCTGGCACGGGGCTCGGGTGTTTCAGGAGCCTTTTGCCTCAGCCTTTGGTGGAGACATTGAGAATCCTGCCAGAAAGGATCTCTCTGTATTATTTTTTTGATACCAACCATTTTGTCATGTCAATGAGTTTTACATTTGTTTTGATATAAAATTTTTTCCAGAGATTCCAGTAAAGGAATTATTTGAATTGATGCCTTCTGCAGAAGTATTTATAAAACCCGTAAAATTTGATTGTTATTGCATTTCTTCCTCTTTTTTTGGGGGGGAGGAAGTTAAGCACCTTTTATGTGTATGTAAATATCTTGCCTGATACTGCGTTCTGGGGGGAAAAAAATAGTCTCTACACTCTTCTCAGAAAAGCTTTGCAAAAGAGCCCAGGTGTGTAGATTAATGCCACTGTACTAACATATATGGGGCATATATCTCATGTATAGCTCGTGAGGTCTGCCCCTCGACACCATGGGCCTCTTCAGGGGAAGGTTGTCTGTGCCCAAAGCGGGCTCCTTGTGAGGGTTGCCCTCCCACACCAACTTCTGCCTCTGTAGCTTTACGGTTGCTGTGTGTGTAAGAGTGCTCTAAATGTTGCTGCGTGAATATTTTGCATTTCTGTATAAACAGTTTAACAACCTGATGAAATTAAGGTCCTGATTCTGCAGCTAGGGTTTTCAGGTGGGTTTCAGTACCCATAGAGTGAGAGGAGTTATGGAGGGTTGCAGGTTCTCCTCTATGTAGTTCAAATGAAGGTAGGGGGTTGAATAGATTTCTGGGCCCGTGTGACATGTAATGGTCTGAAAAAATACGCATTTTGTCAGCTCTGGGAGCATTCTAGGTATTCAGAAGATGCAACTGTACCTCTGTTGTGAGTTTACCAGATTTCAGCTTGAGGTTAATAGTGAGCACATTGCATTCTCCAACATTTTGATTTTCAAATGTTAAAAAAAGGAAAAAAAATCTGTCAAATAACAAGAAGAAAAAGAAGAAAAGGAAGTTGAACAAGAGAAAAGGTACAAAAGAAGTCTGTTGCTGTAAAGCTGCCTGTGTCCAGAAAGGTGATGTTTAAATCCGGTCGTTGAATATGTCTGAGCAGGAAGATTTTCCCAGGAAGAACCGTGAGAGGCTTATTCAAGACGTGCCCATGCAAAGCTCAGTGCCTGGGCAAATCTGAGTTTGGGTGGTTGCAATGAGCATTGAATGGGGCCAGAGAGATATGAAAGAGGAAGGGTGTACAAATGGCCTTCCCCATGTTGAGTTTTGAGCTGGTGCTCTGCGTCTCTCAGCTCAATGAAATGAGGGCAGAATTAATTCAAATTAAGGTACGCTGTTTTCTCACATGAAAGTGTGCACAGGAGGTGCCTTTAAGCTAGAATAAAACACTGCACACGAATCCTGTTGTGTGTTTTCCCTCCAAATAGTCTGCTGTAATCTGTGGCGGGTCCCAGTGACTCTGCTGGTCAAGTGGGGCGGGTGTGGGGAGCGCGCGCACGCCGAGGCCCACGGCACACCTGGAGGATTAGCTGGAATTCCATGGACGGGAGCGTGTCTGGCTCTAACTAACATGATAAACTAGTAAGCAAATACATTTCTCTGCTCTTAAAACCGCTTCACTGGGGATTTTAAGAAAAGCAGGGTTGGCAGAAAGATTAAAATAGCACATAGCCCTACTGATTGATGTATTTCATTACAGCAGCGTGAGAGATTACTTGAAATTCTCAGGCCCTTCTGAAGCAGCCAGGTTTCTCTTTCCTCACACATTTTTTATTTTGAAGCAGAAGGTATTTCTGGTTAGGGCACGGCTCCTGCATACGCACACCCATGCACACATGGCCCCGCTCGGCTTATGTAAGATCCTTAATTCTGACTGCCTTGATTTGCAGCCAGCGTGTTGACAGGAAATTAGTTTGTACCAGTACGTGCCTTCTGAGAGCGATTTTGGTGCCGTTGTGATGATGACATCAATGTGTGGAGGTCAGGTAGAGCCAGAGGAAAGGCGGCCGCTTGGCTGGAAGTTGGTTTTGGCACTCCGTACGCGGGGCTGGAGGGTTAATCATCATTTGTTTCTGTGACTGCTGTTTGCGTCAAAAGCCCAGGCAGCCTTAATGAACATTGCCTGTGTTAATTTGAAACCCTTGCTGGGAAATCATGGGAAAAGGGGAAAATGCATACCTGCCTGTCACCCTTTGGATTAACATCTTGGGCAGCGCGGCGGCTCTCGAGGCGCACGGTGCAGCGCGGAGCAGCGGGCAAGGAGACCTCGCTGTAAACGTGCGCCTGCCCGCGGTTTTATAGGGTTCCCTGCTAAAGCAAGAGCTAATTTGCTGTACACTCTGTGCTAAGTACAGTGAGCTGTGTATGTTAAAGCACTAAAACTGAAAGTTCTGCCGTTTGCAGGTATTTTTGTTATTGATAGTTTTTGCTTGTATGTTTTAAAAAAGTCTTTTTACTCCATTTTTAACGGATAATGGTAAAGCCCCTGCATTCTGCATCTCCTTCCTCGTATGAAATGTGTCTCATTATAGCCTGAGAAATCTGAATGGCTTTGCAGTGCAAGTCGCCCAGTAACAGTGGGGTTTTGTTTAGGATAAACTTCTTTCTTGTTGTCTGAAGCTTGTAAGAGAAATGTTTATATTGGGAAAGTTGAAGTTTCCTTTCTAGCCACCTCTTTTAAAAGCAAATATTTCTTCTCTGTTTACTTAAAAAACAACAACAAGAAAAGCTTATTGTCTTTCCCAGTCTTTCATAGTTTCAGATCATCTTACATGAATTTAACATTTTGGTCCCAATTTTACAATTATTTTTTCTTTGCTTAACTTTTTCCTGTGTGCAGTCCATTGGGTATAAAGTTGGATAAATGTGAAAGTTATGCAAGATGGGAGGCCTGAATCCCTGCTGGGGCTAGCTTATGTTACAAAGTTGATTTTAATTTCCTCTAAGTTCCTTGTTCTTCGAAAAGCATTTACTATCCTGGTGCAACACCTCAAGTGTTTTATCATGTTCAGCCCGCGGCAAGTCAATGGGGCTGTGACCCAGGGGTATGTTAGTAAAGTCCTAGTACCTCCTGGGAGTTGCTAACACAGCTGCAGCAAACCAAAAAGCTGACAACTGGTAAGCCAAGTCCCTTCTCTGCTATTTCTTTAGCAACCTAAATATTCTGCGAGCCAGCATTTATTATAGTTCCTCAAGGATGTTTTTCAGACTAGGCCTGAGAAGTTAACTGTTTTGTTCTAGCAAATGACAGAAACAGTCATAGCAAAGGAGAGCGAGAGAACTTACTTAGAGCTGATGTGGTGTCATTACAGCTGCTTTGGCTCTGAGGCGTTCTGCAGCGCTGGTTGTCAGAGGCATGCAGAAGGTGAAGATGACACTGCTGCCATAATAACCATATGTAGCTGCATATGTATGTTCTGTGCTACACCTGTTGGAAATGGAGTGTTTATGTTTAAAAATCTGAAATGTCTTTTTGGAGAGTGATGTTTGGCTGTACAACTGTGCTTTGTTTGGGCTTGTAGGTGCCTGTATATCTCACTAAATGCTTATAAATACTTCAGAAAAAGTGCTTTCAAAACATTTTGAGATGAAAATTATCTTGATTCTGTGTATTTAGGGGTGGCGATAGAATAAATGCATGTTGAGGGAAGAACCCCCAACTCCATTATAAGTATCACATTCCTTTGCGCTTCTTAGCGTGACCCTTTAGGGAGCTTGAAGAATCAGAGATAGTTTGTTTTGCTTAAATAGTATTGCAATTTATTTTAATAGCACTGAAAAGTGTCTCTTTAAAGGTACAGGCATGAAGTGGCCCAGGGTAGAGGGGAATAGCTCTTGAAGATGAGCGCCTTTGCCAGAAGGAAGGCGTATAGTGTACCTTTTTATTTGGTCTTTGCCAAGGGAAGACTGTGTAGAAAAGAGCAGGCTTCATCTTCTAGGATTAAGTTGAGTAAAAATTGCATTTTCCACATGATTTGGCAGTTCACCAAGTGCTTTCCACCTACCTGCTTCAACATCCTAGCTTTAGTTGCGGCCCTTGTTCAGCAGAGGGAGCTTTTGGAATAAGCTGCTCTCTTGGCTACGGCCCGTGCATCCCGCCTTGTGTCGCCTCTCACACACCTCGGACGCTCCTCAGTTCTAACGCTTCAATCTCTAGCTGTGACTCTGTGGCAGATTCTGGCGTAGGGTTTAAAACTAAAACTTTAGTGACAGTACATCTCTCTCTCTCTCTTTTTTTTTTTTTCTTTTTTTCTATCTTTTTCAGATGTTAAGCGTCTCCCATAATTTTATCGTCTTCCAATTACAGGAGTAGTGACATTTATTACAACTAATCCCCTAGTGAATAAAGGAAATCACATGGTTGTAATTCCTTACAGTTTCATACAGGAATAGTATTTCCTTACAGTTTCATATGTATGTGCTTAGATATGGAGCTGGGTGCTCTTAGGAGCAGATCTGCACAATCTCTACAGTGTGTCTGTGAATGTGCAAGTGTATACATTATTTGTGTACATCCTATTATCTCCTAGATCTTTATAAAAGTAAGAAAACTATATGAAGCATAGTCACTCGTTTGTTATGATGCTTCTGAAATAAAGCCTATTTCATGCAACTTTAAGATGGTATAGTTTAAGAAGGATGTTATAGTTTAAAGAATACAACTGTTTAGTCAGATTTATTATATATTGCAAAATATATGTCTGATTGCTTGCTTTATGCAGTGTATACCAAGCAAAAGAGGCGTTTTATACAGTGTATGGACATATACACATATATGTATATACACACATTTATAGATAATTGTCTAAGAAGAAGGTGGCATGTCACTTGGTTATTCTTTTTAAAATATTTAAAGCATTTATTTCCATAATACTTTTTGTCACATATATTTAAGCAATTTTCATAAATTTCATCTCTCATAAAATTCAAAATTACCAGAGTTAATTCAAAATGAAAAAAGTAAATTCTTAAAGTAGTTAAGGAACAATGCTTTGTTTCCTTTTTTTTTTTAACCTGTTGAGATATTCAAAACTGAAGATTCCTCTCTCTCTCTCTCTCTCTTTTTCTTGATATCTGGAAAATCAGCTGAGTTAGAGTCCTGACAATGCTATTATGAGGGAGCTGGTCAACACACAGTTCCTTCCCCTTTGATGGGGAGAACATAAAAGCATAGAGTAACTGCAAAATACATAGATTTATTTTTTCTACTGCGTGAGTTGGAGTAAGCACTCTCTTGGATGGTGATAAAAACTAATGTTTGCCTGACTAGTAAAGAAGCTGCATGAATTCCCTTTTTACCATCTGACAAATGTCTATTCCAGACAACTATATTGTGCTACAGTCCTCACAGCCTCCGTAGCAGGGCAGTAAGTAACAAGCTCCCCATTTGAAGGACTCACCAGCATACGTTTACTTGCTATGTATCAGTGATATTAATTAATCTTTAGGTACTGAAGGTAAAAGGAAAAATCAGAAAGAGTTAAAAAAGCAGATCAAGATCACTGTAAAACTGAACAATCTGCCTTTTTTTTTTTTTTTTTTTTTGATTAGCTCTTCAGGTGCTGGAAACGTAGCAGACCGTGTCTTGGCTCAGTTGTTAACGGAAATGGATGGGATAGAACAGCTAAAGGACGTGACAATTTTGGCAGCTACCAACAGGCCAGACATGATAGACAAGGTAAGAATAAATGTGCTGTGGTATGTGCTGTTCTCTTGTGAAGACCAGCTTCTGGAATAATTCAGTTCTCTCTGCGTTTATCTTCCAAACTGTTGTCTCATCAATTTAGTGATTAAGGGGAAAATGAAAATGAAGACAAGGCAAAGGAAAAATTTTGTCCCTCACTTTTATTCGTGCACAGTTTTTAACAAAACAAATGTTCTGTAATAGCTGTAAGTATCAGTTTCCTAAAAGACATTTTCCTTAAGTCAGGCTCATTGAATTTGTGCAACAACAGTTCTGTCAAACTGCTTTTGTATGTTTTGCTTCTGTTGTGTTTGTTTACACAGGGGTTTGCTGGACTGCTGGTTTCATTAGTTACTTCCTCTCAAAAGATGAAACATCTCCTCAGAGCTGGTAGCTGCTTGCCAGCAGCACGGGTTCCAGCAGCAAGCAGCATAGTTTCTCGGCACATCCTGAGGCAGCTCTGTTGAAATGACATGAGCAGCTCAAGTTTGTAAAAATGAGAGAGTTGTAACACCTACTGCAGAAAACTTCCAAACACAAAACCAACCCAGCCATCCTCTATAAAAATACACTTTAGAACAGCCTACGACTGCTGTGCCTTCTTGCGGCTAGGAGACATTTAGTAGAGTGAGTAAGCTGCCAGGTTTTACTCCACAATTTTTCACCTTTCATGTGTTTGTTGACAAGCCAGTCAGATTTATTCTTTTACCATCTCTTTTTGGGTTCCTTAGAAGTTTTATAAATATTTTTAACATAACAAATTCTTCCATTGTAAGGTATTTGTGGACTACTTCTTTCTGTTTGTCTTGGAACATTCAAGCAGAAAATGCTTATGCAGAGCACACTTTTAAAGTAAGGGTTATATACATACAGAGGAAGTTCTAAGAATAAAAGGCAGATTTTGGCTCCAGAAGACAGCAGTCTTCTCTTTGAGCTGAAGGAAGCCACTGTGCTGGCTGGTGTCCTGATGAAGGCTTCCTTAAACACTGTGTGTGTGCCAGACATGGCAAGGGCAAGCTAGCAGAGCGTTTTCAATAAAAGGTGATAAAGCACATCAGTGAAAAGTACAGTCCTGCAAAACTGAATTTTTCCACAGAAGATCTTGGTTTTGTCAAATTGCTTTCAGTTTTCTTTGGTAAGCGTTCCCTTTGGGCTTAGACAGAGCTGAGTTTGAAAAATTGCACTTTGTTTAACGGAAAGAGATTTTCATTTTGGGCCAATTCAGCGCTTTTTGGTGTTATCATTGTCACTATTTGAAATTCAGTTACCTCTCTTTTCCCTTTCCTAGATTTCCCTTGAGCCCACTGCCTCTTCAGTGAGCACTGTTTTCCTATGTTTTTGCTTTTATTTGCAATATTTGCATTTCCTTGGGACAGTTTTACACAGGACTTGATGCATGAAAAATAAGTTAACTGTATCTGCACCGCTACAGGCCTCTTTCCATAGGACTGAACGTTTAAATTTTAACCTGGGAGTAAAAATTCACATCTTTCATGCACCTGAACTATACAGAGGCAGTGAGAGGAAATACTTGTTTCTAAAAAGATCTGTTTGTGTATACACCTTTCTAGAAATAGTTGATTTTGGCTACAGTGCTTTAGATCTGGGAGAGGGCTCATATGTCACTGATATGGGACCTTATCAGAAGAGTGATGGGTTTATACAGCAGTGAGCTAAATGCTGCAACATCGTTGAATCGAGACAAGGTGGTACTTGGAATTGAGTCATTAAGGTTGAACAGGTAACAGGTTATGGAAACCCCTTTATCATCCCTGGCTTTATTTATTTTTTTTATTGTCAGCAAAGTTTGAAAACTGTGTGTGGATCTAAAGAGCTGTGGTAATGACCATGGGCAAGGTTTGGGAATATTTTGGTGTCTGGAAGGCAGACTGTCATGTATATGTGTCCCTGTGGAGGACATTGCACCTTGCATATTCTTTCCCCAAGTCAAGGTGATACCACTTTAGAATTTAAAGGATAGGATTTAAAGAAAAGAAATGCATGTGACAACTCTTTCAGAGAAGTGTACTATATGATTATAGGAATTTTATTAGTGAGAAACCATGAATGGATATTTTGGATTTTTTAAAAACTGTTTTGACTGAGATATAAGGAAAAGAAAGTTGGGATAACTTTCTAGAAAGAGTTTTCTTACAGAATAGTAAAACAAAATTTCACCAGTCTGGAGGAAGGGGAAGTTTAAGGTGCAATTCAAAGGGCTTAGTAAATCAGACTGTAGCTGGTATGACTCACCTCATGCTTTATGCAGGCTGGACCAGGCCGCTGTCCTCTCCTGGGTCTGTGCAGTATTTCTAGTGCCCTCTTGCACTTTTTCGTTCCTGGAAGAAAGATGACTGACACCAGGAAGCATTACTGCTGTGAGCTTGACTATTAAAGGGTGATCTTTCAGTTTGGGTTCTTAGGGGTTCTTAGTTTACTTTGTGATCAGTCATGCCTTTTGAAAATGTAAGATGTTATTAAATCAATTTAGTATTTCATATGAAAATATTGGTTCAGGTATGTGTTCCAGTAATAAATGTCTGGTTCACATGGATGTATGATGACCATGCAGCCATTTTTAATGAATGTACCTTACATATTGTACAAAGGCACAAAGCAACCTTTGTTTTTTCCTTCTACATACCAGCGGCTGGGAATATACATGGTATATCTTCTGGTGACTATAATTTAGTCTTTCAAAGTAAGAAATGTTTGAGGAATGTTTGCTTGGTAAGTTTTATATGGCAGTAATAATCCATTCATCATCTTCATTTACATGACTGCTGCTTAATTAACAAATATATGAGAATTAGTCTCCTGTAGTTTGAAAAAAGCACATGGGAATATCAAATGCAAAGACATAATATTGATGCAGAGTCTAATGCACCACAAACACAACAGAGTGATGTTTTTGTCTTCTGTACAGACTTTGAGCCAGCCTTTATAAAGTTGTGTTTGGTGGTAAGCTTGCTTTGGCTTGTTACAAGCACCTATAAGGTAATTTCTCTAAGACATCATCACAGTATTGAGATATTATTCTGCTTTTAAGGCGTGTCCTGTGTTTTAAAGGGACACTTTGCTGACTTTGCTTCTCATCCATGTGACGCTAGAAATACTTGGGGATAGTTTCTGTTTTTCCTAAGAAAACAAAAACTGCATGTACTGTTTACATCCCACGTATGATATAGAAAGCGTGATTTCTATTAGAAGGGAATAAGATGTTCTGGAACAAGATGTTCTAAACATCCTTTGAAAGTGATTAAAAAGCAAACACGTTCAGTAATACTAAAAAAAGAATTGTCCCTTTTATGCAATAGATGGGCTTGACTCTTTGCTATAGAAGTAGAATTGATGAGCAGTAATGGAAAAATTCTTTTAGCTTTTGCTGATTTGTATATGTATTTGTATATATATATATGTATATATATATAAATACTTTGCAGTCATTTTATGGAGCTGCTGATTGTTCAAAACTTGTCTGCTTTCCCATGTATCCGTTGGTGTTGCAAGAGCCATTGCTCTTCCCTGCAAGTTTGCATAAAAAATTTTGAACGCTATGTATATTTTGACTGGCTCGAAACTAAATTTTCTCTTCAGACATAATGTGGACAAGCCTCCCTGTGTAGCCTACCAGAGTTCTGTGGGACAAAACCTGGACCCGCTCATCAATTTTTTGTGCGTGTGGTTTTCTTGAATTTGTTTGTTGTTATTTTTCCCTGTAGTAATCTCTGTTTTCCTAAGTATTTAGCACTGGGCCTAACCCTTGGGTGAGCAGGATGAATGGCTATCATTACCTGCCCGTGCAGATTAGCTTTTTCCTCTTGAGCAGTGTTTCAATCTCCATTAGCAAGGGTACACCGAGGGAAGGGAGAGACTGTCAGATCAGCTGGGTGAATGTTTCAGCACAGGAAGGAAGATGCATGTAGCTGCGGAATAGCATTTTACCTCCTGCTGGGTCAAATTTGAATGTCAAACACATTAGCTGTGATGTAAAACATGAGGCGTTGAGTGAAGTTACAGTTTGTGGTACGGAATGACATCCCGGTGCTCCTGACAGTTTCACTTCTGCTTATCATGGGGTGCAGAAAAGATGTATCCTCAAATATGCTATTTGCATGAGAATGACAGGATGTGGCGGGACAAATGAAGATGAACGAGACGCTGCGCTGTCAGTGCTGCCCGCTGTCGCCAGACGGACGGTGGTCTGGGTTTCCTCGCTGCGCGCGGCCCCGGCGCAGCCTGCGCCACACGCCGCGCGGGTCCCTTCAGGGCTCCTGCGCTGCGTCGCTGCAAACGCACTGCTGGTTCCGGAGAGCTTGCAGTCTTGACGAGGTTCCCATCTCGAAGTGTTTGTGTGCTGGTATAAATACACGTACCAATTTGTGTGTCAGATCAGTGCAGGGGAATTTGCTTCTGTCCTGTTGCATATTTGTTTTCCTACTTAAAAATACCTTCTCCCCAGCTTTTCCCCCTCATTTTTATCTTCTTTCACCTTATCTTACTCCACCCTCAAGTCTTGGGTCCATATTATACCTTAGAGAAGCTCTTTTGGCTTCAGTGTATTAACCACTAGGGTTGAATTCAGCTTATTTAGTTTCAAAACCATGTGCGTACTACCAGTTGCCTGTTCTGCTTATGTGAAGAAAATAAAACTGCAGCCTATATTTTCCCCAGCAACTGCCAAGCATGAGGAAAAGAAATAAAAATCCCTTGCCCTGTGGTTCATTTAGATTTTGGAGGAGTTCTTTTGGTCAGAGCAGTCAAACAGAGGTTCACCAAGTTGATTCAACCTTCAAAACTTTGGTTACCATGAAGTTATAGGACAACCTTAATTTCAAGTGTCTTATTTTGATGAAAATAAAAAATGCATGATAGAACCATTTGGCAGAATCAGTAAAGAAATTATAATTTCTTGCCTGCAGCAAAAGTAAATAATCTTTACTCTTTAAAAACATCAAAGTTTTGTCTTTCTGAAGACTTATGGAAGAAATTCAAATATTTAGGCTTGCAGTTTTACAAGTTACTAGGAAAGAATCTTGCATATTTATTCGTTATTGTCTGGAAATGTATATATGCTGTTACAAAGCAGGTGATACTGCAAACATATTTAGCAGTCAGATGTGGTGACATAAGCTTAATTCATTACAACGCTGCGTATTCTTTTATTTATATATTTTTGATTTACATTTTGGTCACACATTTTATTAAAGGGTCTTCCTATGTCACATCTTTGACTTGGCAGGATTTCAGTTGTCCCAAGTACAATTAAAGGCTATTGGTGTACAAGCCAAAAAATCCAACAGCATTGTGTGCCGTTCCCCTCCACCACCAAAGCATAGTTTGATGGAAGATCACAGGTAACTTAGGTTGGACAGAGCTTTGGGCATCATCTTGTCCAACTTGCTGCTCAAGCAGGGCCATCTTCAGCATTAGGTCAGGTTGTTCAGGACCTTTCCAGGTGAGTTTTGAGTTTCTCAAAAGAGGAAGAATTCACAGGCTCTCTGAGTACCCTGCTGTGGTGTGTGATCTCCCTCCTTGCAGGGAATTCCTTCCTACTAGCTCCTGGCATTGCCTGCTGTCAACTATGCCTCTCGTCCTTCTGCTCTGCACCTCTGAGAAATGTCCAGCTCCGGCCTCTCTGCAGACCATCCCAGCAGTCACCGCAGCTGTAGGCAGCGCAAGACTGACAGGATGGAGTACAGGAGGGGGACCTTGAATTTTCCAGCACTAGTGCTCAGCTGGAAACCCCCTCATAGAAATGTTAGTTGCTAAAGCTGAAAGAGGGTCACAGCTGTGCTGAACGGATGTACAGATTTTTTCCAGATTTGGAAGGTTAGTGGCACCAGAGTGGACGCCTTTTAGAAGGTGATAGTGTTGGGACATTGAATGATTGATAAAGTATTTCATGATAGTTGAATGCACTAATACAAAGTAATAGTAGTCAGAATTAAATTGTTATATATACTTTTTTTTTTTTTTTTGGTACTGCTAGGTTACTGGAGATGAACAAGCCTAGCTAGCCTGAAGACTGTTAGGGATAACTAATAAGTGATTTGCTAAACTGATTAGTCTGCTTGATATCCCATTACTGAAGTCCATTGTAGATGGGCTTTGTAGTCATCACCAGACTGGAACAGGTGGGAAGGCATTTCAGAATAGAAATCAAAGCACGTAAATGCAATAGCCATTCCCCTCCACAATGCTGAACACTAATTCTTTTCCTTTAAATGCCAAAATGCCTCTCTGCTTGTTGAAGGGCACTCCCCATATTCTTCTAAAGCCCTGGGATTAAAAAGAGAGAGATTTTTGTGGGTCTCCTTTTTAGTCAGCCTGCACCTAGAGTGCTTGCATCATTTTGCCCAGGTGCAAACACAGTTCTTTGAAATAACAGAAGTAGTGCAATTTCTTTTGAAGACAAGAATTTTCTAGAGCATATAATAAATTTTCAGAAAATGAAGCTTTAGGGAAAAATGATATCAAACTACATGCCATTGAAAAGAGGATCTGATATTTTAAAATTGTTTCACAGTCTTGGCATTCTCACATTTTTTTTCCTATCAATTGGTTTTCTCTGGTATGTGTTTGGGTTTTACTTTTAATCTTGTTAAACTTGCAACTTTGATTAGGAAAACAAAGAGATATTCTTTAAAGCGGCTGTTTCTCACAGATCTAATTTTGCCATTGTTAATACTGATTGTTTATATTATAAAGTGATGAAGAACCTACAAAGTTTGTTCAAAAAAAAAATAGTGATTTTAAAGTTGTCGCAAATTCTTTTCACCTGCCAAAAAACTGAATGAGATATAGATGACGAGCATGGCTGTCTACTGGCTGAGACTTCTCAACTGATGTAAGCTGGATTGCCTAGTGAATCTCTAATCCCTGAGAACTATCACAAATGTGGGGTAGTTGGGGTGTTCATGTATGAAGTTTTTCATTAAGGCAAGATCTGGGTTTTAAGATTCACCTTAGTGTGTGTCTCTCTCTTTCCATCTCTGCTCTCTTTAATTTTTCCCTCCCTGATGAAAATCTTGTTTTCTCATGAGTACAGCAAATAAAATATTTCCAGGTGTGCAAAAGTGATTTTTGTTTCCAACTATTCGATTGTCAGAGTGTGAGGGCTGAGTAGTAAATCAGCCTTAAGGCTGCTATGGTTTAAAAAAAAAAAAACTTAGTGGTGACAGCTGAAGAGCACAGTGACTTTTTCACTCAAGATTTATTACTTGCCTGAAAAGAAGGGTTGGAGGGAAAACTTGCCAGGCTGCATATTTTCTCCTTTTAACAGATATACTATAGAACCAGGATAAAATGACTTTATTTTGTCTGTGGAAAACATACATCCAAACATTGTATGTAAAACAAAATAATTTTACTTCAAACAATAGAAAAGTAAATATATGTGCTCTTATTCTTTATAACGGAAAGCATTCCTTACATTGACTCAGTCATATATTTTAGCATCACTTACACTTTCATAAATCCCTGCGTAACACATGCCAGAGAAGTTATTTGAAGGTATCAAAGTACGTTTGTTTAATCTGTAAAAATACAAAGATGGGATGTAATGGCCAAAGGCCAAAGTTTGTTCTTTTTGTACCTCTTAGCCTCACAAAGCCTAGATGAGGAGCAGTGTGATAGAAAGCCTCCTAATCGTTAACAAAGTGGGAAATTCTGGAGACTGCTGGATTCACTTTTGTGGTATAAATAACAGCCCTCAGCCCAAGGAGTGTGTAACCAAGATATCTTTTTTTTTTATCAGCAGTTACATGGAAATGACACCATATTTCTGAAGGTGCACGCATTTGGGAATGGGAATCAATCATGCCTCTGGAAATGAAGTGTGTTTGAGAAGTACAGGGAGACTGGGTATGAAATCGTAAATGTTGGGTTAGGTCAACTCTTATTTTTCATGTGGAGTTAGCAGCCAGCAAACAAGCTGGTCTGGAGAAACTGTACTCATTTTACGAACAAGTTCCACGCACCCTTATGCCAAGTGTTAACCACTACAGCTTGCATGTGTTTATAATGTTCTTAGGTAAGTCCAGCTTTCTCCTGGACTTGCTTGAGAACAAGCCCTGTGATGACCACCTCTTCCCGCCAGACCCTTTCACTTTACTCTTCCCACTTTGTCTCAGAATTTGAGTGACCCGGAGGAGATGGGCGGCTGAGCAGTTCCCCAGAGACGCGTGCGGGGCTTGGGCCGCTGTGGGAGCGTCCCCAGGAGCTCTCGAGGCCTCTGCAACGCGTCACGGGGGACACTGAGCTCCAGGGCAGATAAGGCACATCACAGCAAGGGATATTCTACCGCCAGTGCCTCGGATGCCACGGGCACTTTTACATTTGGTAAGCTTAATTAGGTTAGTGATAACAGGAAGAAGAGACATCCGAGATGACTTGATTTTTACATATTATGGGAATGATTTGAAAAGGATGTTAGTGGAGGGCGGTGAACCCGGAGGAACGGCTGCAGTTGCGGTCCTTGGGCTCTAGCCACGGCGCTTTGAGGGCTGGGTTTGCCCTTGGTCTCCTGCCCAGCCTTCCTTTTTGTGGATGCAAATTGCACAGCATGCGCGTAGTATGTTGTGTATAGTATATTAGAATAGCATTACAAAGAATGCTGTGTGCACTCCTGGGTTAAGAACTGCCATAGGTAAGACTGCATGTACAAACTTCAGTCATTTTTTGTGCATAAGCATCATAGTGCCATTTTTAATTACCTTAATTAAAATGGTTGGTATTCGTTGTGCATGCTTAATTAAATTGCATTAATTAAAATTATTTTTACAAGTCATTATCACATCTAATCTAATTATGTTAATACTCACATTTCCTTACTGTGCCTTACCTTTTCCTTAACTTTGATTTATAGTATTAAAAATCAGTTGCACAATTTCTGGATTTTGGGGGAACTGTCATTTCCTATCACTTTTAAAATACAGATTCCATCATGTAGTATCATACTGATATCTTTATGATTTTCAGCAGAAGAGAAACCTTTGGATTCACCATAGAAAACCTAGTTGTTTGAGACGACTGGTAAACTGACAATGCTATTAAATTCCCTTGCTCTTTCCTGGCTCATATGCTATGCAGGAATGGAAGTTTTTTGCCATTATCAAAGATATTTCTGAAAATGTAGGAATGGATAGGTCACTTGTAAAATTGTTACGTTTCTTCCCACTCTGCATTAGCATAACTCCTTCCTTATAACCTCACCTTGCCCTCACCATAAAGAGGAGAATTGTTCAGTTCTCCTCTTTATGCAGTATTCCACTGATTATATATTTTATATACCCTGAGTATATGGCCCTGAGCAAATTCTTCTTCTAATCTCACTATAACCCTAACTCCTATTTTTTCCCAGCTGCTGCTGATCTTTCTTCCCTGCACTTGTGTATTTTGTTCTACAAAAACACTTTCTCCTAAACTTCATAGTTCCTGTTCTTAGTTGTCAAAATCTTCTCCCCAAGGTTTTATCTCCTTCTAGGCTGTCTGCCCCCTCAGGATTCCCCAGGGTTCCTCCTCCTGTTTGACTAAACTTGGGTCACTACCTTGAGAGGAAGAGGTCATTTCATGCTGTTGTTTTGAGAGGCTGAATCCAGCATCACCTGCAGACACCTGCAGCACTGGTTAGATGCGTCTTTGAATAAAACTCAGGAAAATATATCTGCTAACTGCTATGAAACCTTGCTACACTTTATCAAATTGAGTGTATTAGTATCCTTCTAACAGGGGTCAGAGCTTAAATCCTTCCTCCAAAGGTTAGGGTGAAGGCATTTTATTTTTATCAATTTTTTAAAATATGAAAACAAAACATATTTTTTCTAGACTCAGCCTCATGCAACAGCTGAAATGTTTTGACTGGAAGGCTGAGAAACAATTCAGTTCAAGGCAGCCTGCCAGCTTGGAAAGGACAAAAAGGTCAAAGCTCAGAATAGCATAAGCTCCTAAATGCATAGTCTAACAGTGTAAAATGTTGAGTGACTTGTATAATAAGTGCTGCCACTTATCTCACCCCCACCAGAATGGAAGCAGTTTGCAGCAGAAACGGAAGTCACGGTGAAGTAAGAAGCGTTGTGCACACACGGGTTGAGTATTGATCACGCTGGCCCAGAGGCTCGGAGTGCGCGGTGAGAGGGCAGCAGGAGGAGGCTGGTTACAGGGGCAGCATTTGGAAATACCCTTCAAGGAGGTCTCCTGTGCAGGTGTAGGTTTAGAAAACCTCTGAACCTCAGAGCTTGTAGTGAGCGCAGTAGAATGTGATCAAGCTTTCTGCATCGATAAAGGACTTTAAAGAGCTGTTGAATTTAGGGATTAGCCAATACGCACTTGCTCCTCAATCAGGATATCAGTCATTTTTTGCTTAAGTTACTCCATGAGTTTTGGAGGCAACTAATCAACCAAATGGACTAATGATAACATCCTTCTTGTTTGTAAAATCTTTGAGATGAGAAGAAAAAAATAGGACTTCATAGGCTGAGTTTCCACTAGTTGTTTTTTCACATTGATGTTGCTCCAGCTTTAGTTTTCATTTGCTCCATTGCTGATGAAAGCTGGATGCCTCACATGCAACATACCAGCTGCTGAGGGATGAGCAGAAATACCACTCGTGCATCTCTCTAATACATAACAAAGGAAGTGAATGGATTTGATCAGGAAAAGCAGTTTCTTTCTTTGAGACCCTAGTCATAACAAAAATCCTGACATCAAAGTAAATGAAGGCAGTACCATAATACTGTATAATAAGAGAAAAAAAGAACAGTCTAAGGGTCATTGATTCATAATATAGCATTTTTATAAAGTACATGAAAGGTTGTTACGCATACGTGCAGAACCTCTGGCTCTATTCGTGTCTGGATGAGACATTAACATCTACAAACAGTGCAAATGTGGTCAGTGACTATTTAGGTCACTGGAGTACCTCAGGGCTGCATATGCCAATGTAGTTTAATAATAAAACCACCTTTGGAACTTTGATTTGTTATATATACAACTATAAGAGTTGGCAGAAATTAAACAACTACTTCTTAAAATTTGGGAATAACCTAGGCAAACCCATAGACTAATAAGTGTTTGAAACTGATTGAGAGAAAAGAGTCTGAAAGTCAAATGAGCGTTTTGATTCAATGGTGGCAGCCAACGGTTGAGGGGCCTCCTCGTTGGCAGCTCTTTTGAGGATCCAAAGTGACTGCTCCTGTTGTGGGTTATTTGGAGCACGTTCTTATTTAGGTGACGAATTTGACTAACCTGGGTGTAGTTACTTTTTCTTTTGTTTTAAATGGAAGTGTATTCCTCCACGGTGAATTAAGTTTTATATTAGAGAGAAACATGTCCATACCAGCTGTATAAAGAAGAATAAAAAGGAAAAGAAAAGGCCTTCCGTTAATTGTACTTTGGGCTGACTTTATAACAATATTCTGTTTGCTGTTCATAGCATCTTCTTGAATTGCTATTCTTGCCTGTGTTTCTTGGGCCAGAATCTACTGTCCTCCCCGTCATGTGTTGAAACCAACTGTTGAAACTGCTTCTTTGTTCTGGTGATACTGAGCTGCTGATAACTCTTGCTTTGCATTCCTCATGCTTTTAAACCTAAAAGAGATTTATTGAGCTTTTACTAACCATTACCTCAGGTGGGCTGTGTTTTCCATTTTTTCATTAAAACTCCAAGTTTATAATTTTGACAAAATTAAAATTGTTCATGAAATCATTTGTATACACTAAAGTTACACTGTCGTTGCTGGTATATTTTCCTTCTAGTCCCAAATCAATACCTGTATAGCAACACCTTCCCATCCCTGGGCTCCTCCTTTTCTGTTTTTCCCACTTCCACTTTATTATTTATTATATAGAGTATAGATGAGAAAATTTGTTTCAGTGCCACCTGACTTCTCCTCAGACAAGGAAACAGAGGTAGAGACCCAGCGGAGTATCGTTCTCTCAGGAGACAAGCAAGAAGGATGCTCTTCATCCCAGCTCAAGCCTGCTCTTGTCCATTCCTTACTTGCCCATGCTGTGTTTCTAGAGCAAAGCACCTGCTTCTCAAAACAGCTGATGTTTGAGCTGAAACTTTAGCTTTCCCCCATGCACACTGCTGTATCTTGCTATGAAGCTGTATAATCTTTTATTTTAGGAAAACAAATCCATCTCTGAATCACTGAAGTAGGTGAACGAGCTGGTCCGATGCAAAATGATAGGAGGGAGGAATTGAGATGAGGAGGATGAAATGTGTCTGATGTGTCCCTAGGAAAAATGACAATAATCGTGTGTTTTTCTGCAAATGCCTCTATCCTATTTGACAGATGGAGGCAACTGATTTTTGGCTACTTCCTGTGTGGCTGCTCTTCCAGCAGAGCCATCCTCTTATGTCTTTAGAGAGAAATGTCAGTTAAAGGAGCCCCTGTTATAAACAGAGCTTAAGGCTTTCACGCTCTTAGTGCATGGTCATTCTCTTGCCTTTAGCTGATGAGAGGAAAAAAAATCTGGATGTAATTGCATAGCTTTTTCACTCTGATTTTAACATTAGTATATACTGAATTGCAGGATGTTAGTGAAACTGAAAACGGAAAGCTTGGATTTGTTTTGGTTGGAGAGGAACAGGCAGGAGATGATTTTAAGAACGTTTAACTTGTGGATATTTCCTTAAATTGTAACTAGATACTTTGGTGGAGCAATGTGAAATGTGCTGTGCTGGTGTTTTCACTGCTTGGTTTATGAAACATCTCCCATACTACAGGTTAACCTGTGTCATTGTGTTGAGGACTTGAGGGATTGAGCCCATCTTTATAAAAATGAAAGCAGTGCAAGAGGGGGTTGTTGAAGGCAGCCAGCTGGTATGGAAAAAAGACCAAGTAGGCAGCAGGGCGTGTAGAAAAATGCTAAATGCCACTCCAGTCTGAAGGAAAACGCATGCCTGAGAGTGGTAGAAAATGGAGGTTATCACAGTGCTGGCTCCTGCAGAAGGAGAGTGCGCGTGAGATTGCCAATAGCTGCACTCTGTGTCAGAAGTTGTTTTTCATAGCAGTGAATATTTTCTGCAGAAGTCACCAAGCGAGAAGAGGCAGCTTTAGCCAGTTTGCAAGGAAAGGTTATTTCCATTACTTAACAAGGAGGCACGTGAGATATGTAAGCAAGAACACACGCCAGGGTGTGTGTGTTCATCAGTCAGCATATGAGGTGTGTGTAATTGGCAAGCACACACCTTGGAACATGTTACTGTGCTTATAAAATGGCCATTTATTTTAGTTTTATTAAGGAATGCAAGTACTCTGTGCTAGCTTACACTTTTTTTTTTTTTTTTTAAATGGAACACTGTTCTTTCACATGTTTAATTTTAAAGAGTGTTAAAGTCTTTAAAAACCTGTTTTAGTGATTAAGATTTCATCTGATATCTGAGCTTCTGTGTTGTCTTCATGCATTAATAATGCCCTTTGAGTGGGTGTGAGGAAATGTAATCCTCTGGTTTCATTCTAGTTTTCTCCATTGCTTCCCTTTTTTTGCCCTTCTCTGAGCGTCTGTGCCTGTCCTTATGGGCAACCCACGCTCCAGGGGAGCTGGAGTTCACTGGGAAACCTCAGCTTCATTCAGGGTTTTACTCGTAAATAATGACTTAGTTCCACGCAACAGAAATTAAGATAAACAACTGATTTCATAAATGAAAATTGTCTTAGATTCACCAGTAACAGAGTATGCTAAAACTCACATTTCTTTCTTGTTGAGAAACTAACTTGTTTTTTCTTGCTTCTTGTTGCATGTTACTCTCTGAACTTGCCATGTCAGTAGTGAGGTATTTTGTAAGACGGCTTGAACTCCCCATTGGCTCTCCAAGGAAAGGCTTGTCCCGGGACGGAGCAGTGCGAAGTGTGACCCCGAGTAGCTTGCGCTCCTCCCTGCTGCTATCGCCACATCAGTGGCTGTGTAAACACGGCACCGGCTCACTCGCCCCTCTCTATTCTGCAGCCTACGCAGACTGATTACAGCGTTGGTGAAAATAAACTAAACAGGCTGTACTTGCTGTAGACTCTATAGTTGCATCATTAGGAACTATTCCTTCCCTGCTCAAGAAACCTGCTGATGATAAACGCTCACAGAGGACAAATTCTTCCCTCTTCTACAACTGTGTAATACCAGTGTCCAAAGAGATGCCAAAACTATGGCTGAAGGGGTAACCTTGTTATTTCCAGGTCTGATCCATTTCTGTTACTTTTACTTCCTCTGGCTAGTGCATGAAAAGGGAAGAAATCCAGGGTAACCTGAAGGTCCTGGAATGTCTGCTGATTTTGCACTAGGTCATTTGCAGGTTTTGTGGAGACCAGGAATCTGTTCTGTCTGTGTTTTGAATGTGAAAACAGTACATTTCACGTAATATGCCACAGCACAAATAAAGAAATTCTTTAACCAGACACATTTTTATAACAAATGGAAATCTTGTACTTTAACAAGATCTGCCACTGATGGTGCAACAGAATAAGAATACAAATAATGTAAGTCCTTGGAAAACCAAAAATACGATTGGAACCAAGAGAATAGAAGTTGTGGTTTCATTCTGAATCAGTAGAATTTATGTACCTGCCATGTAGCTGAAGTTCTAGGCTTGTAGAAAAATCTAATCTCATTATTCTTTTTTTTTTTTTTTCTGGAGAGGGGAATTGAGTATGTGGTCAGATTTCCATGAGTTTACTTTTTATTCAGGAAAATCTTATTCTTGTAAAATTACTGATACAAAAAATACTAACATGGAACCTGCATTGGTTTGCTGGAACTCCTTCAGTCCATGCTCAAGCCTTCGTAGGGTTTTTCTTTTCCTGTAAGCCAAAAATTGTGTTCGTTTTCAGCCTTGCCATCATTTATGCACATGCTTTACTTTAAAGCTAAGCATGTGTCTGAATGTTCGCAGAACTGGAGTTGTAGGAGGTAGAACAAAAGTCACTCAGTATCTGATGTGCCGAAACGCCCTATTAATACAAATCTGTGCTGAAATAGTGATTGGTTTGGTATTTCTGAATCTTTTGGTTTTTAACACGGCCTGCTGGGATAAAGGTAGTCACTTGATTTTTCTACTTTTCCTATCTAATAAAGGAAGGAAAGAAATACAGCTTTGCTGAAGGAACAAAATGAGAAGTGGGAGATAATAGCAGACCTGCCTCAACAAAGTTGAGGAAGAAAGTGAAAATTAAATGGGCATCCTAATGCTCAAAGGCGGTAACTTTCTGCATGTGCACAGGTTATTTAGTCCCCTGCTGCAGACATGCATAAGTTAAAGCCATGCAGTTAGCCCTTCGAAGTATATGCTGTCTTGAAGGAAAACAAATAGCAGAAAAATAAATAGCAGAACTCCTGGTAGAGTCTTCCTTTCCTTTTTTTTTTTCCCATGCAATGGAAAAAACACTCTATATAATGCCAAGTATTTTTGTGGCTAAATCAGTTGTTGTGATGCTTTTTCCATACAAAGGAATATTAATACCATTTCTAATACCATTTTATATTTTTCTGCTTTCTTAATAATTACTTTGGTTATGTTTCTCTTTCCTTCAGAGAGTAACTGTTGTACATATTTCTGTATTTGTCCCTAATGTAAATGGTCCTATGCGTGATATACATTTGTTTCACTAGCCATATTATTCATGCTCACAAAATTAGAATGTTTTTTGTGTTTGTTGTTTACCTGAAAAATATTGGAAATTTTATAGGTATTGGTTCTTTTGATTTAATTCATTTTTTTAAAAAAAACAAATACCTGTTTTTAATATCTGTTAATTCAGTAATTTATTTGTTGCCAAGATCTGAAAGAGTACTAAAACTTTGAAAGCTTTATGTGCCTGTATTAGAATGACTCTTCTGCTTCCCAAAACCCGGATCAGCAGATGGCAGTCAAACCAAGGTTCACTCCGTGAGCCTGCCTGAACATTTCAAATTACTGTGCATGCCAGAGATGGTGCAGGAAGAGACTGAGTTGAGCCAGAAGTGATGCTCTTACACATTCGTAAGCAGATAATGGTGTGTCAGACTTTAGAAAGGACTTTGATTTTTATCCATCTGGGATTTTCATGTGTTTTCTGTTTCAGGTCTTTGTAATTAGGAACTTCTTGAATTTTATTTGGCTGCAGCTGTGGATGCTTTGAAAAGAATAGACTGGTGGTTGGGCTATCCATTGGGAAGTATCCATTCTAGACATCTACTTACTTAAGCATATTCAATATGTGTGAGGAAAGAGCTTAACTTCTATGCCTGGAGTGTGTGTCTCACTATGCGATAAGCTGCTTTTCATTATTTGTTTATTTTATTTTTAATAAAAAGCACATGCCTCTCTAATTCACAGTGAATTGGTTAATGCTTATAAAAAGATATTTTTTTTTTTAACTTTTTATTTTAATCAAGCCCTTTTATAGAATACTAACCAAGTGCTTGAGGAGTATTCAATATATGGCATTTTTATTTACATCCTGTTCTAAATAGCTGGGACACTTCTTGCTTTGTGCACCAATACAGCTGTATTTGAATAGCTGATGGAGAGTTTCCTAAAGACGTGCCTCCCATCTGGCGCAGTTGTTGTACGGCTTAGCTGCTGAAAGCGTGAAAACTGAAAGGAGTTGCAGAGTGCAGAGTTGCTTTACTATTTTTGCTTTACTATTATTACATATGCTGGGTTTTTTTTATTATTATTATTTTCCCTGATGACAACATGTCACTAAACTTCAGCCCTTACTTCTTTCATTTAGGAGATGAGCTCTCATTCTTCTAGTGCAAATTCTGGCTTCTAGTGTACGGTCTTACTAGGAAGGGCGATAAAAAAAAAAAAAAAACCCAACAGAACAAACCAATGAAACAAAAAGCTTGGTGGGAAATGCTCGAAGGTTTTATCGTGAGTCAGTACTTTCAGTTTGCGCCTCGGATCCCCCTTTCCCCTGCTGGGGTTACAGTACTGGTGAAGCGAGGGGCCCGGTTGCGGCGCAGCGTTATATTTAGCTGTTTGCTGGCGGTGCTGCTGGCGTTCCTGTTCGGCGTGCGCAGCAGCAGGCCTCTGCGGAGCTGCCGCCGTGCAAATACCTCCCCGGCGCGCTGGGCAAGCAGGCGCTTGCCTGGGAGAAAGCACGAAGGAGTCATGTGCTGGAGCGCCGCTAAGGACGGAAACCTCTTTGTGTTTCATAAGCAGCACCCCGAAAGCCCTTCGCGAGTATAAGCTGCTCAGTGGCAAAAGTGCATTTGTTTGGTTCGTTCACTTTTGACTTTTCCGGCTTGATTCGGTTCTAAAACCTGTAGAGGGAAAATGGTTGTCTCGGCAAGGAATCTCCTCTGCGAGTGTGGTGCTTTGCCACGAAGCCTGGAATATTCTTACGTAGAAAAGCAAATCTGCAGCATCGGACAGCTTCTGAGTAACCAGGTTAAAGTCACTTGCAGAAAAGCGAGACAGGGGGCACAGGAGGAGGGTGGCAGCGCCCGCACAGATGCGGGGTGACAGTTTTCCCCAAACCCTGCGTCCAGGTTTTGTCTGGAGCGGCAGTGGAATTACCGAGTGCCTGCGATGGCCAATGCTGATAATACACAATGGAGATCAGTCAGAACTAATTAGGTTTTGTTATCAAAACCGTTTTCTAATGCTTACTGACCATCTGGTTATTTCTGAAATTTATTTTAAGCCTCTAGAGAAGAAGAGGGAGATTACAGATAAAGGCAGTAGGGACTTGTTTGTATGTTAACCTTGAAATTAATTAAAATTATTTAGCCTCAGTTTGGGGGTTAGAAGCCCTCTGATAAAATCTACACTTAATATTTAGTATTTATATATTTATGAGAATGTACAGAATGTACCTCTTTGCTGAGGCCACGAAAGAATGACTGGGGCCCTTTCCAAGCCGCAGGTGCCCCAGGAGTTACCGACACGCGCGGCTCGCGCCCTGCCTGAGCTGTGCCGAGGGTAAGGCCGAGACTGGGGGTGCTCAGGGCACAGTCCTTGCGTGTTCCCTCTCTCAAAGAAGGGCAAAATACATGCAAGGCCGCTGGAGAAGCACGCACATGGTGGCCTCTTGCGCTCCTGCTGAGTAGGGCTGGTGTCCCCTTTTCATAGCGTGAGCTTCTGAGCACACCCGTGTCACAAAGAGGGGCCTCGCATTGCGTTTTAATTTCCCCATCGAAATGGGGAAAAGCAGCTTGCCACGACAGCAGTGACGCTTCCCGCCCTGCCAGCCCGTGGCCGAGGGCACGCGAGGCTGGAGTGAGGCGTCCGGCCGGTTATCTTCCACGTG
>JAUBNY010001082.1:133196-148213 GCA_032275445.1 Crypturellus soui
CCTTATTTCCAGCGAGCAAAGTGCAAGACTGAAGCTCCATCTCCTGGAATGGCCTGTGAGCCCACAGCACGCTTGGAGCAACCACCTCCAAAACCCTGCCGGTGGGGGAGCTTGCAGCATACATCACCCCACTGAGAAGACAAATAGCTCCTGGATCTGCAAATAAGTAGCATGGAGGAAAATCCTGCTGCCAACATCCATCAAACTCAGCAGTCCTTCCAGCAACAGGAATAATTGGGACCCAGGCCCTGGTGTTAAAGCTGACACCAGCCCTGCAGGTGTCCACATCCATACCACAACAGACTTCCGTAAGCAATGCGGAAAGAGCTCATTTTCCTCCAGAAAACCCATCAGTAGCCAGAGTGCGAGCGTGTCGAGAGGGGTATCGTGTTCCCTATCGCTAACCTGACTGCCGCTACGTACAGGGCAGTTCTGACTTCTGTATCACTCGGACCGAAAAGGAGAGGTTGATTTCCCGTGCGTGGGGCAGGCGGGAGCGAAGCCCTCGCTCGCGGTGCAGCGGGATGCGCCGTGCCGTGCTGTGCCGTGGCGCACGCGGCCTGGGCTCCGCAGCCGCTCGGGGCCGGGCACGCGGCCTGACTCCCCAGCAGGACACAGCTGGTCAAGGCGGCCCCTTCCTCATCGTCTCCCTCTACCCTCAGTATCTCAGGGATGCAGCAGGGCAGGGATGGGCGGTTTCCCGAGGGAAGACGGCCGGGAGAGCGGCACGAGGTGCGGATGAGCGGTGCACGCGGTCTGGCAGAGCCCCGTGAGCCCCTTGCCTGGCTCGGTGGTCACGAGGGCTGGTTAGGAGCCGCTCTCAGGGCTGGAGAATGCCCTCTTTTAAATCTCTCTCTTCTCTGGAGGCAGGAAGGAATTTGATTCCTTTCCCAAATGAGGTTACTGAATATTTTCTCTCCTCTCCTTTTTGTCTGTGTCTATTTAAGCAGCTAGTGTTACAGAGACGGACTTGTGCTTTTCTTGTACGGTTCCCAGCACATCTGGCTGTCTTGGATAGGGTCCCTAGGCCTGATTGTAGCAAAAAGTAATGATAGTGTGTTTTAAGCTCTGGCCTCCAGCTAACACTATATATAAAACACAAAGCATTTGGAACAAACTGGAGGAAATACAATTTTAAGTAACTGAGGGGAAAAAAGAATATATTCACTTTTTTACATCTGTAATTCTACTTTGCATGAGTGGGTGCTACATTGTGCTAAACGACTGCATCTTAGCATTCAAAGACCTATTTAGTATAGTGAAGCACTTGATCCCAGCTGACTGGAATCTCCTTTTAATCAAACTTTTCCTGTCCCAGTTACGCAACAACTGTGGTCATTCATTAGTATTAAGCTAAACTGTCTCTAGAAAATGTTCTAATTATCTCGGCTTCCTGATTAAACCTGCCTTGGTTTAAAAGAGGAACACCACTGTGTGTCATGTGAACATTTCATGTTTCTTCTAAGTAATAGAATTAGCTATGGGCATTTCCTTAAGAGCAGGTAGGATGCAATTGCAGTATAATTCGTCTCCCTCCAAGCCTCGTCTTGAAGCATGCAAATTTCTCTTTCAAGTGTTTTGGCAAAAAAATGGCAACATCCTGATCTACACATGATTTAGACACTGAACTGCAAAGTGGTTATCGCCAGTGGGCTGAGTTCTTGGGTGAACGTAGCGAGAGTGGAAAGTAGCACAGTCTGCTGATGGAAACAGCAGTTTACAACTTGCTGCTCGCACTCGTTCCTGCACACCCAGCACTGGCCGCTGCCCGGGGCAGGATCCGGGGCTAGCGGCGGCCCTTTAGTCTTGCCCGGCCTTGCGATACTCGCCTCTGGCGCCACGGAGCACCCTGCGGTGCCCTGCACTCCCTGCAGCTGCGCGTTTTCATGTCCTGTTTCAAAAATAACAAGACATCTCTTAATATTCAGGATACATTTTTCCACTCTGAAGCACCACAACAGTCTTTTTAAAGAAACCCTAGGAAGGGTGTTAACTTGATCAATGCTGTGCAGGAAGGAAAGCTCTTTCCTACTATTTTTTCAGCATGACTTTCACTGACATGATCAGGCTGGGAAAAGACTTATTGGCTGACAGCCCAGGACAGCCATGCAATATCTCTAGTCATCTGGAACTCAAAACTACTCTGCCCAAGGGAGAACCATAACATAAAAACAATTTAGGTTACATGCTGAATCTTATAAACATTGTTCATTTTAAAAAAAAAAAAATAGTTTGAATTCTATTTATGTACATTTACTGTGCACATATTTTTTTCTCAAATGTCAAGCAGGGAAGACTTGGGAGGGTTTTGAGGTTTTTCAGTGTAGAAGGTTTTCAAAATGGGTGGGGATTTTTGGAAAAATATGGAAGTGAGCTTCCTCCCATCTCTTGAATTTACAAGATCAGCTTCTCCCATGTATCATATATAAATATTTTATATACAGATGGTGTTTGCTTCTTGACCCAGTCCAGAAACCATGAAGTCCCAGACGTGCTGGTGGGACGGCATTTCCAGGGGCCCCGCAGCTGACGCTCCCGCTCGGCGCGGGCCTGCGGCCAGCCCCGGCTGGGGAGGGCTCGGCTGTGTCCGGCCGAGTCCCTCCGACCTCCGTGCCGGAGGCGCCCCCCCGCCGCCGGCCCCCGCCCCGCCCTCCTCTTCCCTGGAAGCGGTTTTTCCTCGTGTCCAACCTGAACCTCCCAGCTGCAGTTTGTGGCCGTGACCCTTGTTACGTTGCCAGTCACCGTTCGTGAGAGCTGGCTCCGTCTCACTTGAAACCTCCCCTTCAGGGGAGCTGTAGACTCATCCCTTCTCTCCCTGCAGGCTCCCTTTCGCCAGGCTAAGCAAGCCCAGGTGCCTCAATTTCTCCTCTTGGGCCTCGCACTCCAAACCCCGGCCCACTGTGGTAGTAAATCCAGACTGAGGCAAAATTGAAAGGATTTTACACACAAGCCTTTGATGAACGGCTAAGTTTGGTCCATAGTTCGACTTGGACATTTGGCAGCCTTGAGGAGTCTCAGTAGTAGTTCCATCTTAGAAAAGAATAAGTAAAATGCTTGACCTTAAGGGAATTTTGACTCTATTATCTTTATGTTATAAATGAGACCGTTATTTTTTTCTCACCAAGGTGGTAACTTTTAATTAGTTTAGCACATTTAGTTCTCTTGCTATTGCTCTGCTGCTGAATGCTGTAAGAGCACATATAATCTTAGCAACCCTGTGAAACCAAATGCAAAATGTGAGGGCCAATATACATGTATAAAACTTTGCAAAATTGAATCCTTCACTTGTAACTGTGGTGTTTTTTGTTGAATTTTCATTTGTTTTGGGGCACAGGAAAATGAAAAACTAGGGGCTTTCCAACAGTTCAAAGCTAATGCTAAAATGCATAAGGCTATAGTGCTTTTGTAAGTATATTTTTATAACTTGCCTCTGTCTATCATTCTCTTATTGTGCATTAAAAAAAACTATGAGAGTAATCCTTCTTTTCTGTAAGTTTATACAGCTTTAATAAATTGAGGTGAAGCAAAGGAAGATCAAATGTAAGCCTCACTTTAAAGAACAACTTCTTGTTGTCTTGATTGAAGATCTGAACTTGGGATATGTCCATTGCCACCTGTCCTTTTGCCAAGTTTTAACATTCCAAAACACCTTATAACAAGTCTAAAATTATTATTTTAGGAAATGATTGTAGTTTCTATATGATGTCTTTCTTTCCATAATCTGATATTTCATAAGCTGGATAGTGTTATTGTCTCTCTAGTGACAGATCCATCCAAACTCAAGGGAACAACTAGATGAGTGGTTCTTGTGTAGTTTCTTGGTTTTGCTGAAATTGTTGTGGGTGGTTTTTTTTTTTTTTGAGTTCTGGTTCTTGCCTTGTTGATGTCGTGTTTCATTTGTTACAACCTTTTCTGTGATGTTTTCTTTGTAGGCCTTGCTGAGACCAGGGAGAATAGACAGGATTATCTATGTGCCTTTGCCCGACGAAGCCACCCGCACGGAGATCTTCAAACTTCATTTTCGGTCCATGCCAGTCAGCGATGAAGTCTGTTTAGCAGAGCTTGTTGAGCACACTCAGAAGTATTCCGGAGCAGAGGTAAAACTTTATATAATGCTGCTAACCATGAACTCAGTGCACCAAATTGCATCTTGGAAATTGGTTTTGAGTTCCATCCTTTCAGTCTTCTCCAATGAGGGCTGGGGAAAGTATGAAAGGAAATGTTTGAGAAAATACACGATGACTTCTGTGTTTCTCCTCAGAAAACAATACATTCTGAGGTTTTATTTTCCCATGGAGATGAGTGTTGTTACCAGGGAAAAGGCCTTTTCCAGGGCGATCGTGAGTAAGATCCCAGGTGGCTTCCTTAAGGATGTGCTGCCCGGAGGAGTGGAGGGAGGTGGGGGACAAGCCAGGGGAGGACACAGACTGTCCAGACAGTTCACCCTGACCTCCCCACAGCTCCGGGAAGCTTTTGCATTTGGGGCTGTGGCTCACAGCCTCAGCTGGAGGGAGGAGAGAAGCAATTCACAGTCTAAGGGAATCTATAAGGGAGTCACTAACCAGCTAACTTCAAGGCCTCCTCTTCTTTCTGCTCCACATACCCAAGAGCTCACAGCAGCTGTTATGATTACAGCTCAGCACTGTTAGCAGCTTCTGCCTACGGACTTCAGACAGTTATTTCCTGCCCTGCATATAGGGAGAAGCTTTTCCAGGTGACGCTGCCTGGCCGTTATAATAAACATTGATACGTTAGTGGTCACTACTCTGCTTCCTGCATATTTATTCACATCAGTGTCTGCACAAAATGTTTCATTCTTGTCTTGTTTTGATTAATTGAAGGTAGTTATATTACTTCAAATATTCAAGGAATGGTATTAAGATTGTCATTTAGAGATTTTAAAGGTGTGAAATCACAGGATTGAGGTTTCTACCTTGCTGTAGCCAGTTCTAGCGTACGTATTCCTGTGCCGTCTTTGATACACATAGTCTCCTTTTCCATAATGGAGTGGAGTGGAGTGGAGAACGTACCATGCTCGCCACAACTCCTCCGTCTTTGTGTGTGTGGTTTGCCGCGGCAGGGGAAAAAGCTGTCTTGGACCAAAAGACGGGGCAGCTCTGGGGTATTGGTGTTCTTGGTGTAGCAACAAAGGGCCCTCCTCAACTGGCCAGTCACTGGATGTGCTGAGTGACTTCCAGGCAGGAGTTCTGTTCGTTTAACTAACTATTCCGTAAGTGTTGGTGTGTTTTAGAAACGGTGCATTGCCTATTAAATAGGTGTTACGTGTGGCTGGTGAGGGCACTGCAGAGACCGTCCTGCAGGCCCCAGAGTAGGGTCAGCCCTTGCCACGTGCAGCAGCCGTCTCTGGAGCAGCCCCGAGGGCAGTTTGAGGAAAATATGTAGGGGCTGGATCTGAGACCAAAGAGAAATCTGCAACAGCCTCCTTTCTCCACAACACGAGCCAAGTTGTGCTTGGAGAAGCAGTGCGAGGGCTGGGTAGTATGCAAAGCTGCCATGTGGAGGGCATTTCTTTGCCACAGAAAATGGCATCTCATAATGAAAAAGAGACAATAATTAACTTCTTATTGCAGGCTTAAATATTGGTATGGGAAACTACTGCAGCTCTACTGCTCCTCCTGCCTTGGGGGAATGAGTCAAAACAGTACTGTGTTCACCTGGGTGTCAGTGATACAATTTTTGCTGTCCTGCTGAAACCTATCGGCTTCAGGCCAAGTTATAAGCCTTCAAAAACATAAATATAAACCAAGCCTCTCTTGTATATGGAAACTATCTTCTTCCCAGGCAACAACTGTATTTTAGAAATTCCAAGCACATGGGGGTTTTCTTTGGATCTGGGTCAGCTGAGGCTCCAGTGGTGAATTCCTGCGCTGAGCTGATGATGAGTAGCAAATGTCTTCGTGCTGGCTTTGTACAGACCAAAAAATAGCGGTTGGGTCGTTGTGTGCCGACGCAGACTAGGTGGAAAAAACCTGCCCGTTTCTCATATGGCGTATATCAGAAGTTCTGTTAGTACCTTACCTGTCTTTTGAAGCATTCGAAGAATTGCAATAATTGGGCGATAAAGAGTAAAACCAGAAGGAGTCGCAGTCAGTGTTCACTGGAAGAATTTGTAAAGAGCCTTGACAGTTGGCACGCACAGTGGCCAGTTTCATTAAAGCCTTTTCTTCCTAGAGGCTTCAGTTTCCCAGCTTTACAAATAGTTTCCGCTGATGAATGGCAAGTTCCCATTCTCCTGTTATACCCTTTGTTTAGAAGAAGAAATGGAAAATACTTGGTTTTGTGACTACAAGATGCTGTATAAATAGTGAGTTTCATGTCGAGCGATGTTGAATCATCCTTAAATGAGCTGCACAAACAGTAAGTAAAGTGGATGGCTTAGAGTGCATCTGGCTTCCAGCTTGGCATTTTTTCAGATCAGATATTCATATATTTTTGCCTGTCGTCACTTATGGCCAGTTATCTCAGTTCGCCTGCTATACGGATGTTCACGTAATGAATACCTTAAAGATATATCAAGATAGCAGAATAGGGTGTTTACTTCCCACTGTTTCATGTGAGAGAGGGTAATTTATGAGAGGAAGATAGAACTGCCCTCTCTCATTTGCTTAATGTAAAACAAAACTAAAACCATGCACAAGGGGAGCAGCGTCGTACGCTTAGTTTATATTATACAAATAGTGTAAGTCAAACCCTCTAGAAATATTTGGGTTTGAGTCTGGTCTCTATTTCCGGGCCCTTCCCAACTGCTCGCTGATGCCTCTGTAGCTGGATAGCTTCAAATGGGCCAAGCAGGAGGTGCCGGTGCTGGAGCCAGGGAGGAGGCCCGTGCCGATACCCGCACCGGGGCTGCGGCAGCTCCAGTCCTTGCACACGACAGAGGTGGTCAGAGCAGTAAAGAACCTCCTACCGGGTTCGTGCTCGTGTTCCCATGTTTATTTTGGGAGATCCGACCTTTATAACACTCGTAGGTTTTTTTTTTTTTTTTAATGCTTTTATACAGATGGGATGTCTTCACTCAGAGACAGGTCAGTCTGATCATACCTTTTCTTAGGGAGTTATGAGGTTGGCCTCGATGGAGAAGGATACATGCCTTTATATATGCAGTGGCTGATGTCCTTGATAACCTTGTGTGGCAAAGAAGATTGTAGTATTTTCCTTTACAAATTAAATGGAGGGAAATTACTCCAAATTGCCTTTAATCCTTGGAGTTTTCTCTGAGAAAAGGGATGAGCAAGGAATGAAGATAATATTTCCCCACTATAGAAGTACTTTGTTCCAAGAATGGGTGATAAATAAGAAAAAAAATAGTGCAAAGGGATCATCTTTTATTGTCTGGGTCACATTACGTTTGTTTCTGCTCAAAAGACAGTGCAGCTAGAATCTGAACTCAAGTGTTGCATTGTTTTGAGAGGTGGTTAAAAGTAAGAAAAAAATTTTGACATGTGACAGTAATATTTCTGCCAGGTGTACTTAAAAAAGTAAATAATGGAAAATACTGTATTTATGCTGGTGAAAAGTAGGTCATAGTAAAGCAAAGGCTGGTATTATTTCTATAGTGTTATCAGTTTCCATGCTTACAGGAGACAACAGTTAAGCGGGAACCCAGGAACCTGTAAATCTTTCATTGGTTCTTAGTTGAAGTAGAAGGGTTAATGTAAAAAATATCTTTCTGACTTTGCAATAACTCTCAATGGGAACACAGAGAATGCAAGGGAAAAAAAAAGCCAATGAAGTCTTGTTCTGGCTCAAGTAAGAGCATACTTGATGCCAAAAAAGTATCTTTGCAGCAGCACACTCTAATCAGCTAGAGCCTTTGACTCTTAAAATATTTATTCCAAAATTGTGTGTTCTTGTTTATCAGATACTGACATATTTAAACTTTAAACTTTGTTTTCAGAAAAACAGCTCTTCCTCCTAGAGGAAGTCACCAACTTCAAAAGAAGTGAGGATGTGTTCCAGCATAGAGATACCATAGATGGTAAATAGTGTTTTAAATGATTGGGGAAAATGAGTCTCTTTCCATGAAGGAACATCAGTGCAGAAGGGAGGGCTGGGGTATAAAAAGCAGGATATCAGAGGAACTAGGATGTATTGCCTTTTCTATAGCAAGTTTTCCAGGAAGGATAAGATCTTCCAGACTTAAGGACGAGGGTGTTTGCTTCACAAGGCAAAGGTTCCAATCTGCAGACCCAAACCTTCGGGAGGGAAGGTGACAAGAAACCAAGGGTAGCAGACTGGGGAAAAGTATGAGGGGGAAAATAATAGACAGTGCAAACTACATCCAGGCTAAATCTTGGGCTTTTCATTTTTACAGGCAAAAATGTTCTCTCTTGTGTACTCCCACTGAAAGCAACAGCTGTCGAAGGTGCTCAGCACATCCTGTCTTAGGACTAGGCACTCGACTTCTGAGCTTGAAAGATACCACAAGAAAATGTTTGTGTCTGATCAGAAATGTGTGATTTGAAGCTGTGCTTTGTAGATGATCATGTGGCTGAAATGCCTCTGGCCCAGCTCTTCCGGACAGCCCTGCTATGTGAAGGGGTTCTCCTTAGCTCCACGGGTGACGGCATCGCAGTGCAGTAGGGTTTCACAACGAGCAGGGCCATCAAATCGAATTGCAGCGGGATTACGGCACCGGTCCCCTCAGATGAACCTCTGCCGTTCCTCTTGGAACGATGCATAGGATCTGTTAGTTTATATCCCTCATTGAAAAGTGAGCATTTTTGTGTGGGTGGGTGAAGAAAAGAGAGGCGGCCTTCATCCAGCGTGGCTAATATGGGATCACCGCCTTCCTAGACACGTTTATCAGCGCTGAGGATGTGTGTTTGGCACAGGTGGCTGGAAGGTGAGGAAATACCTGGCATTCAGAATGTTTTCCGAATGTCAGTGCTAGGGATAAAGGAGATGAATCACTTGAAAGGAAATAACTGACTACACAGGACTTCCCATGGGATTTTTGCTCGCTGCTGGTCTCGCAAGAGCCTCGTACGTGCAGAATGTGCTGGGAGAGCCTGGGCTGTGCGCGTGCCCGGGTATGCGCTCGTCAGCAGCGCTGTGCTGACCCGCAGGAGCTGCTTCCCCCCCGTAAGCTGCCTCCCCCCTTTTCCTTTGCGGAGACTTCTATTAGATCTGGTTCCGTCCCAGCATCTCTCAGAGGGAAGCTTGGGGGTGAATTGTCGCGAACGGACTGATTTTCATCATGTCTTGTCTCGGCCAAGACCCAGTAAATAGCTGTAGGCTTTAATCCTGCGTGTGTGACTATGTAAAACATGGTTGACAATTAGCACGTTTATGCGAAACATAAGGAGGTTTGGTTTGGTAGACAGAGGAATATTTGCACTGAGAATTATGCCTGGCTTCCTCATCTGGGGAAGAACGTTTTAGCCCTCAATAAGATAATGCTTTGCTAATAGCTTAATCAAGCAGCGGAGACTGAATGCCTCTGACTGAAGTGATTCCAAAAAGGTCAGGGCCATTAGCAGCTCAGGAGGATGCAGTCAAGGCTGCTTCCTAAACAATTTAACTCAAAGAATAGTGATGCTTAGAGGGCCTTGGGGTGATCGCCACAGAGAATTTGAGCGAACCTCCAAGCAAACTCCAAGTATGATTAGGTATGGATGGCACTGAGTCTGCCTCTCAAACGGAAGAATTTCGTCCTCTGTGCAACCCAAAGACCTGAAAACCTTGGTTCTTTACATATGGAAGAGCTTGTCTGCTAAGTCTTTCGGGGGAAGGAATCTTTAGCGGTAGTTTCATGATGTTTTCCTTTCTATCACCTGTCCTCATTAACTATTTAAGTGGTGTTGCTGGCTTGAATACTTGCAGCTTTGTCCTTTCCCCCAATGGCCGAGGCTGCAGGAGAGCTGCCTCGCGGGCTGCGCTGCTTCTTTCCCCTTCCCCTTCCCCTTCCCCTTCCCCTTCCCCTTCCCCTTCCCTTTCCTTCGCGTTTCCACGCTCCCGTTCGCGCAGTGAACTTCCCGGGAGCCGCTCTCTGCCGCACGTGGCCCGCGCGGTGGGGACTGCGCAGCTGCCACGAGAGCGGAGGCTTTCGGAGAAGGAGGGAGGCTGATGCTGCCCGTGGGCTTCCCGTGCCCCTGCCCGCGGCCTCGCTGCTCGAGTGTCCCCGTCCGGCTGTGACGCTCCGCCACGGGAAAGCGTGTTGCTCTTTAACAGCAGATGGGACTCCATTCCTGAAGGGGGAAAAAAGTCTCTTTGGGCCAGCGCTATTGTTTGCTTCTACTTTTATTTTTTGCCTGTGAGTTATTTCTAGCAACTTTTAATGTAATTCATGCTTCCTTTTCAGTCAGACAGCAGGGACTATTCTTCAGTGTCTTGTATCTCCAACGTTTAGGCCACAAATGTGGGGATTCACAGCACAAACCAATTTTATAATGATCAGGGAGGAGAGCAGACAGCAAGGAGCTCAAAATGTTCATTAATTTCTGCCTTTTGAAGAATTTTATTTATGTAATCTAAAATCTTGTGTCAGTGCAAAGTTGTAACTGCAGAGATGTAGCATTTGCTTTTATGCTAAAGAAAAAAAAAGGAAAGGGAAAGAGGAAAAAAAGGGAAAGAAAAGACATTTTTTACTGCACTAGTCTTTTTTTTTTTTTTTTTTGATTTAAACTTGTAGGGCCAGTGCTTGGTCTTGTAAGTTAGTATGTGTGCTGGAGTATGTAGGTAAAGGGGAGCTTTTGGTTTTGAGTTTGACTCGATTCTAGAGGAAGAAACCTTGGTCCTGGAGAGCTTTGGACTTCAGGGCCATATCCTCAACGTATACAAATTGTGGGAAACACCGTTAGGATTCACTACATTAGCAAAGGATTTGTCCAAAGTTTTATTTCTGGGAGACGGCTGATTTTTATGCACTTTTTGCACAGAGGAAAAAAATAAATATTTTTACATCTCTACTGCCTTTTTTAAATGTCCCTGAGATTGCAGCAAGTTTATTTGCCTGTTGTGCTTTCTTTTAATAGTATACAGTCTCTGACTATCAGACTTCAGTGTTCATCGTAGCTTTCTTGATGATTCCATTTGGATTTAGTAAGGATTTCAGCTGATTTCTTGTCGTTGTAGCATGAGAAATATTTGCATCAGCTCAACCACGAGAGCTGCAGAGGTCTCCCTGCTTCTGCAATAAACCCTCCTTTCTATCCTCAACAGAATCAGTCCGCTGAAAAATAAGGGTAGCACTTGGACAATAATATCCAAAATAGTTCTGATTATTATCTTAGTTGGCAGTAGGTATGTTTAAGTGTAGTACCTGAAGGCTAACTCAGATAGGATGTTTATACCAGATGAAACCATAGAGAGGAACACCTTGTGCTGACCTACTTGTATTGCTGGTATCGTGCCAGTTAAATTGCTGTCAAGGTGGAAGAAATGTTAATGAATAGCAGAGGAACAGTAGAGCCCCAGAATAAGAGCTTATTAATCTACCTAAGCATTATTTGAGTTTGGAAATGCTCTGGGCCCTTCAAAGGGCTTTTCATCATGTTTAACTTCATTTTTCTGTGTCTGTTTTGGGGAAAAAAGAAAAAAATGTTAATATATCTGCCTTTGTTCTTTTCTCTTTTTCATAGAAGGGAGAGTTGCATCCCTATTAAGGAAGGCATTTAAGGAGAGCTCTCTGTATCTCACTCCGTTAGGATCATATTTGGATCCTAACAAAGCTTTGCCCAAAACTTTGATCTTACCATTCAAACCATTGCCTAAAGCAGGAGCTGCCAAATAATGTTTCTTAGCACTCCTTAAAGACTGGTGGCTGGGTGCGCCACTGTAACTTAGATTTTTGTATGTAAAAAGTTGGAAGTTGTTATTTCCGAGTTATCTTTTACTGTTTCCCTAAAATACATATGGAAATACATCACACTTTAGATTGCCCCTGGCAAAAGGATTAAGTGGCTCCTAGCAGATGGAAACAGTACAGTAATAACTCTGCAGCAAATTATTAGTTATGTCAGAAACAATTCTGGGGACTGTTTTGCTTTTTAATTAATCTGTTTCAAACTATCACTTAGTTCTCAGCCTAAACTTTGTCTTCTGCCTTTGAATAATGACTTGAAACAAACTGTCAGGTCCTCTGTAGCTGGTTCAAGACACTGCATGTATGGAAGAGAGCCATGAGATGTGGGCGGACCACTTGTAATGGGGGAAAAATAAATAAATAAAAAATAAAAACAACAGCAAAACCCAAGAAAATGGCAGTAGTTACTTGATGTTCTTGATGTTCCAGGCTCAGGTGACAAGAGATCAGAGCATTTTGGTCAGTTCAAAGGAGCTGCTCTGGATTTTGTTTGATATTTGAGTTTCTTCTTTGGGGAAGGGTCTCTTATTCACGGTTTTGGCATACCTTAGTTACGGGCACCCGAAGTTCATTTGTGATACAACTAAAACATACACGGTTTAACTTACATTGCAGAGTAAAACAAGGCATTTGAGGGATCGTGGGGCAGAGCAGCAATCGATGTCTTTTGTTTTTTCTTGTGTGCTTTAGTCTTACTTTGCTTTTTCAGCATTGCTTTGTTGATCCAAAGGGGTTAAAATAAAAAACATAATATTAAATAAAGGCACTTGCATTTCTGATCCGCTCCCAATCGCCCTTCTGGAAAGAGGAGTCTGGGGAGGTCCCTGATCTGGGAGCCCTGGAAATGTTGGCGCTGGGATGACTACAGGGACACAAAGTCATTTATCATCAATAAAAACCTGCTTTACGGGTCCTTGCCATTTCAGTAGCCACTTCTGCTTATTTATTTCTTATATAAACCAGGGTGGGGAGACCCAAACCATGCTCCTTTATTAGAGGAACAAAATTTGCAGGCAAGAAGTTCTGTTTAGTAGTTCCCTATAAACAAGAGAGAACAAAACTTTTCTTGATTCTGACTTTTCTAGTGTAAGGCCTGAGGACAGGAGAGCTGGCGGCCTTGCCTTACTGTTCAGGCAGCAAGCACCAGACTATGTCAGTTCTCATAAATAAATAAGTAAATAAAATGCTATGGTGGTCATGTCCCTAAACTGAGTGAAATCAAAATGTTAAAAAAGGAAATCTTATTCTCCGTTTGTAACGTTCGGTGATGCTAAATTTGAAAAAAAAAAGTGAAATAAAGAAAAAAAATGTGTATATTTTGTATGGATTTAAAGAGGATTTTTTTTTTCATGTAGTGTATTTCTACATTATAGATGGGCTTCATTTTCTTGTTTATGGTTTCCTACAAATGTGTATAGAAAATAAGTTGTATAAACTTATCTGTCCTTACCTGTTTTTTTCCTTTTTGTATTCCCATGAGCTTGAAAAAATAATATTTTCAAAGTGACGGTTTCTTGAGTTTGGAAATATCCATTGTCTTCCTTAAAATTTTTGTCTTTATTAATCCTTGTTTATGAATAACAATGCTTAGGGACAATGAGGAAAATGGGGAAAAAAAAGGAGGGATGAAATAAAATTGTTTCTATCAGTGCTTGGAAGCTGAGGGAAGAGAAGGAGCAGGAGAATTTCGGTGCTGTCTTACCCCAGGCTAATTGTTTACCATTAAAAGGGAACTTGCATGCAGGAGGGAGTGTTATGTTTTGGACGTACTCCCTTGTAACTCATAAATCTTGGCTGTATAAATGTTCAGTCATTAATTAAGGGTTTCAAATTAATCTGTTTCCTGACTGGACTTGGCTGTTTTTGCATAGTGCGATGTTGTTGCCCGCCTTAATAGTTCAGGAGTGCTTTCAAACGTGTGATATGGAAGCACTGCTTTTACTGCAGGGAGTTAATGAACAGCACTTAGCGGAGAGGAGAGGAGAAGAGAGGAGAGGCATTTTGTTACTTACACGTACAGGGAATAGGGTTGTGGTATCGAAATGGTTAGGCATGCTTTATTTCTTTAAATAAGGGCAAAAAATATCTATTTTGTATTAGTAAGTGGCAGCCCTAGTCAGAAGTGTTTTTCTTTCTTTTTGTTATTCTAGTGTAATGTGCTGTTTTTGCTGTTTGTTTACATAGGGTAAGATATAACAACAGCTGAAAAGTCTCTTCTATGCGATGGAAGAAGATTTCAGGTTTTGTTAGGGATTTTTTTTTAATCCACTGATAATGCCATTGCTAAGTTAGAGTTATCACTGGATTTGAGGTTTATTTGAAGGTTTATTTGTGTTTTATGTTATACATGTGCTACCCTTCACAAATATATGTACATATTTGTGTTTCCCTTTTAACTTATCAAAGCACAGCAAAAGGTTTTCCTTTTTTTTTTTCTCTCTAAGCTTTAGGATTTTCAGATTTCTGTATCCGTAAATCAAGATATATTACTGTAACATGAATGTCCATGTCATCTTCAGCATTTACACTGAGGTCCATCTTTGCAGTGCTGAGAATCAGTCTCACCAGCTCTTCCTCTTAAGCGAACATCCTCTTGCTCCTGCAACGAATTTGCTGTTAAAGGTGAAGGGGCAAAAAGTGCCAACGGGTCATCCAGTCAAAGCCGGTGTTTTAAAGCACAGTGCAATTAGTTTTGTAGATGTGCTACGTTTGGTAGCTATTTCAAACCAAAACTGCTTCTCTGCATTGCAGCTGACTAGATGTGTATGACGGCAACCACCTTCCTTCGCTTCTGCACATTCAGTAGATTTCACAGATAGCACTGAAGGTTTCTGCTCCAAGCTGATTTGTGCATGCAACCTAGAAAAGTAGGAATTAATCAAGAACATGAGGAAAAAAAAAAAGTCCTCTAGTTAGGTATTTAAAGACCTGGTGTTCCATTTGTGAAAACATGTTGCCGCTCTCATTTTATTTGCCCTTACTTAGGTTGCAGTGCAGAGAGATACCCCAGGCCCAGGCAGTGCCCCTCCTCTCAAGGAGCTAATGGGTACTCTACATCTGAAGGGACTTCAGAGCACTGGAGTTTTGACATCTACCATGAACATACTTAATATTCATCTCATAAATGTGCTCTACCAGGAAAACTAATAGCAGCTTAGCTATCAGTGGCTAATTAAAAATGGGTCTGACC
>JAUBNY010001082.1:172533-186410 GCA_032275445.1 Crypturellus soui
GGTTTCAAGTAAAAGCACAAAAATGTTACTCCATGAGTGCTGATGTTACCCCAGTGCTGGCAGTTGTACACATACAGTGCTACAGCAGGAAGGACGCTACAATGAATAACATTATCCTTAAAATTTGTTTTACAGAGATCTCTGCAGTTTTATGTGCAAACGTGTAGCATCGCGCATCTACCGCATTATTTTTCACATTGCAGAAAGCTTGCTTAAACTCTGTGTTTTCTAATGAAACGTGTAGGAACAACTGGTTACTTTGGTTTGATTCCACTTCCAGGCTTTCATCATCTGTAATTTTGGTAAAAAGCTACTTTTGTTAATGCGTAAGGCATCATAGTAACCAGTTACACTTTTACTACAAAAGGGTGTTTTATTTTCCTGAGGGATGAATAGTAATCAAGGATCAGCTGGTAGTGCCAAGTGCCTTGATAACACAATTGGCTGCATACAGCTTTGTTAAGCCGTTCTTGGACTTCCCGGAGAGACTTAAAAGGCAGTGGCAGGAGATCTGCGCTTTTCATACCGGCTGGTTGCGGGTCTGAGTTTTCCAGTGGTCTTGTGTGCTGAGCGAGAAGGGCGGCATTGGGAGCACGTGAGGCCCTTGCTGATTAAAAATGTTGGTGCTGGGGGCAGGGTGGGGGAGGAGGGCGAGAAAACGCCTGCAAATAAACGTGAATTAGGCAGATTAGCCTGATATTAAACACTGGCTGGTTTTATTGTGCAAAGGTGGGGGCTGGAAGAGCTGGACGGAGATAGGAAGTGGAAATACTGATTAGAATCAGAGCAGGGACTGATTTGTGTTATTTTGATGCTGATTTTAGTGTGACTGTAAACCAAAGGAGGGCAATAGTCACCCTGGCCCTGGGTTAGGAAGTGTCTCACTGCGAAACACAAAGTGGATCCTGGCTTTGATCTCATTAACTCAATCAGTGCTGGATTAGCAGATGTGCTTCTGGAGCTTGAATCTTGCAGCTACTTGAGGCATATGGGAAGTGGTGACATTATGATTCCTGTTTTCTTTTTTAATTATTGTTATTTTGTCTTTCTGTTTTTTAAGCAAAGACTAAATTCTCACAGCCCAGCCCTGCCTTCTGCATGGAGCTTGCTTAACTGTTCCCCTAGGGCAGGAAAAAAACCCTCCTGCAGCTGCTGCCTTCCGGTAAAAAGGAATTCTCACCTTTTCTCCACAATGCGCCTCGCTGGCTGCGGAAGAGAGCGGCTGTTTGCAGTGCATGAGAGGGACCTCTCTGAGCCTTGAGGGGCAAACACCTGGGAAGGCACTGCCAGCCCCACAGTGCCAGGAAGGGGCTGCCCAAATCCGGCGGGTATCCACGTGCCCTTGCTCCTGGAGCTGAGGCCGGCCACATCCTTAGCCTGGCGTCCTCCTTAACCTGGAGGAATGAAAGAGCAAAATAAAGCCCTTTTCCAGACAACCCATGCGCTATTATGGCACATGTCACCTGTGCCTGTCATGATTAGAGTGGAAAGAAATCAAGTTTTGTACAACATTTTTTTCCTTTGTGGAAATATTTTGTTGTCGTAAAGCTGGCAGGGGTCGGCCCAGTTCCAGAAATGTTAAAACAAAAAGGTAAAGCATAGACTGACTTGTGAATTTTTCAGAATTATTTTACAAAGCAGTGGAGAGAGGAGAGGGGAATTTCCCCCTTTTTCTCAATGAGAAGAGGCGAGGAGAGAGTGGAGGAGTAAAAAGACACAAGCAAAAGTGAGGAGGAAGAGAAATGAGTAGCAAGTGTGGGGGCAGGATTTTCCTCCTGTCTTCAAAGTTTACTCATTGTTTATTTCTAAATTCTATGAGAGGGGAAAAAAAAAAAAGAAAGAAAGAGACGGGAGAAGCAGCAAAAGCCGTGGTCACACTAACAAGCCCGAGGAGGTTTTACTCCCCTCGAGGAATTCTTAGCCATCAGAAGGATCTTCCACCTTCAGCTGGCAAAGAAGTTTCTTCCCAGTGCTTCCCTGAAGTCTCGTTAGCTGTCTCTGGAGAGAGCTGGCGAGAGGGCGCCTGGCCGCCCGGCGAAAGGGGCAAAGCAAGAGGCGGATGAGGGCCGTGCCGGCGGGAGGAGCGCTGCGCCGGCAGCGCAGAAGAGAGCGCCCCGGGGAGCTGAAAAGCGTCAGTGAAACCCCGGGAAACTACAGTCTGTCTGCAAAGGAGAGGGACCGGCTTCCCGCCAAGGCGGGCTCTTGGGCCAGGAGGTTTTTGTGAAGGGCAGGTCGGCAGCAGCCTCCTTGCAAGGCACTGGGGTGCGAGGAGCACCGAAGTTGCCAGTGCAGGGGACGGTCGGAAGCTCGGGCCCTGCGAGCCGAAGGAGCCGGTTTGCTTGGCACACGCAGACGGCACAAGCAGGGTCCCCGGGCCGGCATCGCGCGCTTGTCTGTCCCTGCTGCAGAAGGGCAGGTTGCTGCAAGAGAAGCCGAAGCAAGTCCAGGGGTATTTCTGTGGACGTTAATGTGGGCAAGCCCTGCTGCAAGGCCCAAACAAGCTTTTGAGCAGCTGCAACTAGCTTTTTTTTCTCTTCCATCTTGCAGTGTAGCATCCTGCCTGAAAATGAATTTCTGTCAAGTTACAGATGAGAGGTTTATATATTATATATATAAAATCAAGAGCTTTTTATTTCATTTTTTTTAAGTTCATCTAGGGAAAATCTTGCACAGCAAAATGACAAAATGAGCCTCATGCGGAGCAGCAGCTGGAGGAGAAGACTGTCGGTAACCTTTAGGCACTTCAAAAAAGGGTTTTCTTATACCTAGCCTCATGTTGGTCTTCCCCGTGTTGATCTCTAGCTGTCTGTTTTTCAGCTTCCCAGATGGTTCCTTCCTCATGCATATGCAGGGATATATCCAAAATTAGGTTCCCAGCAATACCTTGGATTCCTGAAAGTTGTGTTATATTTCCCAGTCACGCAGAACATGAAACTTCTTCATTGCTGAATAAAATAAAATGGCCATGTGTTACAGGTTTCTTTGAAAGTGGTTTTAAATTAAAGCTTATTTTATCTAGGCTACTTTCCCCACAGATCTCAAGGCTGCAATTCTGAAGTAAGGTCCGCAGGCTGGGACTCAGGAAACTTGAACCATTTAGTCTAGTGTGCTCTGCTTGTGATGCCTTCGGAAGTTATTTTTCCTCTGTAATACTTTCTCCTTTTTTTTTTTTTTATTAAGTACTTTGAGACCTCTAATTAGAAACCAGCATATAGTAGTAAAGTTTTATACCAGTTCTAAAGTTCTGTTGGTTTTATCAATCAATTAAAGGGAAGATTTCCCCTGCCCTTCTCCCCCAGGACTTTGATTGTAGCATATGTGGAAAAAAATAATGGCTGTTATGACTTGCTAAGACCCTCCAGTTGTAACACATTTGTCCTCGGTTATGTAAGGGCTGGAAACAAAATGTGTGTAATAACCTCAGGTTTTTAATCTCTGCAAAATGTAATTAACTATTTGAAAGGGTGGTTGGAGGGTTAAGCTAGGAAGAATAAACTAGCAGTATAATAACATCTATATTAAAAAAAAAGAAGAAAAAAAAACAGATTTAACATGTTATATAATCTCAGTTAAACTTGCTCTGGGAAATTCTCCAAAAGCTAGTGTCAGTCTCAATTTTGTACAAGTCTGTACATAACCTTTATGAGAATTTGTATGAAGCTGGGTGGGGAAACAGCGAGAGAAAGGGTTAGAACAGAATGTAGTTTGACTAAAGTCTTGCTGTGACGGATGCATCAAAAGTAGTCATGGAGCTTTGCTCCTTCACTCCTCTCTAAGCAGAGAAAAACCTTTGCGCAGGTGATTCCAGTACCTCCTGCCAGGGCTGGACTTCTCTGCGCAGCCTCGCTCCTGACATCAAGTAGCAGTCTGAAAAGCTTCTAGGCGCGTTAATCTCATACGTAATCTCTGCTTTTGAGGTAGCATGTTAAAAAAATATATGCTCATTTCTGTGAGCTGGCTGCTGCAGTGTCCAGGGAGCATCAGGTATGTTGTGGTCCTGTCAGTTGGTTTGTGTCAGCTCTGCTGCTGTTGGGTGTGCGTTAGTTGGATGACTGCTCGTGCACACAACACGAGCCGTACCTCAGAGCTGCTGTTTCTCTTCCACGAGCGCTGTCTCTGCCCCTTACAAACACAGAGGGTATTTGCTTGGCTCTCCTCTGAGAATAACTGGGAGAAAAGCAGTTTGAAGGATGGTGTTTAGGTATGTGGTGGAGAGGTGCTGAAAGTAGAGGAGTTACTCGTACCTCTTTTGTGGAAGGTGGAAGTGCTTAGAATGCTGTTGCCAAAGCACGGGTCCACTCGTGCCGATCTGCTGCTCCTGGTGAACTTCCACCACACTTTCTTGTGTCCTTTCCACCTGTTTCGTGTCACGCCGCTTTGGGCCCTGCCGCTTTTTGTACCCCAATCGCTATCGGGAAGGATCGTCTTCCTCCACAGAGCTCGCAGAGCGTGACAGAGCGCAGTGCTGACATCATCCACAGTGTGGAAGAGACCTGAAAGGGGGCTGGTTTATCAAACACATCTGTAACACAGGAAAATCCTGAGGCCTTTACTGAGGCCTGATTTCCAGTAGAGTCAGTGGGTCATCTGTGTGATAGGGAAATGGGTGAGGATTGTAGGATTTGACTTTTCTGCTTTTGTTTTCTTGTAATCCAGGCCATTCTTCTGATAAAAGATGAAGTTCTCTTCAGGGAAAGTAAAATATGAAAAAGTATATTCCAAAAAAAGAGTATTATATTTCACTTAGACTTGCAAAATCAGGCATGATCCAACCATTGAAAACAATGAGGGGGTATTGAATATTGTAGAAGTTTACTTGTGCTGTAAAATACTTCATGAAGGCTTCTCTTTTGTTTCCTTCAGAGTTTCATTTTTTGGTAATTATCTTTGTGAGGAAACCACTAGGGAGCCAAATAAAACAATGAACTGATCATGTTGGCCCTGAATGTTAATGAAGTTTCCTGAACTCTGGGTCTTGCTTTGTATTACGGGCCTGTTTGAAGACCCAGTACCCTGGCTTTGAATTTCCAGCAGCACCAGTAGCATTTAAATAAGGGTCTAAATTATTCTTCAGTGAGGCTACACAGCGAGTTTTAACCAAGATTAGAAATGTATTCTGAAGTCCACAGCATGGGAACTCTAGTATTTTTCTTTTTTGTCTCCTAGAGCTTGAAAGAGCGGTACAAACTACAGAATCTCTTTTGCGAGCATACGCGACCTTCTCAGGGATGAGGGAAAAAGCATAAGGTTCAAATGTTAACTGGAGGCTGCTGCTTGAGGCCTTGCTCCAGCGCCTGTACAACCTGCCTTTAAAATACAATTGTCTTGGTAGTTTTAAGTTGACATTTGCATGTCCCTCCTTCATAGCGCTTTGGCTTCACTTGAGATCAAGTGGTCTCTCATGACAGGCAGTAAGACAATCTTGAACTTTTTTTTCTTGTAATTCAAAGGCTAAGTGCATATAATAGAGCCAGTGGACCGCGCTGTTATACCTGCCTGTACCGCCAACAGTTTAACTTTCAGCAAGGGAGAAAGCTGAAACAAATAGAAAGACAGTGTCTTTCATATTTACTACATCTTTCACATTTGCCTTGCATCTCTGTAGGTGCAGCTGATATACATACTGCTGTTCAGGTAACTAACACTACTGCAGGTCAAGCTGTAAGTATTTTATAAAAAAAAAAGTGCCCCTAAAAGCCCTCAACATCAGTTCATGGTGAACCAACAAATGTGCTTGAGATTAAATAAGTTTTTTTTTTTTATATATATATAAATATATATATATATATATCCTTGCTTCCAAGTCTATCTAATGTCTAGTCTGCCTTCTGAAGCCTACTCAAAATTGAAGGAAAATTAGATTTTGTGTTCTTTTGGGAGCTTTCATCTCCAGTTTGAGTGTTGCTCCTTTGACAGGACAGGAGCATCGTATCTAGTGTTCATTCTAGACATCCACTTTTTTTCCCCATGAGTAATTTTTTTTGCATACTTTTTATATACATGCAAGGTTTCTTGTACCATAGATTAATGTCAATGTAGTAAAGAGCTGGTAGAATATCCCCCTTGGACATTGTTACCAGCTCTTTGGAACTAAATTGCAACTTGCTTTTAAAAACTCACTGTGATTTATCTCCCACCGCTGCTTCAGAGATTTGGGCACCTCTTGGCACACGTGTCGGAGAGGAGAGGTTGGGAACCTGGCACCTGACTGATATTTCCCTTCTGGTGTCGCCCAGGGATGCGCAGGATCCCGGTGCCCTCTGCGTGCGCGTTGACTGGATGCACTGCAAGCAGACGGGCCGGCCTTCCTGGCACAGTGCTCCCTTTCCAGCTCTTTTCTTTACCCCTGCTCCTCGGGCTGGAGGTGGGCGAGATCTTCTGGCAAGATTGAAAACATTTGTGATAATTAATTTTTTTCCATTATACACAAAACAGTCGGCACCTTCTACTAGTTTCCAATTATTGTTCATATGAGATGGCTTAAGAATTGATTTGCTTAAATGTTTCAGTGTCTAGTTAAAACTCTAATGTTATTTTTAATCTTAGATATTTACTATGTTTTAATAAGAAATTCATTAGAGTTTTTTTCTCCTTTTTATTTTGAAAAAGCTTTATTTTTCGCATCTATCTTTCATTAGAGAGTTTTCTTTTGTATTAGGTAACTGTAACTGGTAAAAGGAATGCGATATCACTCATATAATGTGATGGGAATTGGCAATGGCCACAGAACTCATTTCACATCTAAATACTGCTTAGTGCTGGGGTGGTATGTTTCAGTAGCATTCAGTGTTCTCAAAATCTGTGCGGGGAGAAAGAACTCTGAGCAATTGATTCTTTTTTTTATCTGTTTTCCCTTTTTTGCTTTTTGTTTTCTTTTCTTAAGAAGTACTAAGCACTTTTCATTTAAAGCAACTAGCAACCTAGAAAATCAAGTCTACAGGAACTAATGAGCCTACAGGAGCGCTTGTAATTGATTCAAGGTTTATTCATGTGGTGAGTTTAAAAAGGAACACTAAATAGCTTTAAAAAGTAATTGTTGACAGCAGTCCAGTGCCAAAAACATTGTTTTCTATTTACTTTCCATGTTTCACACCATTTGTGTAATAAAATACGAGTAGTGCTGACTTTTGAGATTCCTTCTGAACAACCAGTCCAGTACCTGCACCAAAAACTCAGCTTATGCTAGCACTATACTGAAAACAATTTGGCCTGCATAAGAATACCTTAGGCTTCTGCTTAAATTTTTTAGAGATGAGGCACTGGACGAAGATTTAGGAAAGTAATATTAGTAAGCTATAAAGGTAAAGTAGTGTTCAAGTTTAAATAGATCAAAGTTTAACATTTTGATAATTACCCTCTAGAGAGCTGAAATCCAGTCTTGGGGACAAAAAAGCTATTACAGTGTTTTAAGAAGTATGATGTAAACGTCAGTTGAGGAGTTGACCCGAATATCTGCTCAAGCTGAAGAAAAGCTTTATAATTACTCTCAGGTCTCTATCTCCTCTCTTGTGTGTGTAGAAGGTGAGATCCTATTCGGAAACTGCTGCCTTCCCATAGAGCAGTACCTGTCAGAGTCAACTCCACTCTCTCTGAATAGTAGTAGAAACGCAAGCAGCGAGAAGGCTCCGTAAGGCCCTGCATTTTTTATTTTTTGTTCTTCACATTGGATTAGGCTCTGAGTCATTTGGCTGGGCACGCATTCTGTTTTTCTGCTTACACAAATGCTTCTTTTAGGGCAGATTACACCACTAAATCTATGCAAGCAGCAGTAAGCAAGAGTACAGTATCATCCTCAAAGATAGTACAGTACTGAAGTAATGGTCCAGAAAAGAGCACTTCAAGGTAGTGTTAGCAGTGTTGGGGTATTACTTAGGGAGGGAGATCGGTTCTGTGAATGCCTCTTGAAGTTACTTCAGCTTCCTGAGCTGGGGAAGCAATATGCGCAGGATCCTGATTAGACTGTGAGATGTTTTGAACAGAGCACATTTCAGAGGAAGATCTGACCTTGTGCGTTGAAGTTCCTTGGCTTCCCAGTAACAGCAAGCTTAATGAATCCGAGAAAAAAACAAGTATCACCCTCGTGGTTTCAAAATACAGAGTTACTCAGGGAGCGTAAGAGAAGGAAACTTCCCCCACACGATTTCTGGTGTCATAACGCACACGTGTCAGTGTGTGTTCGCACACGCTCGCCTGGGTGGCAGCCAGGCGGGGCGGCCGCGCGAGCTCCTGCACCGGCGCGTGTTGCGTTGCCGCAGCGCAGCCCCCGCTCTGCCCGCAGCCGAGCGCAGACCCCGCTGCAAACGAGGCTCCTTCAGCAGCACCGCGGCAGCGGCTGCAGTATCGCATGGCTTTTATGGCCTTTATTGTCAAGGATGGTTACAGCCATTTTAGGTGGCAGGATTCTGACCTTCTCAAACCAAAAGTATTTGAGAGATAATATCTTTTATATATGTAATATAAATAACACCTATTTTGCATATGCATCGAGGTATGTATATATTATATAGAAGCAGAGATATAGTGAGAGCAAATCCATATCCTGCCCTCAAAATCCAGGAGTCCCCTGACTTCCCAATCTCAGACAAAGACAAGTTTAGCTTCTGACTTTTCTAGGAGCGGAGTTGAGCCCCCCATACTGAATATTCTTTGTCAGAGAGTTGTTGTCCTAGAAAGAGCCTTCAAGATGTGACTAGCAAGCTCCGAGAGTGTTCCTGAAAGCAAAGCACATCTAACCACATCAAACAGGAAAGCGATATCTTGGCACTTAATACTTGAATTGTCAAGTGCAAAATATAGTGTTTCAGAGAATTAAGACCCTGGAGATGAAAGAAGGAAAAAAATGCAGATTAACAGCAAAATGACATTGTGTCATTCTCTTATTGGGATGCAACAAACTGCCAGAGACTTGTAGGCTTTTTAGAGTTCTGGAGAGAGATCTTTTCCAAGTATTTTTCATCTATAAAGAGTAAAGGAAAGGTTGTTTTGCCACAAGAAACCAATAACGCTAAATTATCATTTCTTGAAGAGGATGAATTTGCAGCTATCGTGCCTCTGCATCTCTGCCCTTGAAGGCATCCTCTGCAGGGTCCGTTTCCCTGTGGCTGATTCTGGTCCAAGGTCAATGACTGACAGAGTCCCACCTGTCTGAGAACTGGGATTCTAGATACACGTTTCCCTGTGTGTCATTTGGTTATCACGCTTCCGTCGTAACATAAGGAGGAGGAAGATTCAGTTAAGAAAAACTGCCCCTCTTAGTGCAATCTTCTTTGAAAGGGGTCACGTCCTTGGGAAAACTTCCTCTCTGCTCACAATCTGGAGAATCGAGGCTGCGTGTTTAAAATATCACCGAAACCCCTTTCGGTTGGTAAACGAGAAGCACGGTGTGGCAGGGGCAGAAGTGCGGGCTGCTCTGCAGTAGCTGTAGCAGCTGTGGAGGGGTCTAACCTACAGCTAACCTTAGCTGCTGGCACGTCGCCGTTCTCCACAACAACGAAAGAGGCGGCTGTGTCCGTGGGGTGGTTGCGTGCATGGGGCCAACCCCACCGTTGCGGGTAAAAGCAGTCTCAGGTTTCCATGCATATTTGCAAGCCATAGAAGCGCTGCTCCCAAGTCCTCCTTCAGGGCACAGTGACAGAGCGCACAGCCTGAGAGACGGGCGGCAGACGAGAGCCTCCACCAGCGCCTGGATGATAGAGGCCCACGCAGAAGGACGCGTTTCAGCGAGCAGAGAGCTCTCCCTCTGCCTCTGATGATGCCGCCACGGCCGGGGACCGTTCCCGTCCCGACTGACAAGGGGAAGATTTGTTCCCCGCCTGTTCTTGCAGTGCCATGCTGTTACTCAGTCGTGCTGGATTTCCTCTGGCTAGGTTTTTATCAGCTATAATTAAAGCAGCCACCTCCTTTCCCTCGGCTCTCAGCACATACTTACACAGCTAATTCTGCAGTGCTTAATCCCGCTATGGGAATCTTGGTAGCTCTACTTGTTTGTTACCTAATGCAGCTGTGGAAGAAAGCAAGAGAAAATGAAAAACAGGCTTACTGGCCTTAAAAAACGAGGACCTGCTTAAACTCATACAATTGCAGAGAATAAATTACCCAGCTCTGCTCCACCTGTGGAATCACTATAACATTCGCATTAATATTGTGATTTTTACCACTCCAATTGTATGCTAAAAACACAGCAAAATAAACCAGGGCAAGACTGGGATTTGATGCTGTGATCAAGCGCCTTTGAAAAATATAACTGCTACTTGATAAGGGCTGTGTCTTTAGGAGAGAGAGGAGACCTGCTCCCTGTGTGTGATCCTGTGCCGTGTCCCATAGCACAGCCATGGCCTTTCCTGTCTAAGGGCTCAGGTATGTTGCTTGCTTTGGGGAGCTGGGCCTTGCTTGGCCCTCAGATCTCATGTGCAGACTGGCCGCCTGCTGAAAGTGTATTACGAAGTGCTCAGCATCCGGTCAAGCACCAGGGCTTCAGATAAGAGGCAGTTAGAGGAAGACACCCAATTACCCTCCTAATTGTCTGATGACTTTATAATGTGGCTTTGCAGTGAAGTGTTGTGGTCCTTTTGCTATCTCTGGCACTGTCTTGTTAATAATAGTTATTATTTAGCAGCGCATTATCCTTTTAATGTGTCTGCATCCTTCTCCAAAGGTTTCTACTACTCACAAGCATACTGTAAAATAGGAAAGAAACACTTTTTTCCTCCCCTCCTTCCATCTTATCACAACTATGTTTATAAAATCAATACCAAATATTTGGAGGGATAGTCCAGTTTTAAAATTATCCATAAATAAAAATCTCGCTCTATACATAAAAATCTATGCAAATTCTTTATGCTATTTGAGACAAACACTCAGATTGAGTTTGTCTTAGAGTTGTTGTCTTAGATGATAAAGCAAGTAAGTCTGCCCTTTGCCCAGGTACTATTATGCTAAGAATCCTACAGTTTTGTAAGAAAGAAAGAAAGAACAGCTTTTACTCTTAGCCCTGTTCTTAGCTCCATAGAGCCTGTTTGCTTCTCCTAATGACTTCAAAACTATGGTACACATAGTTGTAATAATGTAGCTCAACGCAGGAACATGCTCAGGTACTTGAGGATTAAATGACCAGAAGCCATTCTGCTTTCTGTGCAAGGAATCCTGTCTTTGTAGATTGCTCAGTGCTAAGACGGAAAAAGAAATGATGCAGTTAATTTAGTTTGCAATAGATGTGAATAAATGATTGCATTAAGCAGTAACGTAAGTTTCCATTTACAGAAAATTTTTATACGGGTAAATGAAGCAAGGTTTATTAGCGAGTTTGCTAAAAGCTAAAAAGGAACGCAAAGGAAGGAAAGCATCAGTAGCTTAGCACAGCGGCTAAGTGTGAAACCCTGAGAGACAATTCAGCGAGGAAGAAGTAAACTCCATCAGAGTGCAAATAGCTGTGGGTGACTGAAGGGAAAGAGCAAATGCGTGGGTCGCCCAGCAGTGACCAGCTGGGCTGCAGCCTGCGCTTAGCAGGACCAACAGTCCTGCTGCTTGTAGGTGTCTCTGCCGGCGAGTTGTCTTTCCTATGGAGGAGAGCGTGATACAGAAATAGAGCTTTTCTTCAAAGCGCGTTAGCTTCAGTTAGATTTTGACAGCAAAATTTTGACAGCACGTTGCTGTTCTCCATAGCCAAAGCAAGATACCATTAAAAATTTGGGAAGGCCAGAAAAACATAGAGATTTTACCTAAGCTGCAGCCTACCTCATTGTTTCGTGCTAATTCCTGTTTAGAAAGGGGGCTATCCGAGGAAATACAGGTTTCTGTGGGTGGGTGCAAAAGACAGGGAAGGGAAACGTTCCCAAACTTGAACTTACTGTGCAAACTTCTGAATTTTGTTTCTTCTTAATCTGTGTTTGGGCATGGACCAAAACCCTAGCTCTGCAGCACTTCCCTCTGCACTTTGATTTAATGTTCAGATGTGCGTGGAGCAGGTTCACATCAAGGTTTGTCTCTTTGTTCTGGGAGGTTTGCTTGGCTGCTGCCTTTTACTATCTCTTCTGCCTCTAAGAAAAACTGATGTTATCTTCTGAAGAGAAAGGCAAGATTTGCAGCGAGAGATTCCCATGTGCTTATATGCGGCCCGTGCACTGACAGCTATGCATACAGGCAAACAAAAAAATATAGATATACATATATGTGTGTGTTAGGGGGAAAAAAAAGACTTTACAAATGTTAAAAATGTGAAGTAATACTGGTCTCATCCTAACAGATAACAACGTATTGCTTCCCACATTGGACACCTCCACCAGCTTATCCCTGCACAGTGCAGAGGAAATACATGAATGACCAGCCCCTTCTGCAGGTAAGAAGACCGGCACAGAAATTCTGTTTCTAATTGTACGTCGTTGTAAATGTGAATGTGCTTCCTCTGAGTGCTTTGAAATCCTCGTATAGCTAAAAAGTGTTATTACAGCTGTGAAGATTGGTTATTCACTGGCAAATAACTTGTGCAAAGGTAAACACTTTCTCTGCTGAGTTTCCCCAGAGCCATGTTGGCTCAAGATAGTTATCACCAGGAAAGATGAGTGATGGGAACAGTAAATATCAATTTTTTCGAGCATTGTCACCTGTTTTGCCCGAAAAGATGCTGTGTGTTGATAGGGTGGTCTCTGCTCTTCACAGGCTAAGGACCCTCCCCAATCCCCCATCCAAGAACAATCCCTGGGGAAAGAGTGGGAAGAGGGGCTGGACTGTGGCTGTGAGCCCCCATCTTGTCTCTTGAACCAGCTCTGGGAGCTGAGCTCTTTGCAAAGGGTTAGCTTTGGGCATGGAGGGTCGGTCTCTCTTGACTCCTTTCATCATCAGAGGGAAAGACAAGCTCCTTCAGAGGACAGTTGCAAGCCAGAAAATGTATTAGTTGATTGTCTGCATGTCAGTCCTCAAGCTCAGGCTGTGCCAGGCTGTAGTCATAAGGTGTGTCAAACCGTTCCCAAGTTGCCAACATATTCTCCAGAATTTCACTTTTTGTAACAGAAGCTTCTCCTTGCTACAATTTCCAAGAAAACCTAATGTGGTTACTCGTGTGAGGCGCAGGCTTGCTTGTGGAGAGCCTCCTGATATAGCTGTAGGGTTTAGCCTTACTTATTCCAGCAAAGCCTTAATTCTGGTGCCAAGTGATAATAAACTGCTGCCAGTATTCTTGATTATTTTATTGACCCACTTAAGCCTGTCTTTGTATACGGAAAATCAAGCTGCTAGGCTTGGCATAATTTTTAAGGCAGTACCTGCTTCGGAGATGTGAAAGATGTTAAGCAACGTCCTTGCAGAGCCACCATAGGCGAAATACACGGTGAATTTTGCGAGAAGGTGGCGTTTGCTCGTGTGACGATCCTCAGATGTGGGGCAAAGTCCCACTAGTTTCATTGGCTTTCTTTTGTCCTGTACTTCAAACAAGAGGTGTTTTGTTGTTGTTGTTGCTGTTTGTTTGATTGTTTTTCCTGAAGGAGCTTTAAATTATACCTAGAGAATGCTACTGCTCTGCATTAGGAATTTCTGTTGATCTGAGCAGAGAAAGTTTCACAAGATATTCAGACAGGCTTCGCAGAAAAGGGCTTTGTGCCTTGTGCTTGTAGGGCTTCCGGGGCTACTTTCTGCTAGCAGTCACATTTTCTAATCCTCCGAGCAATATTGCCGATACAATCGGGATGTCTTAATGACCACGCTGAGGATGGTTCAGGCCGATGCTCGTCGTCACTCGAGCGTCTGTGGCTGGGAGCCGCCAGCTGCGGCTCGCCCGCGCGAGCCGCCCGTCACCCGCGGCCTGGGGGCCTGTCCCGCTGTGGGGGCGTCCCTGGCGCGCCCGGGGGCCGCGTCCTGCCGCTCCCCGCGCCGCGTCCTGCCGCTCC
>JAUBNY010001082.1:187037-278837 GCA_032275445.1 Crypturellus soui
CCGCGGCGCGCGCGGCCGTTGGTGCCTCGCGCGGCGGCCGTTACCCGTCGCGCGCGGCCGTTGGTGCCTCGCGCGGGGCACGGCCGGGCGGGGGAGGGGCGGGTGCTGGGGGCAGAGGGCCGCGCCGGCTGCAGCGCTGCGAGGGAGCCCGAGGGAAGGGGCGAGCCGCGGCGGAGCGGAGCGGGGCGCCGGGAGTGCCCGCAGCGCCACGGCCGCTTTAAAAGCCGGGAAGCCCGCCCGGCTCGGCGGGCAGCGGCGACCTCGGCGCTGCCCTCCCCCTGCGCCGCCGCGCGGGAGCGGCAGGAGGAGGAGGGCGGGGGGGAGAAAGCCCTTGTTTTCATTCATAACTTTTTTTTTTTTTTTCCCCTTTCTTTCTTTCCCCTCCTCTTCCTTCCTCGTCGACAGCCGCTCGCGCCGCAGCCCCGCGCGGAGGGCGCCGCGCTGCCGCCGCGGGCCGGGCCGAGGCTGCGGCCGCGAGGCTGCCTCTCCGCACTTGATCCACGCGCGCCGCGAGTGCGGGGCGACAGGGAAGCTGCTCCTCGTCCTCCTTTTTCTTTTCTTTTCTTTTCTTTTCTTTTTTTTCTTTATTTTTCTTTTTCCTTTTTTTTTTTCTTTTTCCCGGGGGCGGGGGCTGCCGTGCCCGCAGCCTCTTGCCTCTCGGTGCGGCGCTCCCGCAGGGCGGTCGCTGGGAGCCCCGTGCCCCAGGGCACCCCCGCGCGCCCCGCTCCTGGCTGCACACCCGCGTCCTGCCCACTGTGGTGCGTGGCGAGCGCCCTGCACGCAGCAGGGCAGCCCCTCCCGCCGCGGAAGGTGGACGCGATGGTGTTTTGTTTTGTTACTTCGTTTTCATGTCGTGACCCTCAGTGCCACACAGGTGACGCTAAGAAAACTCTGGCCCGTGAATCACCACGGAGACTTTTGCGTGGCAGTAGAGACCAGTAGGGAGCCCTTATGGGCGTTTGGAGCAAGAGAGATTCGCAGTGATGTGTTTGAAGGAACCTTCCTTGTACTTGTCCTTCCCTCGCTGTCCCCTTTAGCCTCTCTTGAAGTGGGAGCAGCTCTGTGCTGCAGACAGCCAAGACACGCTTGGGCTCACTGCTGCTGGATGAACTGCTTGGGATTGCCCGATGGCCTCGCGCTCATCCTTTCCCTTCATGCAAACGCATGTCACTCCTGGGGGGCAGACGTACATTACTTTACTAAAAGTCATTTGATTTTTTGATTCTCTGTAGGCAGAATGCAGGTTGAATACTTACCTGTGTTTTGACATATGTACAGGGCTGTCACTGCTGAGCTGTCCAGATCAGCCTTGTAATCCTTATGTCAGTAGTTGAACAGAATGGAAAGGAGTTTGTACCATTTACTTGGAAGTTAGAATAAAGGATGTGACATCTGAGGAACTTTTATTCAACAGTTTACCTTGTGACAAAGGATTGCTTGTTGTTTTGAGAGTGTGCATGTGTTGTGTTTCTATTTATTTATTTGTTTTGGAGTCTTTTTAATATAGAAATTACCTGGGGATGCATAAAGGCAGTGATCTGATACCTACTTTATTTTACTCTTTCCTTCCTTCACACCCTGCCCTGTGGTCAGAAAATACCTGAAAACCTGTTTCTATTTACATTCTTGTTTTATTTTTACAAGGAGCATATTATCTGCAGCTTTCTTATAGAAAAGGTGTTATCTTCTCCACAGAACTTAGTTTGAGTGTCTGTAACACATATGTCTCCTTTCTAAAGAGAAATACGATAGAGCTGTGCTAGGAGGCAAGTCTTCATAGTGTTCTGATGTTGCAAATACAGGAGTTATTGTAAGAGATGCGTGTGTCCTGCTTTTCTGCTGTGCAGAGTATGAGCCTGATGTGTTTTTTTTTTTTTTTTTTTTTTTTCCGTTTCTGGCTTCGCTTTGGGGTCATTCAGAATTGCTCTTGCTGATTAGATATTGAGCTTGATAGTGAGTGAGAGGCACACAACTTCCTGCAGCTTGCTAAGCAAGCACACAGAATAATAGTGGTTTTTATTTGATTTTATTATTATTATTATTTTTAATAGCATAGGGTGTCCTTTTGCATTCCTCACTTCTGATGCTATCTCAAGACACCCCCATTGCTGGACTTTGGCCAGATCCTCGGTGTCACTGTAATCCTCTGCCAAAAGAGATGAGTACCAGGTGGCTAGGGCAGTTTGTGGTTTGCCATATCATTGCTAGTTTTCCAAAACATCCTGCTCTTTATTCCTCTTTTGCCCTTGGATCTTGCGTACGTACGCGTGCATGTATACATGCAGACATACAGTGTTTGTTTACACCGTCTTTTTATTGCTCTTGTAGGATTTCAGATGCATGCCAGGTTCCCACTGAGTGCCAGAAGCAGAGCTCACTACAGATGGAGCCCCAAGGTCAGCATGGCAGCGGTGGTTCGTTGGTGGTGATCCAGCAGCCCTCCTTGGACAGCCGGCAGCGGTTGGACTATGAGAGAGAGAGCCAGGCAACGACTATTTTGTCACTGGACCAGATCAAGGTGATCCGGGGCAGCAACGAATATACTGAGGGTCCATCTGTGGTGAAAAAGTCGGGGCCACGGACAGCACCGAGGCAAGAGAAGCATGAGAGAACTCACGAAATTATACCAATTAATGTGAATAATAATTACGAACACAGACCCAACCATGGAGGGCACACGGCACAGCAGCACCACGCCAGGGCTCCCGTCCTGAGCAGATCAACGAGCACGGGGAGCGCGGCGAGCTCGGGAAGCAACAGCAGTGCCTCGTCGGAGCAAGGGCTGCTGGGGCGGTCACCTCCGTCCAGGCTGGGCTCGGGCCACCGGCCCGATCGGACGATCCGGACGCAGCCCAAACAGTCCTCTCTGATCGTAGATGATCTGAAAGGTCCCTTGAAAGAGGACGTGACGCAGCACAAGTTCATCTGTGAACAGTGTGGGAAGTGCAAGTGTGGCGAGTGCACGGCGCCAAGGGCCCTGCCGTCGTGCTTGGCCTGCAACCGGCAGTGCCTATGCTCTGCTGAGAGCATGGTGGAGTACGGCACGTGTATGTGCCTCGTCAAGGGGGTCTTCTACCACTGTTCCAACGACGACGAAGGGGACTCCTATGCGGATAATCCCTGCTCCTGCTCCCAGGCACATTGCTGTTCTAGGTACCTGTGCATGGGAGCCATGTCGTTGTTTTTGCCTTGCTTGCTCTGCTACCCTCCTGCAAAAGGATGCCTAAAACTGTGCCGAGGGTGCTACGACCGCGTCAATCGCCCAGGCTGCCGGTGCAAGAACTCCAACACTGTCTATTGCAAACTGGAGAGCTGCCCCTCCCGGGGTCAGGGCAAGCCCTCATGATTTTTGGAGGGAGGTTTGCTTCCTCCAGCTCTTAACTTTCAGGTTGTAGCCGTTTTGTTTGGTTCTTGTTGTGCTTTCTTTTCTACTTCTCCTACTTCAGTTCTTCCCTTTTCATCTCTGCTCACCTCCTGTTGCTCTCTTGCTCTCATCTCAGTTGAGCTTGGAGCATTTTACGTAGTCGCTGCTGCTGCCTGGTACCTGTATCTGCCTCCCCACTTTGGCAGGGCTTTCTGAGTTGGCAACTCAACCACTCCTGAAAGAGGCAGTGAGGACTCCCTGGGCTCCTCTGCGCTCTCTTGCTCTGTGAATATCTTTCCAAAGATGTTTTTTGTTCTCAGCAGTTCTTGTTAATTTTTTTGTTGTTGTTCCTTTTAACCCCCGGGCTTCCAAGGAGTGAGCTGAATTGTGAAGCAATGTTTTGTTTGTGTCCTTTCTGGACCAGGATGCAAAATAAAGGCTTTACCAAAAGAAGGGCCTAACTCCTCTGCAAGCAACCTGCTTTTTCTTTTCCTTTTTTTTTTTTTTTTTTTTTCCCTCCCCCTCTCTCCCCTCCCTCCCTGCCCCTGTTTTGTCCTAGCCTTTGGAATGGTGTCAATCCTGAGATGTACATGGTTGCCCCTCCCCTGCCTGCCCCTTTTTTCCTTTTAGTGTGTTTTATTATTTTGCTTCACTATGTAGATCTTCACATTGGAGACTTTATGGCTGCAACGTACTCATTTATGGCTGTCAAATCTTTGAAGGATATGGCTCACTCAATCCTCTTGCTCCTTTCTAGCATCCCTTGGTATCACATCAACATTAAAGCTGATAGTGTCCATATATCCAAGCAGTCTTCAGGTGTCATTAAGTTGCCTAAATGTTTCTTGTGATCCTTTGGGTTTAGTGAGTAGCTCTGCTCTGTACTTTATAATTTTATTTTGTTCTCTGTTTTATTGCCTTAGCCACAGATTGTGGTCCTTTTTTGTATATTTTATGTATAAAACACAAAGTTGAATTCTGACTATTTTTAAGACAAAAGTCTGTTAAAACTTTTTTTATTGTAAAGAATATTTATTATGTGAATCTCTATTATTTTATGATATTTATTGCAAAAGACTGAAAATGTACTCCTGTCTGAATATAACAAATATCAATACTTAACAAAATAAGGATGACACGAAGAAAGTACATATGTTAACTATAATGCAGAAAATATATTAATTAATGAAAACGGCTCTCGAGTTCTTCATTATGCTGACAGGTTGTGAGCTGCATATTGCTAGAGGTTTGGTTATTTTTTTTTTCTCTCTTGTCATCTGTCAGGGAGCAAACAACTTCCTATCTGTACTTTGAAACCACTGGTCTAGTATTTAATGCAACTGAATGTATGCACTGGGGTTGAGAGTGCCAAGAGATGTAGGCCCTATTTTTTTTTTTTAAACCAAAGTGTTTGCAAATATGGCTGTGGAGGAGGAAGAAGCAGCCTTAACTTGAAGCTGTTGTTTCGTAAAGAATACCAAATTAACATGTGATTTTTATTTTCAGTTTCCTATATATGGCATCTTGGCTAGTTAAATTGTACATCTACTGAAGCAATGAACCTGCTGAGTGCAAATCTAAATAAAAGGCAAGAGACAGGTTGAAAAGTAATGGCTGTGTTGCTGTAGTTTGCTGGCTTTGAAGGTTGGCGCTTTTGAGTGTGTGCCTGGGTGCCTGTTTTTGGTGTGTGGGTGTGGGTTCCCCCCCCCCCCTTGTCTCCCCTTTAATGTAAAGGCTCTGAAGGGTGACCCAAGTGTCACAGCTACTTGTGGCTATTTAAGACATGTTCAGCCAAAAAGCTGTTAATTAGAATGAATGGGGAAGTCTTGTTCTTCCTTTCCTGCAAGTCAAGGCTGAACACCACAACTTTTATCAAGTAACATGGTTATTAAATGGATGCAGTTCTACACAGAGTTAGGAGTAAGGGGTTCTAGAGAAACTCTACTCTACCAGCACAGTGGTAGCTCGCTGCATGTCTCATGCACATGTTTCAATGTCTTGCTGCTTGGAGCTGCCACGATGGGGCAGCCCTTGGTGTGTGGGTGATGTGAGCAGGCTGGGCTCTTGTGGTTGCCTCTGCCACGGCTGCCAGGAGTGCTCTCCCAGTTGAGCTGAGGCTTAAAGGCCACCAGTTTACAGGCTAGGAAATTTGTCAGGTGGTGGCAGCGTATGTTTGCGTCTCTGTGTGTGTGTTTGTGTGTGTGTGTGTGTATATACATATATATATGTATATATATATATGTATATAAAATGCACTTTCCAAGGTTTGCTGCATGCGTGCTGAAGCCCAGGCAAGAGGTGTAGGCGACTCATGCGCTGGTTGCCGCTGCTTCCCGCCGTGACAGCTGCAGGCTGCCCCGGCGCACAATGGGCTCCTTGTCGGGCCGACGCGGCCGTGCTCGGGACTGGGCCCTGGCTGCGGCAGCAGTGGCGCAACTGCCTCTCTGGAGCTTCCGACTGCCCAGCTGCGCCTTGGCTAAGGTGGCTGCAGGGGGCTGAGAGTTGCTCTTCTTCAGGAAATCCTATTTATACTGCTGTCCGTTCTCTTCCCAGGCAGCTGATGCGCTTGTTTCCTGCTTTGGGTTGCTTCTTAGCTGAAGTAGGAAAAACCCGCAGGATCCACATGTATTCTGCCCCTCAGTTAATTTCTTCACAATTAGCAGTGTCACGCTAGCCTGTGATCACTGTTTCGGATTTCTTAACAAAAAAGCATCTGTTCTAGTGAGTCAGATTAATTAATGCTCTTTTTACTAAGTAGAGGAATAATATTTCCATTTCTTGTGAGGCCGATTTACCCTTATCGATTTCTTCTCTCACACAGAAATTAGAAGCTAGTATCTCCCTGTTTGCATGAAGCGCGCTCTGGTTGTCGTACGTTGCCCCAGTTCTCTACGCAATGGCAAAGGAGGGAGAGCAATAGCTGGTTTTGGTTTGGATGTTGTGTCTCTTGTGGCTTCTTTGGGTTGATGTATTTTGTGGCATGGCACCAAGTAGGATGGCACAAAGGTAGAGAAAGGCTTTTCTGAAGGAAAAGAGCTGAGCGAGCTGACAGGCGTATGGGAAAGCCCTCCCCAGTCGGAACAGGGAGGCGTAATTCTCCTGCCATCTTCTACATTAAATGTGTCCTTGGTAGCCCTTGCAATCCCTTCTGCTCCTTCTGATACTACGTAGTACTTGGCAACACTGAAAATAAGTAGCATAGGGAATGATCGCCCAGAGGTACTGTGTTTTGTTCTAGGGAGATGAGTAGGTTTGCCAAATGCTAATGGGATTTTCAAGGATTAGGAGACGGAAGTGAGGATCTCAGTTCTTGAGCCCAGACTTTGTCAATGGGCAGCTCAAGGTGCTTTCTGTGTATCTGTGCAGAGCCAAAGTGGAAAGGGTCCATCTGCCATTAAAACATAGCTTATTTAGGTAACTGATTTTAGGTGGCTTGGAGATTTCATTTTGAAAAAATAAATACCCAGCATGAAAGAGCTGCACAGAAGTAGGGAAGTTCAGCTGACCTGCCAGCCTAATTGTATTATTTTTGATGGATCTGAGCAAGTTTGCCATCTGGTTATGTAGGCACAGTAGACTTCCAAAATGGTCCGCGTAAGGCCTGGGATGGAGGGCAAGGAGGAAGCTTCTGCAAGCCAGAGTTCAAATATGGGCTTTAAAGAGTGTCGTGAAACTTGTAGTAAGAGCTGAGTTTTGGAAAAGGATGGCAAAGGAGATTTCATGTTCCCCGCACGAGGAACACAGAGCTAGGAGGAGTATTTGGGAGTGCTGTGGAGTTTCCAAAGGCAGCTCTGTTACGGTAATTCTAGCACCGGTGACAGTGTTATCCCAAGCGGGATAATGCTTAACAAATGAGGAGCATCTTGCCCCTCCTTATGGTTCCTTATCATAAGGACAGGTGGGAGAGGATTAGCTCCTCTTCTGTGATAAAGCAAAGCCGCTAAGAGGGATTAAAAGGGCTATATGAAGTGTTTTAATGGACTTATATGAAGTAATAGGTTTTTGTCCTGGAGGAACGTTCAGGACTCACTGATACCTCTGTCTTTCTTGTTCTACAAAAATTGCGTCCAAATTTTGAGGAATCGTGATTAATTGTTGGCTTTTTTCCAACTGCAGCTTTGTGTCAGTCATGGTGGTCCTTCAAAAAACTTCCAATATAAATATATATTTTCTACTATCACACAGCCAGGCTTATCAGACCATACAAAATGCACATACAGTTGTTGTTCAGCGCTGGGGATGTCTCTCTTAAAGCAGTACTTAAACGCCCGTCCTTTCTGGGGGCAGTAAGTTCTCACCTTGTTTTCTTTCACAGGTGAGTGGCCAAGGGCTGCTTCCATTGAGAGCAGCTACACGGCTGCATGGTGCCCGATACGACAGGAGGTTTTAAATCATCTCAGCATGGGCCACCATACCAGAAGCCAACAAGGCTTTATTCTCGTGGTGCTGTTTAATGCTTAATTTATCTTTGTGGCAAACAGATGTGATGCTGTTAGTTTTCCCAGGATAGTGCTTGGAGCTGCCGCTCCTGCTTCTCCAGGTGGAAGTGTCTTCAGATGAGGCACTTCCTCAGTTAGCAGTAGGTAAATACAAGTACTGGGCATAATCACCGTGGGCCACACCTCATTTTATTCTGTGGATTTAAATACACAGGAGTGAAATCGTAGTCTTCCTCTTGCCTTTTACTTCAAAAGCACCATGAATCCACCCAGATCTTTCGATATTTCTGATAGATACATGCATTTGGAAGAAAGGCTAAAACAGTAGGGTAAGAGGAAGAGAAACCATGTACTTCTAGGTGGATGACACTGCCAAGCATATTGCAAAGTTGACTGCACTGAACCCGGTGCTGTAATTACTCGAGTTGCTTGTTTGAAGAAGTGAAACGTACGTTTGTTTCACTAGTGGCAGGGTTTTGGTGTTCTTTTTTTTCCTTTCCTTCTTTTTTACTGCTTTTCTTAAATAGTGTTGGCTAGTACAGAGTCTAGGGCTTATTCATAAGTGTTAAGATTTTCTCAGTTTGTAAAACAGGAAAAGAAAAAAAATACAAATAGAGTGCAAAACCAAGCTACTCTATAGCTAGAATACTCTAAACATATGCTAAAACTACATACCATCATAACTGATTAATTACTTAATGGATGTTTTAAATGAAATTACCTGTCTCCTGGAGAACCCTTTAATCTCCAACCCATGCAACAGGCCTTGCACCGCTCTCAGGATGCCTCCTTCACACCTCAAGCATGGGGAGAAGCTGAAGTTACCTGGTCCAGGAAGGATCCTCCTCAAAGTGCCACTACTGACTTCAGTGGAGTTGACTTGATGCTTTTAGATCCACGAGTTTTATGAGTAGGACACTTTAACATAAAACTCAGTTAGGACGGTTGCCTGGGAGGAAGGAGGAAACGCAGTGACTATTTTCCAGCCTAGGTGCTGGGAGATTGTGTGGCACCTTGTTTTTAATGTAATGTTTCCCAGCTGCATGTGGCTAAAACCCATGTCTTCGCATTTCCCTAGCAACTTTTGTTTATCTGACCTTTTCTTTTTAGAGGATAAGTGTATATTTGCTGTTCATTATTTTAGATAGCATGCAAAGTTCTTCTGGATGCAAAATGCTATGGCTGTGTGTGAGCCATCTGTGCTACTGCACTGCTGACGCATCTGCTGGTTGACTCCGTTTCTGTGTACTTTATATCCCTTCTGAATCACTGGAGCTGCTACTGAGTAGTCAGAGTGGAAAATATGGTATAGCTGGGTCTTGGGGTTTTGTTTTGTTCTGAAGTTCAGATCTAGATGTGCTTTGCCAAGCTCATCGGTACCTGTGTCTTGTATTTCCTTACGTAGCTGTGCAGATGCTCATGTATAGCTGGGAACGCATAAACTCTGCTGCATGAAGTAGTCGAGGGCTCTCTCTAGGAGCACGTGGCAGACATATAAGAAGTCTCTTGGTATTTGCTGTGTGCATTTTTGTATATTTTCCAGTCTCGAGTTTGTGCGCTTGCTCCCCACGTTGGGCCACGTGCCTCACGCCGGCTCAGGAGCGCTTGCCGCGGGGCAGCGCAGCCGCCTGTGGGTGCTGCACCGCACAGCACGGATGACACCCCCGCTGGCGCCAGGCTGGTCTGCTCTTCCTGTGACAGCACTGGCATAGATTCTGGGACTGACGTAGATTCTGGTAGTGCGTTACCTCATGGAGTGCTGCCGGGGCACGTCTGCCAGTGGCCTGGCGCCTCGTGCTCCCTCCGTGCCCACAGGTGACGGAGCGGGGACCCCGTCGAGGGCTGAAGGCGCAGCGCTTCCCGCAGGGCGTTCCGTGCGGCCAAACGGTGCGTGGTGACGCGCCACAGCCGGCGCATTCCGAGGTCACCTTACCGCCCTTGGGAAAAGCCTAGCAGAGCGACGAGTTTAAAACGCCTTTGGTGCAGCGCCTTATACAGCATCATCCAGCCTCCTGTAATGAGCACTTCCACGCTTACTAGTTTATTGAAATAATATTTGAAAGCAGTGGTTAGGTTGCGCTCTGGCTTTTGGCTATCTGGGGGACCTCGGTCGAAGTCTGACTAATAAGTGTTGCGCGCAGGAGCCCAAAACCACAGCCAGATCCTATGGCCTTCTAATTAAAATCCTTTATTTCGCCAGATTTATTCTGTGGGCCTTACTAAATAGATGAGCCCGGGGTTTCTAATGGGGCATATTTGGGGAGGAATGTGGTCTTTGTTGCCGTGAATGGTCGGGAGCAGCTTAGGGGGCTGCCAATTTCCTGCTGCCTTTCAGAGCTGCAACCCGAGCCGGGCCGGCTGCCGGCGGGCGCTCGGCAGCCCCACACAATGCGCCGCTTCTTGCGCCTCCGCTTCCGTGCGCCAGGCAGCGCGAGGGGCTCAAGACCGGCCTTGCAGGTAGTCCGCAATAAATGATGTTTGCTCTGCGCCTTTGCTGTATTTATTTCTTCCGTTATGCACTGCTGAAGGTGGAAGTCCACCCCAACAGAGCTCCTGTGCGGGAGTCCTGGGAATGCAGCCTCAGGCGTCTCCTGAGCAGGCCGGCACCAGTCCAATGTGCTCCCAAGGAAATCCTGGGAAAAGTGGAGCTGAAGAGCCGCTGGGTTGTGGGAGGTGCTGGAAGAGCAAGCCGCAGAGCCCAGGCCGGCTTGGGGCAGCCCAGCGTGTCAGCAGTCACTGCCACAAACCTGCTCCTCCACACAGAGCCCCATCCCTTGGGCCCTCTGTCTGCCCTATGAGGTGCACGCTGCTCAGGCCTTGTTGACGTTTATGTGGGGTAGTTAAATATTTTCCTGTGTACACTAAATCCTAGGAAACCACCTGTCCGTCAAAAGGTTTATCTCAAATACAGAAGCTCGTATTTGCCACACGAGGATACACACGTCGAATGTTTAACATTGTCTGGTTAATCCAGGGCTGAGGGCACTTAGGGAGTAGCAGTGAAGGAGATGATCTCGTATCAGTATCAGCTTTTATCCATAAACACCCTGCACAGGCTTGGGGGAGTGTGGAAATGGCTGAATTCGGATGCTCGGGCAGGTGGCACAGGGCGACGCTGATATCAGAAAAAGGGTCACCTTCCTCCAGCCACAGCGGTGCCTCTGCGCTTGCCCCACAGCCTGTGAGCTAATGTGCTGGCAAGTTCTGAAAAAATGGGAAAAAACAGAAGGGGACCTTTGAACGTGCTGATGCAGAGCGGTCTCGGCGGGCGTGCAGAGCTGGCTGTTTATCTGACCTTGCTGCGTGTGTGGAAACTTCCTGAGCAAACAGGATGCTGGCGCACGCACGTCGCGCGCTCGCCCCGCGCAACGTGCCCGCTTGCTCTCTGTGTCTGCGGGGCTCGCGCCTGCAAGCGCCGGCGGAGAGATGGCAAAGCTGGCGCTGGTAAAACCTGCTCCAGCAAGTCCTGCCTAATATGAGCCAGGCCAGGCTTGGCGGCTGCTCTCTCTCATTGCCTCCCTGCCTGAGGATGTGGCTTGGGAGGTCATTGTGGAGGCTGTGGACGTGGATATAGGGCAGCGGGCTGAAAAGGAAGCGTCCAGCAGGACCCGACAAACCGCTGTATGTGCCCTGCCAGCGTACACATTTGAGCAAGGTGTATTTAAAATAAACAAGCAGAAACCATCCAGAAATAAAAACAAGAAACAATTCTGTAATTTACGTGGTTCTGAATTTCCCATGAAGTGTGCAGTGTTTGATTAGCTTTTACTATGAAGTGACTTCTGCTTCTCGCTCTCACCATCCCAAAGGCTTTGGGAAAAGCTGTCTGCCTCGATGACCTGCTTCTGTTTCTCCTCCTTCCTGATGTAGCTGTCCCTTGTACTGCTGTGGCCTTCTTTGAAGCTGTCCATTCTGCAACACAAACGATCCCGAAGTGAGGAAAGGCCTGCAATGCTCTGGCTGTGTGTCTCCTTTAGAGTGGGGAAATCTGCTGCATTTGGGCGATGAGCCCTCCTTGCTGGTCTTCACCAAGAGCTCTGAGAGAGGGGCGGGAGGGATTTTAATCAGGGGCTTAGAGCCAGGCTGTAAAGTTGCCTCACTGGTAGCTTTGTTGGGTGACTGTGATTATTTCCTCCTTTCCTCGGTTCCTTGCCAATAATTTAGGAAGTGTGCGATTAGCTTGAGCTCTTTTCTTCTGGAAAACCAACGTATAGTTTAGTGGGCGTTCATTAATTTTGGCTTTTATCACAGCTGCTCCTGAATCTCATACACTCGAGTTAGATGTTGTAGCATTAGCTATATTTGTAAATAGAACTTATATTTATAGTGTAGTTGTATTTGTAAATGAAAGCCACTGTGGAATGCTACTGTAGCCATAACAATTTGCAATTCCTAACTCCTAGAACATGTGAGTAAACTTGGCAAGGATTGCCTGAATGCAATAAAATGGCTGAAGGATTGGCCAAGTCCTATTTATTTTCTCCCTCTTTCAAATGGAATTTAATCCAGGACCCTGATTTACACTCTTTTGCCTCAAGAGTATATACATGTGCCTGTCACCTTAACCAACTTCTTCCTGTGCACCCCAGCGCACAAAAGAAATGCATTTGGTCTGCATATTCAGCAGATCCATACAGAAAGGAAGAACAAGTGCATTGCCTTCAGCTGCAAATGCATTCCCAAAATGGGAAACGGGAGCCTAGAATGAAGCTCTTGAGTCACAACCTTCACACCCTAACCCGAGGAAAAGTGGAGCCAACACAAGCTCTGGAAAAGCTACCCACGCTCAGAAGAGGCCACCACGGCGCAGCAGCGGTGCCCGGCCCCGCAGAGGGCCTTGCAACTCCGCCATGTGCAGCTCTGCGTCGCACCGGGACAGGAGCCGCTGTGCCGGCCTGAGCTCCGCGTGCTCCGCAGGCCTTCTGACTTTGACTGAGACCATGTGGAAAAAGTGACTTTCTGTCTCTTCTGGGGTGTCTGGGCGAAACATAACCTACAATAAAAATACAAGCCGTGAGAGCAGACACATAACTGCGCGATAGCTAACACTTTCCTCCGGCGGCTTTTGCCCTCTGTGGGCACCAAGAGGGTACGTGGCAACATTTGCATATCCACGCAGCTCAAAACAGAGCTTCTCTCCCTGATGTCTAAACTTTCCCCTGTGAATTTGGGCACTGCTGTCGGTCGTGCTCGTACATGGTGTTCTGCCCCAGAAAACGGTGCCTCCGTCGTGTTTTGCAAAAGGGATGTCGATTTGCCAAAACAAATGAAGGGCAGAGGAATGCCTGACTACTTTGTTTTCATTTTATGTAACCTTTACAATATCCGCTTACAGCATCTCCCAGATAAGCAGGTGGCATGCCAAAGAAATAGAATAGTTAAAACTTCTGATGATCTCATCTGATCTCTCTGCTTTAAACAAGGTGCTTTTTGATGCTTTACTAGACATGACATCAGGGTTTCCTGCTCCGTTTCTTCGGCGCGCGGGGAGAGCCGGCTGCCGCGGGCCCTGCAGCCGGGGTGGCGAGCACCCTCTGAGGGGACTGTGCGCTGAAGGTGTCAGCAGCGCAAGTGCCACCGAAGAGACAGTGTATGGGCTGGATGGGGATGTACGATGACGCATCGGGGGACAAGCGGGTTTTAAAACTCCCCCAGCTCGCTGGACCCTTGGCTCAGGTGCAGGTGCACGGTGGGAGGCCAGCAGGCCCTGGGACTCTGGGTCTTCCTGCAACACAGACCATTCTCCCTCCTTGCTCTGAAAATGAGCAGCGGTGGAACCAGTTTTCATATCCTCACTCCTTTTGTTGAAGAAAAGTCTTTCCTTGCAAAGCACAGGTGCATGTGGGGAGCTGTGGGCGCTACAGGATTGCCAGCCCAAAGAATGCCCGGGAACCAGGAATTTGGGGAGGGAGCTCCTGCCCTGGGCACGGGCAGCCTGTCCTCGGGGAGCAGCGTGGACAGGGGCTGCCAGAGCACAGAGGAGCTGCTACCTGGCAAAGGGAAACGGTGAAAGTGCTCGGTACCTGCAACCATCTCCGCAACAAAAGGACTAGATATTGTTGGCTGGTGCATAGCCTCGGGGTTATCTTCTTATCTAGACCAAGGCAGGAAACTATAAGATTTACAACTGCACGTAAGAAACAGCAATTGCCCACCTAATCTGCAGGCTAGATTAGTGCAATCTATTTTCCTTGGGGTGTAACCCTAAGGGATCCAAAGCCAGCAGGGCAGAGCAGCTCACATATGGACTGAGCAGGTTAGGATATGGAGAGCATGATGCACTAACACTCTGGAGTTGGTAAACGCAGGGTAAAATGGAAACTTTCTGCCCTGAAAGCTCTGAGCAGCCCTGTCCCGTTTGGCAGACCTATTTCCATGCCCGGAGAACAGGTGTGTTGCTCCGCAAATCAGCAGGTGCAAACCCACCTCACCTGAGTAGCTGAGGGGCTACACACGAAGAAAGAGCTTTTTTTTTTCCTCATATATAAGGGCAGTGCATAGAGCTGCTCTTCTTGCTGCTGGTTGTAGACGTGGATTTTCTTTGGGGATTTGTTGCAAGACTTGTGGCTTTAAGCCCAGGGATTCCCTGTTCAGGATGTGCCCCGTGTTTCCCTGTGGACTGTGGATCCTCCTTTTTGCTGGAGCTGCACGGCGTGTGTTTGGTGAGTCTGGTGGGGCGTTAGATGCTGCAGTGTTGTATGCTTTAGCAAGCATCTTGATGACAGAAGTGTCCTGCGAAGTGTGGCTGAGCTCTAGGTGTTTGCTGAGAGAGCTACAGTGTCGTTTTTCCTCTAAAGCACTCGCTTGTGCCTGGTAGTGAGGCCAAGTCAAGGTATTTACAAATGAGGGTTTGCTCAGTCTTTGTTTGGTGCCTAGCTAGGTGTGCTCCTCGCCCAGCACTGGGGCTTTGAGGAGCTTTTATGGTACAAATGGTGCATGCTTAAAGCCTTGCTGTTTGTTCATGCTGAGACAAGCTTCCTATCTTTCAGAGCCTTTTGGTTGCTGGGCTGCACTTAATAGGATGAGGGCTTTTTTTCCCCTCCTTTTTTTTCCCCTTGAACCACCAAGCTGGCAAGCTCTCTGAGAGAGACTTGTAATTAATGCTAGATGGGGTGGAAGCTGGGCTGGCCGCTGAGGCACGGGACTGGCAGGGCCTGCTTCGGCCTCGGAGAGCCCTCGGAGACCCCAAACCCCTGTGAACCTCCGCCCTTGCGATGGCTCCGTGTGGGAGCTGCATCCGCACGTCAGCGCTGTGAGGCCGTCTGCCTCGCACCCGCGGTGCGCGTGTGGCACTGCCAGCCTGCAGGTGTCCTGCTGGACGGTTTCCTCGGGATGTCAGGAGAGGCCAGGCCTGCTTCTGCTCAAAACCTGCCTGGATGGAGGCTCCTGCGGGGGGTTGTGCCTGAGGTTTGGGGATCTGCCTCATCTTCTGGGCCTTGTGTGTCTTCTTGTGCAGAGCTGCAACTTTTCCCAGTAAATAGCTCTGCTTCAGTTCAGAAGCTCCTGTTAGAGCAGCTCCAGACCTAACTTAGGGCTCCCCTGCTTTAAGTGTGTACAACTTCTGTTTTTCCCCCCACAACCAGGTTATTTTCCTATGGGCTATGCATGGTGTGGTGGAGTGCAGTTTCCTCCTGGTGTGTCCCTGATGAACAGCACAGTGCTAGCTGCCCAACTCGTGAAGAAGCAGGCCATGCTGAGGGAGAGTCCTTCACCTGTGATGTTCTAACCTCCTCTGAAATCCTTTTGAGAATACTTTATTTGCCTGACCAGAAGCTGCTCGCTGTGACTGCAGAGCGCACATCACCCCTGAGCGGCGAGGGGGGTGATGAGGAAGGGACATCCTGCTTTTTTCTTCTTTGTAGGGATGCCTATTAGCTGTAGTCTCTCCTCCATTAGCCTCGCGACTCCAAATTGCGTTTTCAAGTCTGTCTGGTACTCATTGTTCTGGGAAGATCCCAGTAGCCACACGGGTGTCTTTGCACCTCTCCCTTAACTGCAGCATCAGTGGATGCTGCAGCTGTTTGGTGCCTTGGCCGTTTGGTCGCAGTGCTGCTGCTGGTGGCCCTGGGCCCCTTTGCAGCGCATAGCACATGGCACAGGACAGGCCTCCTCCCTCCTGCTCCCCAGTTTTAACTCTTGCCTTGTTTCTACTTTTAAGCAGAAACCCTCAAGTGTAAAATAGTGTCAGATGTAATCAGACTTCTAGGATTTTTCTTTCTCAAGGGGAGCTTCCAGAAAAAAATCAGTGTAGGGAATGTCCTGCTCATCTGATGCCTTCATGGGTGTGTCTAACATGTGTTGGTGCCCCCAGCTGCCTCGGTTCCTCATGCCGGCGAGCCCTGCCAAGTGGCTTCCTCATACCCCTGGCTAGGACAAAGGCTTGGTTGTTGTTTCCCGTTGATAAATCGGACCCTTAACCGCTTCGCCTCCCCCTTGCGTGGCATGCGGCAGCCTTAGCTGGTGCCTGTTTGCTCAGGCTCCTGTCCCGGGGCTCGCGGGATGGTCCCCGGTGCGGGCGCTTGGGCTTTGCATAGCGGTGGGGGTTGCATGAGTCGAGGGGCTGCCCGGGCCCTCTCCTTCCCTGCGGGAAAGCGCTTTCCGCAGCACTGGGAGCCTCCCGGCTTCCTGCTCGGTGCATCCTGCTCTGTCCGGGATTAGCGTGATTTGCATGTTTAAAGGAGCTTCACTGGGGAGCCAGGGATGTGTCTGAGGGCCTGAATAGCTGCGTGGAGCCGCGCCGGCTCCCGGGGCCTCTGGCATGACCCGCGGAGCAGGGGAAAGTGAGGACATTGCTGCGGCCCTGACTGTTTGCACCGGCCGCTTGCAATTCCGCCCTCCCACTGGCTGCGGCAACTGGCCCAAATGTCACCTGGCCCTTTTATTTTCTTGCTCTCCCTCCAGTGAGGCTGTATAAGAAGTGGAGGGTGAGAGGAAGGAGGAGGGGGTATGCAGGATCCATAATAAAGGTGACACTGTTAAAGATCCCATTTGCGGCAGGAGAGACCCCAGGCAGGTCCTTGGGAGCTGGCGTATACGAGGTCTTTGGGAGGTGTTTTTCTGAAGCTGCCTTTAAAAACAAAACAAACAAAAAAGCCCTGTCTGGCTTTCTGCAGGGCCTCGCTCGCTGATAAGCGTCCTTGCTGAGGACCAAATTAAAATGAGGACAGCGTCTCATGGGCAGCATTTGATAAGTCCTGTTGGGAAAACTCCCCCCTTTCCAATTTCTTGGTGCCTGGGAAAGCTGCTTTTTAAATCACAAAAAAAAAAAAAAAGTTTGAATCATTGCACGGAGTCACTGGCCCCGCTGAGGGGGCTTTTTCTCTCTTCTTAAGAACAGACCATGCACAAAGCCAGATGGTTCCCGTCTGCTGGCTTTATTCAATGCACTTCCTCCCACAGACGGGAGCCCTTTTGCCCTCCTCCCACCCCCCTCTTTCAAGCAGCCACCACTGGGCCTTTCTGTTCCGCGCCTGGAAATAATCTTTTATTGCCCAGTTGTTCGGAAGTGACCTTTTGCCCTTGATTAGATAGCACCAGGCTCTATCACCGGATTGCTTTTGAGCTGGCAGTTGCTTTTTTGTGTCCGCTGATCCGGTGTCAGGGAGAACAATGTGCGGCTTTGCAAAATCCCAGGCCCGCGCGGGCCCCATGCGGCCGCGCTGGGGGTAGGGAGGCCCGGCCTCGCGGAACGCGAGGATGCGGGAGAAAACGTTTCCCTTAATAAACTGCAAAACAAATGGTGGTGGGGGGGAGGGGGCTTTTTCTGTTGCCTTTTCAATACACATCCATCCTGCGTGTCGTGGTAAGTCCCTCTCTGAGGCGTTTGCTACTCATCTGTGGAGATGAGCCAAGGCTTCTCCTCTCCTGCTTCTGTGGGGCCTCCATGTGCGGGTCTGCAGGCAGGTGAACCAAGGCACCGAGACTCCCAAACCTGTTGGTTGGCTCCTCTTTGGCCTTTCAGCCACCAGTGTGGTGAGGTGCTTGTGCCCTGGGATGCTTCTCTGTCCCCCAAAACAAGTTTGGATGCAGTGAGTAGAGGCCTTCTGTTTATCTACAGATGGAAACGGGTCTACATGGGGGAATTCTGTAGAATGCAATAAGAAAAATGGGTTTCTACAGAAATTTTTCAAGAGCCTCTACAATTGGTTGCGGGTTGCACTTAACACACGGATCATGCTCTAATGTTATTCTTCTATTAAGCATGAAATGGGTCTACTTGGAGAGCTAAAAAAAGCCTTCTTTTCATGAAGAAATAGATAAACTAGCATCAGGTTTAAGCTTAACCCCCTTCCCCACCATCCCCACATACACACAAACCAAACCCACCTTCCTGCTACCTCGCAGTGTTCTCTGAACTGACCTAGAGATAGCAGGAGAAAAGCTGTCATCCCACAGGTCACTCAGTGATCCAAAAGCTATAGCTGAGGCTTTTCTGAGTTACATTTTCAACATGTGTTCAGGATGGCTTAGTCCCAAGCAGTTTAGCACAGTAAGACAAAACCTTCCATCTGGCTTCCAGTCCTGTAGAAGTTAAAGGAGGGATCACCTTTTTGTACTTTTTAAGAAATCCTGAGGGAATTTTCCTATTGGGTTGCCCCCCAATATACAGTTTTGTAGGAGTTGTCGCTAGGGGAGAACTTGTTGATTTCAGTGAGCCCTTTTTTACTGGTATGTGCTGTTTATACACTTAATTTAATTATCTCTCATATATGTCCTAGTTCTCAAGCCAGAAACAGCCCTAGCTAGCTATCAGGCAAACACAGTTGCAACCTGCTTTTACCAGAATTTTTCTACTCAAAAAGCTAGTTACCTGTATGCTCTATCCCCAAAGTGAGTGTGTTAATGTTGTTCTTGTGGGTTGCTAAGACAGATTAGTGAAGGTGAAGCAAGTGAATACTGAGGTGAACAGCATCACAGAAAAATTGGGCAAGTTAATAGTTGTTCTGCCTTTGGAAGAGGGCTAGCGTTGTGTGGTAAGTCCTAAAATATGTGATGGAATATGAAGAAAGTCAAGGAACTTCCCACTAGGTGTATATAATATGAGGCTGAGACAGTGAAGCAAAAATGTCTACCTGATCACATAATGGAAGATTTGCAATGTACTGTGTGATGCACATGGGTAGCTTCAATAAACCTTGTGCAATGTTAGTGTTGCTGTTTCTGATCTTTGGGGTATTTTTCGTTGTGTACCTTCATTCCATAGTACTTTCCTCTGTGAGTAGCTACTTAAGTAATGCAAGCCAGTCTAAATATGAAGGTATTCAGTCCTGCATCTTTATGTAAAAGAACCACCTATTCATTTCCATAGTCAAATACCCATGAAAAATATGTGATTTTACTTTTGTGGGAGTAATTGTAGCCTCAGGGTGTGAGGTCTTCTGCTTAGATCAAATCATATCTTTATAAGCATAATCACTTAGAATTAATAAAACACTGTTCTTCAAATGAAGCATTTCTGAAGATTACAAATTTACTGCCAGATATGAAATCAGATTGCTGTGTTAGCACGGGTGAGAGATGGGCTCAAGGCTGCATCTTCTGAGTCTGTGAAATCTGGGCTTCCTTTGTGTGTTGGGACCACGTTAGTGACTTGGGTTTCCAGTGTGATCCTTTTTCAGCAGTTAAGTCTCAGTGATGGAGTAGCTGGTGCTTGGTATGTGATGCTGGAATGAAAAATAAAACTGTTTTGTTTGTTACATTTCTCAAGCTCTAAAAAGCCAGAAATATAAAACTTAAGTTCTTAAACCTGCTACTTAAGTCTGTTGGTATCACCCTTGTTAGGAGTCATAAGACTTCTTCCAGCAATTAATTTTGCTTTTAATTCTTAATGTCTTAGGCATTTCCATCACAGACCTGTCCATTAAAAAGCTGTCTTTGAACAGTAGCAAATACCAAAATATTTGTATATGTTCAGTTGTGCTGCTTTGTTAGATGTTAACTTGAGTATAGGTGAGAGGCAGATGTATTAACTGTAGCTTTTGAGGCTAAAGGAGATGGTTCAAATAACACAGGCACTAGAACTCACTTGCTGCTGCCTGCACTGCACCCATATCTTTGGGTTATAGCTAGAGTAATGATTGCTGCTTTAGCTTTTTCTCTACCTTGCATAAGTTATTGCTCTTAGGAGTTTTAATCTTAATATTTTCATTTGGAAAGAACCAGTAGTTTGGTCTAAATTGCCTTTCTGTAATATTTAATTTCTGCAAGTCCTGGATACTTTTGTGATGCGAATCTGATGAAGAACAGTTACAGGAAAATTCATGCTAGCAAATTTATTTTAATTGTTTCCACTTGTTATCTTTTGTGTGGGTTCACTGATAGTAGCATGATAGTTAATAATGTGACAGTAGAAGGAACTTCAGAGTATTACCAACTTCTTTCAAACTTAAGTCATGACTTTTTATCAAATGGAAAAAATATACCTCAGTATACTATATCTGGTTCTCAGTGTAGTATATCTGGTACACATCGTCCTATATAGGAACCCACGAATGTGTAATGAAGGGCTATTTCCACTTACTAATGCCTCTGCCACAATCATCAGCCAATAAGATGCCTGTGACTGTTTTTAATGTTGTTTTTAGCAATCTGTTTACATTTTCAGATTTTTTCCACAGATAGTGGTAAGTCTGTACCCACTGAATTCATTCTGTGGGCCCCTAGGCTGGCCTGCAGCCTCCTCTCCTGGTTTGCCCTTGCAGAAAGGGTCTTGAGTGCGTGGCCGCTCAGGCTGCAGCTGGACCACGGGAGCTGGCCAGGGCTGCAGCAGGCAGCAGCGTGGCCTCTGCTGCGGGCTGCCCTGTGCCGTGTGCCCTCTCCTTGTGTCCGCTGTGATAATGTGCTCACGGAGGGAGTCCTCTTCCAGCCCAGAGATAGGGGGTTGCTCATACTGTACATCAAAGCTTAGCTTCTGCCCAAGATGGCATGCCTCTTTGCACGGGTTGGTGCTTGCTTGCACAGTTGTGGTTCCCATCTTGCTGCTTCCCGATGGTGAGTGGAGTCACCTGCTCTTGGTTCTGGGTCACACTCACCATATGCTGCTTCTTATGTCTTCAGAACAGCAGCCTTAGCGTGAGCTTTGTTGGGCCAAGCCTGCTGATGAAGCTCTGCTGCTGTGTGCTCCCTAGCTCTACCATTTCTCTGGAGAGCCTCAAGCCATGTTCTTATCGCATGACCTGATACTTAGTTCTTAGGGATGTGCTGCTGGTCAAGGGTGTGGGCTGTTCTTCCTCCTTGTCTAGAACTTGTGTTGGGTGGAAATGGTTTAAATTGGGCTGCTAGTTCCTTCTTTGACACTTGGCTCTGCTACTTATTCCCTGCTTGTCCCTCCTACATCCAAACCCATTTTCATTTTGGATAAGTTATAGCTTGGCCCCGTGCTGATGCTGTTGCTTGGTGAGGCTTGATGCTGCCATGCTGCCTGGACTGGTCCTGCCAGCCCCAGTCCAGAGCAGCCTGAGCTGTGGCCCACGCACCCTGTGGTTACTCAGCACAGAGGAAATGGCTGTGCATCTGACTGGGAAGCTTAAGGGAAGTGTGGGATTAATTATTTTATTTCAACTGTGCAGACTTCAAATATTTTCCTTGATGGCTTGTTTGTTTGGTTCATTTTTCTCTTACAGTACTCTAGGGAGGCTGAATATGAGACAGAGTGTTCTGCTGGCTTGAAATGTTTTTGTCTTCAAGAATCTTTCTAACTTTTTGCTATGTTAGAATCTGTTGCCTGAAAGAATCGGCAAAATATTAAGACCCTCCAAACCTCAGTTGCATACAGTAGAAGAAGCTTTAATAAAGATGATACTTGAAATCATTTCACATATTTCAGGACATGCATGCATATGGTGGGAGACAGGAAATGAGTTAATTCTCTATATTTCTAACTTGTTCCTTCTGCGGCACTGTTTGCCTGGGAAGACAATGATTCCCTTTCAGTCTAGTTTTTTTCCCTTTCAAAGAACTGGGATTTAGTCAATGGGACTATTTACATGCACAATGCGAAGCATATGCAGAAGTGCTTTCAGGATTGTGGCCTTTTATCATTGCAGAAGCAGCGCTGTTTTCCGGTCTCAGATGAACTTGTCATTTTAGAACTTGTACTAAACAAAATAAAGTCACTGTAGGCACATAATCTGCATTAAGAAAAGCAAGCTTTAAGAAGTTTTACAGGTGCTGGGGCTTTTATTTAATAACTTTTTGAACAGAAACAAATGAAGTTCTGTCCTTTAATGTTAAAACACAAATGTACTGAAATACAGTGGATGATGTTGTAATAAAAGTAATGTAATGATGTAATAAAAGTAAAACTTAAAATGAGATTTCTGAAGGTGATGGGTTTTCTTAGCTTCAGCCTTTTTCATGTCTCTGTGTGGGGGCATTACAAACACTACAGTGTACTCTTAATTGTTTGCTATGTGGCTTAGTTTGCTCAACAGCGAGAACACAATAAGCAAAGCATCCTCCCCACTTCTCTGCTGTTTAGCCTAATACCTTTGATTTTCTTGTTTAGGCAGATTAACCAAGGCACTTGTCTTCTGTAGTCACCAAAATAGACAGAATACGACAGCTGTGACAGGAAACTTGCTTATCAAGATATATGGTAGAAATAGCTGCAACTGCCAGCTGATCTTGCAGTGTCTGGGAGCAGCTAGACATTGCTTAGTTCTCTTCATCTCTTAAAGCTCCTTGAGGTGAGGAAAGCTTTGTTTCAACAAAACTTTTCCATTTAACCTTCAGGTTACGAATACCATACTTGAACTGCACTGGTATCTATTTCCAAGGGCTTGTGCTTCACTTGGGTGTTCAGGCAGGATTTCTCAGTGGGTAAAAAAAAAAAAATCAAGCCTAAGATAGCCTAAAAATTCCTGGCTTCAGAGATGTCACACTAAGTTTCCCATTGTAGGAGCCTCCTCTGCCTATAGCACCAGCCCATCTCCCACTGCAAAACCACCAAACATTCAAAATAAAGCTGAGAAATCTGTCTTGGTTCTCTGCTCCTTCCTGCAAGCAGGGACTCTATGGTCTACTCCTTGTGCAGCACTGAGTGCTTTTTGAAGGCTAAACAAATAACAACCCTATCAAATTAAACCAATATAAATGGTAGCAAATAAAAAAGGAACACAATACAGTGCCCCCTTGCCTGACTGTTTCTATGAAGTCAGCTCTTAATGCTATTGCCTTTATAAGATTTACATAAATTAGTCATCATGTTTTATCATTTTCCTTTTACATATGTATGCCTATTAGATGTGTGTGAAAAAAAAATGTCATGAGTATCAGAGGTCTATTTGCATTAGAATTTCCAGTGGAAATGTCAAGTATGACCTTTCCCTTGTCTGGGTGGCTAATCCCATTTGAAATTCCTGCCATGCTCCTATGGAGGGTCAGTGTGCTTGTGAATTGAGCGGCTGCACCTGCTGCAGCCCCCTGCTCCTCCTTTTCCTCCCGGAGCTCGTCTGGCTGGAGCCGGCAGCCTGCGAATCCACTGCGATGCTCTCCCCGGCCTGGGCCTCGGTGCGCTGCCATGTGCGCCCTGCGTTGTGCACAAAAATGCTTTTTGTTGTAGTTGTCAGGTTGGTTTCGGAGGACTTGGAGCAAAAGCACAGCCTGCAGATGACTGCTTGCTTTCAGACAGAGGAATAGCCATTAGGAGCCCAAGATCTAGAGATGCTTTTCTCATCTTGAAAGAAAAAAGTGGGAGTCAAGTGTGCTGCCTCATAACACCTAGTTTATTGGATAAGAGAATGTCCTTTATGACAACTGACTTTGTGTTTTCTTCTATTGTGACAAATCAATCTGGATACCACGAACAGGTGCAAACAGGGAGGATAACCAAATGCGCTTTGCTCCTCAAAGACGATGCTGAAATAACCTAACTCTGTTTTGTTATTGCGCGATTGTGTTGATGACTTCCCATTGCAGGAAGCGCTTGGGTATTAACAGGAAAACTGGTCTTAGGTTATAATGTTGCTCTACCTACCATAGTGACTTCTAATCTCATTATATGATGAGAGGATTTAGACATAAAATTTCCTGTAATTTATGAGAATAAATTTTATAACCTTGCTTATCTCTAATTATATTTTATTATTTTTTAGATGTTTATTTAAATATTTACATTGGGGAAATAACCATCAGAGATTAAGTTCTTGTTTCCTGTAGTAATGTGGATATTATCAGTTTATGGCTCCTTTCTGAACCAGCCCTCAGTCAAGTGATTTTTCTATCAGACTGGAACTGTATGGGCAAGAACAAGAGCCACTGGTGTCCTTGCAATCAGGTCCTGACATTAGAGGCAGTAAGGCCAGTTCCTGGGCCTCCTTGGTCTTATTATAAAATTTGATAAAGTGCAAAGCCAAGAGTGGGAATGCCATACTTGTTCCTAATTCTGCTGCCAGAGACTGTTCCATGAGCTCTAGCAAATAACCTATTTTTTAGTCCTTTAGCTTTGTGCCCATCTGTGAAATGAGGGTAACACCTAAAGGAAGAGGCTTGATGTATGGAGATCCTGGGTATTTCCTATTTTTTTTGTCCAAGTGGCAGCTTGCATGCCACTGACTAGCTTTAACTGGTCTGGTATGGCCATCGGTCAGCATGAAAGTGTGCTGTAGGAGCTCCTTGCCTTAGTGTGATCTGTGAGCGCCTGGCCCTTGGAGCAGGGGGCCAAAACCTTCGTGTCCTGCTTGTTTAGTAGTGAGGGGAGGTGCCCGAGGGCTTCAGCAAGGAGGCTAACCTTGCTGCCACACCTGAGGTGAGGTGGGAGGCAGCCTCTGCAGCAGCAGCCTGCGCCTACCTCTCAGGGGTCCTGGCTGGGATGGGGCCGTAATGCTGGCAGGGCGCTAGGAACGGTGCTGAGGCGTGAGGGATCCAGTGCTCTGCACAGCACAGAGCAGCCTCCTGCTGCTGCTGCTCTTCTCCAGCCTTCAGCACGCAGGTTAAATTGTGCTGGAGTGCACAAAGCCAGTGGGCTTAAATTACTACACGGTAGCAGGATGTTAGTTCGGCATGACAAAAATTGACCACTAGGTCAACTTGAAGTATTCTTTCCTTTTCTGTATGAGAGGACCCTCTTCCCACTGGGCCTGATTGAAATGGGTCCCAATGCCTTTTAGCGTTCCCAGGGTTATGGAGTAAGCACTCATCTTACAGTAAGTGTTTTGGAGGATCATTAGCATTCTGTTTTGAGCATAACCTTCAGCTCTTCCTGAGGAAGTGAGCTGTACTGACAAATGAAACATGTTTATCTGTCACTTTTTTTAAAAAAAGAAAGCTACATAATAAGAAATATGTTTAACTGGAAGGTGACTCAGTATATGACAGGTGGGATGCTGGCTACATATTTTCCTTAAGGAGTGGTAAAAGATGACGGGAACAAATCTGTCATGTCCTACTAGGGTGTGTATGTGGGTAATATGAATCAATATCAAACATGGAGACTATGGGGGCTGGCTTTTAATTCAGTGCTTCTAAGCCACTGGGGTTAATGCTGAGGTCTTTTTAGGCACTCACCTGCCCTAATGCCTTTTTCTTAAAATAGTCCCTTTGGGTTTCAGCAAAGTTATTTTTGCCTGATGTGCAAATGAGCATGATGAAGATTAAGTCCACTGAGTGCAATGCTGAATATTCCTTATGGGGTACGGGGGAAGTTATCTTTTGTTAGGCAGCCTGGTCTGTGATCTTCTTCTGAAAATGGAGCACAGTCTAGAAATGACTAGTTATTGTCTCCTAACATCAGTTTTACAGTAAAGAGCACTGTTTGCCTCCCTGGGGAGCCCTAAAGCCTGCTGCCAGCAGTGCACCTGTAGGAAAGTCTGGGAAGGCTGGATACAGCAATTCTTTCCTCCTTGTTTCTTTTTCCCTTAAGGCTAGATGTGTTATAATTTGCAATCTGTATTGTCAGCTACACAGGCCATAGGGTGAGAATATTCACCTTAACTGCATGCTGGGAGGCCACAGCTGCAGTAAAACTTTGGGGAATATTGACACTGTTTTTTAAAGCCGTCTGACTGGGCTATTCTATACCAGACCACTGTCCTCTTAAGTGAGGAGCTGGACACTGGTTATAGCAGTCATCTTTTTCCTGTGCTTGCTTGAGCCCTGCGGTGGGCTCAGCCTTCTGCTGCCCAGTGATTCCCATGAGCTATTAGGAGTTTTCCCTGTATTGGTTCCAACCAACCCTTTCCAGCAGGTTGATGAAGAGCGCTCACTTTGGCCTTCACCCTCCTGCAGGTGCTCTCCCGTGGTTCCAACTCTCACTGAGCACACTTCCTGACACAGGAAGTGCAACCTCTCCTGTGAGGACTTAGGTGCTCTCCATGCTGCATATTGTGTCTTTTCCAAGCTCTGTGCTGACACAAGGGGACTGAATTTTTAACTCTGGAAGGGAGCGAAAAAAAAAAAAATCAGCACAATCCTCTGAGGTAGCAAGCAGAGCCTCTGTAATAAAACCTTTCTGTTTATTAATGGCTTCCTGTAGCGTTCTCAGGCTATGATGCAACCTGAAAACAGGGCTTTTTCCCCTAAGATAACTATTTCCAATGGCATGAACTACTTGGGTTTATATTTTAAATTAGATCAGAAATGCTCTTTAATGTTACATTGCTAACAAAAGATTGGCAATATTCCAATTAATTGATTGGGACATGACACAGTGATTGTTTTTAAGGAAAATGGAGGATAAACCAGGACAATCTTTATAGCATGAGGGCTGAGGAAAAAGAACTTAATATTCAGAGGCATACTATTATGCTTGAGCTGCATCTCTGCCCTTCCTGCCTCCTTGCTGCCTTAGCCTGCTCTGCTGTCCTTGGGTGTAATGCAGAGGTCATTTGAAAAGGCCAGATGCAGCTCTCCGGCATGGGGAATTTTCTCTTGCTACAGGGATGGTATAATTTCTCTCAGGAGTTTTGGTTGCTGTTATCTGAGGGAATAAGGGGGCTAGCTAGTTTGCTGTTGTGCCCTGTCTATCAGAACTTGTTTAAGGCTTTCTCAAACAGTTGAAAAGACTTGCCCCTGTGCTAGCTCCTAACACTTGCTGAGGCGCTGAGCGACAGATGTTGTATCTGGCTCTGGCAATCTGCGTGATCTACAGCAAGAGTTAGACTTTGCCTTCACAACTACTTTTTGATAAATACAGGCTAATTCTCCCCTTGGCACGTGAGATCACTGTGAGACTCCCCGCATCTAGGGGAAAAACCCAATAGTTTTGACCTCAAAAGGGTTAAGGCCTAATCTGTTAATTCCATTTTCCAGATGGAGAGACTGAAATGTTCCTTGAAGTCACAGCAGACAGCTGGTGGCAAATACCTGCTTACTAGTGCAGGTTCTGTCTCCATTTGTTTCCCAAAGGAGAAACAGGCAGTAACAGCCTGTCCTGGCATAACATCGTTCTCCAACTCTGTCCAGGCAAGCGAGCCTTGGACTGCGCAGGGGTTACTCATGTATTCAGTGTCTTATGGGTTAGTATCTTTTGGGTTGGTACCTTCTTGAAGGTCTGCAAAATATTTTTATGTGGGTTAAAGAGCACCTCTGTACTTCCGGAATTTAGGTCCAAACCTGTACCTGACACAAAATACTTGACAAATGGTGCTAAGTGCTAGGTAAAATAAATACTAGATGGCTTGACAAGTAGTTTTTTTAAAAGTTTCTGTATTTTATATTGCTGTGATTTTAAACATATGTGGTTATAAGCTTATCAGATTTCCAAAAATGAACTTTCTATAAAAATCACACTGGGCCCCTCAGCTGTGTTTTCCTCTATTATTTATAGACAAATTGAAAACAAATGTTCTTCTCTTTTTCAAAAACAAAAAGCACAATGAAATGAAAACAGCTGTCAGAACGTGCTTTTCCTCCAAAAGTCATCTGCAATACAAAGTAAATCGGAGCTTATTTCCTTTAATCTGAAGTACATTCCCATTTAATGGTGGTTTCAGTGACAATTCAAGTGGAAGCTGAAGGGAAAAGTGTCAAGATTGTTGCAATGGGGTGAAAAGGGTGGTCTGTTTAAAAATAAGTCCCAATTAACTGCTGTCCACAAACAGAGCAGGAGTTCTTTTTATTTTTCGGTCTGCAGCTGGGTTTTGTTTCTGGGTAGATATAACTGTTTTGGGTTTTGGGCCAGAATATGCAGCCCAAGGAAGTGAGGCAAAAAAAATTACCCAAATGCATCAGTAAGATCTTGTTAAAAATGGCTTAATTCTTCTCTCTTTTTCCTTTCTCCCTCTGCTCGCCTTGGCAGAGAAGGATATCAAGGCTTACTGACAGTGCCCTTGCTTCTTTCCCTCCCGTTTCATCCTATGACACATCCTGACTAAGCTAATGAGCCTGTTCTCATGAATAAGGCTTGTTACGAGATCCGGCGCACTGTTAGTGCTCCTTGTGTGCAGCCTCACTGAAGCAGAACGCGGCTCTTCCTATTTTGCTGTATTTTCTCTGAATCTGTGACAAAGCTCTTAGCAAAGAAAAAAAAAAGGCTCAAAGGGCCTTTCTTGCACACCACAGCTGTGCAGTATTATCCTCTTACAAGATGTGTGAAGAGGATTCCTTGGCTATTAGAAGAATAGGAATATAAATCCAAGGGATTGATATAGCTTGGTCCAGGTTCATGCTTATACAAGTTAGCAGGAGTGAGGTGTGTTCCCCACTTCCAATTCTAATGAACGCTCTAGCTAATAAGTAAGGCCTGATGCCTGAAAAAAATGCTAAATCCATTCTGCAGGCATGGTTTCTCTGTAGGCTAGAGGCCTCCTACCTCTGTGACTGCGATTATAGTGAGTCAGTTCAGTTGGTCTCTCACAAGGTGGGACAGAGCCTCTTTCCTCCTGTGTGCATGCACAGGTGATGCTGTACTGCATGTATGTACGTGCCTATCTTTCTGCTCTGACATAACCTACATGGCCTGAGCCTTGGCCTCTGTTTAGGCCAAGGAGAAGGATGTAAAATAGAGAGAAAGGTAAGCGCAAAGAGGAGGCTCTGTCCTGCAGAGTAATGTGCATGGCTTAGTAAGTGGGTCCCATTCAAACAAAACATGTGCCTTATGGGGATTGAATGCAAACTTACGTGCACAGGAAAAAGTATAGACTTTGAATTCTCAGTGGGAGCTCTATCTCATAAAATGTCTGAGGAAAAAGATTGGATCTCAGGAGGGGCAAAGTGTTAATGTTGTCTTTGAAGTACAAACAGCACAGCAGTGAAGTGGGATAAACTGCATTGGTGAGGCTGGCACTGGAGCACAGCACACATGCTACTTGCTGTAGTTTAAGAGGATGTTAAAAGATAAGAGTATAACAAAGCTTGAAAGCTAGCTTGAATGCTCGAGTCATTTATATTGGCATGTGCATATATAAATGCATTATATATGCACCTTTGAGATATACAGAGACAGGTTAAGCTTTCAATCTAGTTTATCAATGCAAAGGTTGAGCGACTTGATTACAGTGCTTAAGCTCCTTTGAGGGAAGGAAATAGGTACTAAAGGGCTTGAATTTAACAGGCAGAGGCACAAGGCAGAATCTGTAACCAAAAAAAGCCCAAACCAAAAAAAGTTAGGTGTGTATCTACAGGAGGTTTAATAACTGCTGTAATAAACTACTGAGTGAAGTGGTAATTTTCCCAGCTGTTCATATATTCAGATTAGGACTGCATGCATTTGGAAAGATATGTCTAAATCAGATGCAAGCTGCTAGGATGAGCAGAGGTAACTGCTTGAGAGGAAATGGCCTTTTGTATGGACCATGAGATCTCAGGTGATGCAATGGTCCTGTTTTGCTCTGAACTCCATGAATCTGCAAAATAAAATGACTTTTACGTTGGAGTTATTGGTTCCCTTGATAGACAGCAGCTTAATTTGAGATTGCCTCTCATCAGAAGAGGTCCATAGAGCAAGCTGAAGTCATCTTTAGACAACACTAAAAGGGAAAGGCAATCGTTACATAACTTTGTGCTACATCACAAGACTAAGTGTAATTCTTCCGGGTTTAGGTCCTGTTGGAAAAGATCCAACTTGAACTTTTATTTCTTCTGACTCCAAAGTTGTGCACTCAAACTTATTTAGCAAACAAATTCATCTTGTGTATGAATGCAGATGTAGTAAAGGAAGCTGCTCATTTTTACTAGCTACATCTTATAAGGGTGCAGCCTTTTATAAAATAAGCCTAGCTAAAATGTATGGTAGCAGATGAAAATATCTTGATGAAGTTACCCCTATCTTACCTTCCTCTAGTCTTCTGTGAGTCTGCTGAGCACAGCAATTGTACATAGGTAGTAAAAGGTAGCAAGCCCAGCATTTACAATGGGAGGGGTTAGAAATCAAGATGATGAATGAGTGCTTTGATACTGTAGAATGTAGTTACATTTCTGAAAGCTGAAACAGCAGCAACAGGGGGAAAAATCAGCCCTATAATCTTTGATTTAAACTAATGGGTGTGTTGCTTGCAAGATGTCTCAATTTCCGAGTCACAGAGGCTTCAGGAAGAGCTGACTTAAACCACCCTGCTGGCTAGATTGTGCTTTATATGCTTTACAGCCTGCCCCTGCTACCATGCATCTGCTGCTCAGGTGGCCTGCTCTTTGGCCCTATCCCAAGTGGCTCTGTGCACCCACTGCACTGAGCTGACAGAAATTCAGCAGTAATGAGCACATGGGTGCCAGTAGGAACAACTCTGATGTTCTTCTACACTGTTGTTAGTGGTGCTTTTCTCTTTAAGTGGCACATTGCTTCATGTTGCTCAATCAAGGTATCCTCATATTTTGCAGCAGCAGAGAATCTGTCGCTCTCAGTCAGCCTAATATCCAAGCTCTTCCCAAGTTGGGAATCTGCCAGTTATATCAGTCCAGCAGCACTTCCCCAAAGTCTCTGAAATGCACAACATCTTCTGGATCTCCTTTTTCATACAGTGCTGAATAGGACTGGTCTGAAATCATGATCACCAGCTACCCAGGTGATGGAAATAATATGTAGTAGTCATATGATAATATATGACAATATTTTAGAGAGAGAGGAACTCAGACTGGAGAAGATCCTTCATCCCTGAGTCAAGTAATACTCTGGAATTAGCATATGGTACTAAATTACATGGTACATTAGTGCAAGGAATGGCAAAATATTTTTTAACTTGAAAAATATTTTCCATACTCTAAAACTGTCCTCTGTTGGAGACAAACTTGTGGACAAAAATGAACACTTGTTCTGATGCAGTATGGCAAATCTCATTTTCCTTGGATGCATCAGAAATGGAATTCAAAGCTTTCAAATCTCTGAACATGCATGTGCCTGTATATGATTTTGAGTGCATTTACATGTTTATTTCAGGGCATACATCTCTTATATTCACATAAACACTCACTTCTGCACACTTCAATCTTTTTTACTTGACAAAATGATCAAGTGACTAATCCTAAATGACTAAATGATCAAGTGTACAATCCTTGCGTGGGGCCCAAACCTCCACAATTCTCTAGAAGAAAGATTGCATCTTTAATTGAATTAAGTAAATCCTTGTAGTGCACTGTTTTCTCTGTTCTTTAATGTCATTATTTTGTTGGCATCTTCATGTACTGTATTTTACAAACATTCAATTAGTGTTCAAGAATCTAGTATCTCTTAACTAGAGAAAGTGTCTTGACACCTTTTTTTGTTTTGTTTTTGAATCTCACCAGCAGGAAAAAAACCCACATTTAATGGCTATGTTTGAAGTAAAATATCCATTAGAACAGTGCTACTGTGTGGTATATGGTCTGCAGCCATTACTTTCAGAAATCACTTAGTTTAGGGCACTTCCTTGTGACTTTTCTCTCAAACACACCCTATTAACAATGCACTTTGTCTCAGACCGTATTGCAGCTGATGATAAACAGATGGGTCTTGGTTACAAAATGAATATGAGAAAGCTGTTGGAGCATGGTATGGTTCATATTCCCATCCAGCTGCCTCAGGCTTCTGTCCTCTTGAAACCCCGCTGAACAGTGAAGGCCTCTAATTAGGTTAGAGGGTGAGGGTCTCTTTCTGGCCATCTATCACTTTCCTAGCCATGACTTGAAGCAAATGCTCTAGAAGGAAAATGCACTATGCCAACAGAACATCTTCAGGATGACCTGAAAACGTGTTGTGTGAAACTTAATCCCAGGGGAAGGAGGGAGTAGGAAGAAAGGAAGAGAGGGAGTAATGCTTGGGATTGAAATGATACTGTAAATGACTGGGGACAGAAACAAATCCCTCCAAGAATAGATTGTAGCACACTAGAGACATGGAGGTTGTCAGCCCTATATCCAATATGCCACACTGATTGCATGCCCTCGAATGATTTCTGTTTGAATTTTTTTAAAGGGTATCTGCTTTTATGTTAAGACTTTCTTGTGAAGAAAAGGTCCAGTGCTATAAATAGAGCCACTGTAGGCATAAGATAACTGTGTGAAACTCTGCCCTGATATGATCAAAAGCCCACTGAAATCATTGGGAAAAACTTTTCCATTTGCCCTAATGTTTTGGCTTGCTGTAGCGAAGTCTTACAATTACCAAATTAGTGGCAAAGCACCTGTCAGCTCCCTTGGAGAAGAATTTTGTCCTTGCTTCTTAAGATATTAACTATTCTTGTTGGTATGGTATGTTTGCTTGTTTGTTTGTTTCTGATGTCGATGTCATGCAAAACTGAGTCAGCTGGCTGGTGATTTTGGTACTCATTTGAACACTGTTCTGGTTACTGAGAAAGGCCTAACAACAACTGCTATTTTATCAGTCTCTTTCTCTTCAGACATGAGTTGTAACATGCATCTTCTGTACAGCTCTAACTTGCTGTCAATTTTAATATGGGCACGTTGAAACTGAACAAAGATGTGTAAAATTTGCACCTAAATAGTAATTTGAATTTTTTGCACACTGCTGGCCTTTTGGTAGCAGATGGAAGTTCTTGCAGGCCTAAACAAGGCAAGTCTCCCAAGGCTTAACTTCTTAATTCCTTATATGTGAGGCTTGAAGAAAGAGGTATGAAGCTTGTCAGGTGAGATTTGTAATGCCTTTCCTAGAAAGGAAAGGAGGAAGCATTTCTCTATTCATATGACATGTCAGAAAACTACAATCCTGTTCTTAAAATGCAAAATTTTGCATTTCATGGTACTGCTAGTGACTTGATAATTTGCTTTCTTTGCAAAAAGTGCTGTCATGAGCAGCACACGAACTGCCTTTTATACGTGGCATTTCAGCAGTTTGTCTGTGGTGCTCTGGTTTGGCCTCTCCTGGGCTAAGGCCATGCAAACAAAGAATAAAAGTCCCTCTTCCAGACCTGTACCTGAAGCTTGTTTTAGGAATCAGGAATCCTGGGGGAAGAGGGGGCATACCCTCCCTGCCGAGCCCCTACCTCGCTGCCTGCGGCTGCTGGCGCTTGCGGGCTGCCACAGGTGCCCGGGGGAGGCGGTTCCTTGCACATCTTGACTAGGAGACGGGCGTGCGGCTGGAGGAAAGGCCTTGCCCTCCAGCTTCACCTCGGGCTGCCTGTGGAGGGACGGGCGGAGGCGGTGGCGGCTCCCCGGGCGCTCTCGGAGCCCTGGGCGGCTGTTAGTGCCGTTGGGCAACCGTTAGGGGCGCTGGCGGCCGCGGCGCCATTTGCCCGTCAATGAGCCCCGTGCCGCCTGCCCTGGGCCAGTCGCGGCCACAGCGGAGAGGGCTGCATGGAGATGGGCATTCCCGGTCCCATCCCCGGAGCACGTCTCCATGATGCCCCGCAGGAACATCGCGAGGGGATCCCAAGGGCGCCCCTCACTGACCCAGGTCTGCGGGAAGGATGGCATCCTGCTTCCAGCTGGCAAGGTGGCACTGGCATTTGCTTGGCATCACATTGTGGAAAGTTAAAACGTTTCTGCCTGTGCCTTGGGATGTCCTTGTTGCAGGAAGGAGCAGCAAGGGGCTGGCTGGGGCTGCCAGAGCCTTTTCTGTGTTGACAGATTCGCTTAGCTGAACATTTGGGTCATTTCCACTCCCTGGAGATGTGCTCGGAGCCATGCTGATAATCCTCACCTCCCCACCAGCAAATAAACCCTCCGCTTCCCCAAATGCTGGGACACATCCTCCAATTCAGCCTGAAACGGGGTCAGTCAACTGTCAGCCGGTGACCCATTTTCCCAGCTGTTGCTGAGTGCACATAGCCCTGGGGAAGCCTGGGTCTGAGCTGCGGCCCTCCCCTCCTACCCCTAAAGAGCATTAAAACGTTAAAAGGAAGCAGGACTTAAAATGGCTTGTGCTTAGCCGAGAAATCCTGTACCGTGCTCAATCGTATTTCAAATGAAAGAGTATTTGAAACAAATACTAAAAAATCACCATAAAAATCACAGAAATGAGTTGTGGAAGTGCTATGCCTTGCCAATATTTGTTTCCTGTTGGCAGATTCACGGCTAAATAAACCTAGGTTTAGATGAATATTTTAAAATATCTGATTATTGATGTGTTTTGCAATAGCTAAGGATGGATTTGTGGGGAGGGACATAGCATGAGCAGGATTTCACAATTTCCTTGGAAGATAGGTATTTGTTTGAATTTAGGCTTTTATCTGGATAATGGATCTGCTGGAGACTTGAACATGTTTTTCCACTAAGGACTTCTAACAAGACAAATCAGGAATAAGGCATGTTTCTGGATTAGTTATCTAAAGGTTCTACTGTATCCAAATAGCTTAGTTTTTCCTTTCTTTTCTATATCCTATTGGTCTCTCAAATCCCAAACTGTCAATTTTGTGATATTTTCACCAACATGACTTTTGAGCTGTTTTTGCAAAACCACATTAGAAACTTACAAAAATATTTCTTCCTCACCTTGAGGATGATGCTTTACTAATATGTGTACTGGGCTTTAATGTTTTCAAACATGGACTGATAGTGTATCTTTACTGGACCATTAGAAATAACTGCAATATTCTTCTTTGTATTTTCTTTTCCTGTTTTCCCCTCCCCTATGCAAGTTTAGCAACTTGCATTGATTTAGAGTTTTATAAAGGGAGTGCTGGAATAGAAAAATACCCTGCTGGTCTTGTTTGTTAAATATGAGCAATATCCATTATTACTTTGTATATCCCATTGCTGAGGGGATGTAGTCATATGCAGGAATATAGCTACTTTTTATTTCACACCTGTTTCCCAGTATGTCTTTTCTTACACAACAGTACTCATATTAAGCACTAGTGCGATGCACAGATGTCAGTGTCTGGCTTTCACCTTAGGGGTGCACAAGTCGCCCATGCAGCTGTCCCAGCTCTCAGAATAACAGCACCTTTTTGCTCCAAGGCTGTTTGCCTGGGAGCATTGACACCAAACCCCTTGTGTGGGGCTGCACAAAGGCTTTACAAGTGGGATGTTCTGCTCCTCGCAGTTAATCGTGGTCAGTATGGAGCTTGGGAGGAAGAGGGAAATGATTTTATGACTGAAGTGAAATGAAGAATGAGTCAGGACTGGGGAGAGGAGTTGTTGTGTGGGAGCTTAGGGCGGTTGGTGTGGCTGCAGGAAACGGGCTGTGCGCATCGCGAGGGGCACCCACAAACATGCTCAGGGCTTTCAGGAATGCATTTAGGTCACTGACACTTTGAAAGCGTTACACATTTTGACCCAAAAGGCTGTAACAAAGGCATGTAAACTCAAAGTGAAGGCTAGCATCCATCCGTGGCTGCTCTTATTGTATCCGCAGGAATTTCAGATCACTGAAGGATGTTAGCAATTATGTGCTGAAATAACTATGTACAATGGGATGAGGTAAGGAAAGCATTTCAGCCTTGAATTTGAATTTCTTTTGGTTTTCATCAGTTTTGTGCCAACACCTCTTGCAATACTTACTGTGTCTCTGGGGCCATCCTATATTGTTTGGTGCAGGAAATGGAGGGGACAAAAGTTCAACAACAAGTGCCTGAATTGCATGTATGGATGTGACCTTTTCTTTGGCACAGGCCACTCTGTGCACGGGGCAGTTTCAAACGCATTCCTGCTGGACTCGCAAAGGCATTTCACGGATGTGATGCTGGTTTTCCTCTCTTGGCACGGTGGCCTTTGTGGCAGAATAGTCCTGGGTTGCTGAGAGGCATTAGTCCCTGCGTCACTTGACTTTCTGCAAAATGCTGAGTTGCAGCATTCTGCGCAGCCTTGTACGTTCCCCTTGGTCCATACTGCTTTTTCCCCTTGTGGTCCCCAAATGGCCAAGCCCAGGGCTGAGTGACCCAGGCTGCAGAGCAGGCAGGAGTAGGAAGGAGGTGCTCTTCCGAGGTGTGGAATGGTTGTGGAGAGGCCTCCGCTGCTGCCCTGAATCTGGGTGGCACACAGTGGTTGGCCAAGCTCTGCGGGGCCCTCGACCTGCCCCCATGGGGAGTCTGGTGCCCGCTCTGCCCTACAGCAGTGTTGCCCCCCTTCCACTGTGGTACAACCTTCTAGCAGTGTGATGAGCCTTGTGCTAAATTGTCTGCCAATGACAGACACTCGCAGAAAGCCCTATCGCAAACCTCCTTTCTCAAAAGTCAAAACACATGCAACTAAAGTCTGCAGTCTGAGTTCCAGTCCGAACAGTTAATCAAAATGTTTGCCATGTATTGTGTGAGCTTCTTCACGGTTTATGCATTTATCTTTCCAACATCTGCGAAGCAGCATGGCTTGGATAGGTTTCTGTTACTACTCCGAGTCTTCGTTGGCCCTGGAGAATGAGTGAAGAGGAGCCAGACAACATGAAGGGCAGGCAATCAAAGCTTTCGCCTCTCAGATCCTTGCAGATGGGCCTTCTGATGAAATGACTAACAACTGCTGCCAGATCAACAAGTAGCAACCACAAGGCACCTGTATTTATTTAACTTTCATTTTGTCAGATAACTTGTCTTTATGCTCTTGCAGTTGTAGCTATGGAATATAAGTCATGAGGCTTCCTCCTGATCTCCTGAACATGAGGGTAAAATGAGTCACTTGGGAGCGGAGGTTCGTGCAGGTCTGCTGGTGTAAAAGCCGTGGGAGTAAAGGTAGGAGCAGGCCCAGGTGTTTGTGAATTGCCTGTCCATCCCGCTTGTCGCAAACACCTTGTCAGATCCAGCACAAAGTCATCTGGCGGTACGTGCTGTAACTAGAGGGAGGAGAGCTTTTTAGAAGCAGCCTGTGGTTATCACAAGAAGAATAAAAAATTTGTGACTATTTCCTGCTTCCTCTTCCCCAGTGAAATTTGTGCGGGACAGCTGTTTGAAAGCGAGAATGTGTGCGGTGGGGCTCCTGCGGCGGTGTGCGTGCACCCTGGGCGTCTGCCTTCCCTGCTGGCAGCTGTGTTCTGCTGCAGGGGCCTGGCAGATGCGATGTGGACCTTGGAGCCCGAGCCCCAGCCCCGCAAGTGCTCACAGGTGCCGGTCACCAGTGGAGTGGGGCCGTGCAAGCTCTGCTGCTCCTCCGCTGTGGGAGGAAGCGAGCTGAAAGGGTAACCGTGCCCCGGGTTGGCCTAGGGGCATTGGTGACAGTGGCTTTAACAGGAGCTCCTGTTTTGCCTCCTTTGGTGGGCACCCGCCCTGCTTGCCTGGTAGCCCCTGTGCCAGCCTCACAGGCTGTCAGAGGCTGCACGTAGCCCTGGCGTGTGAAGGGTGCTTTCATAGCTCGTGGGCCATGCGTGGCCAGCTTTGCACTAGCCCATTCCCTCGCTTGCCTTAAAGGAAGTATCCAGCTTGTGAGATGCTGAATGTTGGCCTCTCTGAGGGTCTGGTTGTTTCTGCTGCTGAGGGCTGCAGAGGGGCCTGGTTTTTGGAAGGTGGGTGCTTGACTTCCTGGAAAGCAGGCAGCTCCTCTGTGCCTGGAGTTAGGAGTCTGAATAATGAAGAAGCCAAATGTGTAGTTATTTCAGTATGCGCTGCTCTCCAGTGCTACAGCGAGTGTTTTACCTGCGTGTTTTTGGTGACCAGAGTGACTTTTTTCACTCAGTCACATGCCCTTCATGTACATGACGTGGCTTGTTGATGGCATAAAGCCACAGAGCAAACTTGTTCAAGTATCAGAAAAAATATCACTGCATTACTGCGGGGCTTGGCCTATATCTTTTAGCAATCTGTATAGCTGTACTTGCAGTTTAGTGATTTAGAGACATGTATATAAATTCATATATACCTATGTGAACAAATGTATTCTCTTTCTGACAGTGGATAACAGGTTAGCACAGAGTGATCTGCTAACCTTGTTCATAGTGCTAACTTTGACTATAGGGTATAATTGTCTTCAAGCTAAAAAATGTTTATTTTGCAAGGACTGTTAGCAAAACCAAAATCCAGGGGAGCCACAGGAGGCTGTAGCCCATGGTGTTATCTCCAGAAGCAAGGAGGGTCTTGTCTTTGACCAGTTTCTTCGTTAGTGGGTTGGGTCACAATGGGCTCTTTTCAGCGTTTTTCTCAGAGTATTTTTAGGCAAAAAGAAGAGTGTAGAGCAGTGCTGCCCTTTCCATGCTTGTGAAGTGAAAATGCTGATTGTGCTCAGAGGCTAGAATTTGCTTGCTAGAATTTGGTTAACTGAATTTGCTGCCTGTTGTAGATTTAAGCAAAAAAAAAAAATCAAATTTACCTTTACATTAAGATCACATTTAAAAATTGAATTTCCTTGTTTGCTTTTGAGACAAGGAGAATCAGGAACAGGATTTTCTTTCACCAAGAAAGAATATGGGAGGCCAATTTTGATTAGATTTTAGTAAAACAAACAAACAAACTGGCCCTGCTCGTTGATGGATTGTAGATCAATGCACAATTGTACTCAAGTTTTTTTTTTTTTCCTTGCAGAACAAAAAGCCTGATCTCCGCTTCTGTGCAGAGACTCTGGCAATGTTAACACTGTCACGCAGCATTTCCTAGAAATTAACTGCTGGCAGTGGAGAATTGCATAAAGGTGTACCAGCCTCGGCAGTCACTCCAGGCTTTCTTTCCCAGGAAAGGTTGTCCATATTTGCAGAAGCTGGGGGGGGGGAAAGGCGCAAAGGTGATTGACAAGGTTGGTTGTTTATTTTCGTCCTGTGTTGTTCCAGTAGTCCTTAACAGAAGTGCATGAGAGAGTAAGGAGGACAGATGGTCTTCCTCACTGTGCGTGAAAGGAGGTGGATTTAAGGGTAGCTCAAAGCAACTAGTGTGTTCCTGACTGTAAAGCCAGAAATGTGAAATCCTGTCTTGGGCGATGGAGCGTGTGGCCATTTCTGATGTCCTTCCTCATCGTAAACTGCAGTAACCCTGACCAAGATCAGAGCGTGTATTACACCACTCACAATAAAGGTGTTGAAACTCCTCCTGCAACAGCTTCTCCGAGCTGGCAGCTGCGGCCGGTTCACCTGACTCAGCAGCACGGTGGGTTAACTGACAGCACAGAGTGCCACTCGCACATACTGTGCCTCAGAAGCGATGGCAGAGCCCTTGCTTCCAGCCTGCCCACAGGCACAGGACAGGCAGATGTAAGAGTCACAAGCAGTGGGAATCCTCTGCTGTTCATAGTTACCTTGAGCCCCACTGAAATGCTGTGCTGCTGCTGGGTGGCTTGCACTGAGTAATGTGAACTCTGCTGCCCTGCTCTTATTGCGGTTTTCACGACAGTATTTCCTTCACTTTAACATTAACTAATGCTACCTCAGCCAGTCTGTTAACAAAATAATTTGCCACACGTGCTTCCACTTTGCATGTCGTGGACAGTTGCTGGTTTTACAAAACGTTTTCTGTTTGTCAAGCTGCTGGGCCTGGAAATGTTTTGCCTGCTCAAGTTTTTTCGGTTCATACCTCAAGGACTCGTTACTAGGTAACAGAGTCCCATTTGCCAATTGCCCACTATTTCCTTCTCGCCGTATTACAGGCCTGATTATTAACATTTAGTTCAGAGAAATTGCTGTCATTATGTGAAGTAACTTCCTTTAGAGGTTATTCATTAACCTTAGGTATTTTACTGTGCGATTATAATTGCCAAATGCCATAGGCATGGAAAACCTTTGAACTCCTCAAGGTATTAGTGTACGGGAGAAAGGGTATCAGCTGTGATTTTTTCTCCTTTTTTCCCAGTTATTTTTCCTTTTGACAGTGTTCTTGTTGCATTGCTCTGTGTGCTTCATTTCATAGAGAGCTCATGGAACTGCCTGCAAAAGGGACTTGCAGTCCTGTGTTAGCCCTCGTGGAGCTGAGCTAGCCCTAGCAAGCTCCGCAGAGCTACTGTGCTCATTATCTGCTTACTAGGGCAAGCAGGAGCAGAATTTGATCTCTTGACCTTGTCCAAGAAGTGACATAATTGAGAAGCTATCAGGCTGGTGTGGCACATCCATGCTATTATGTATTGAGCTCCAGCATTTAGGATGGCGTTTCTGTCTTTGTTTTGGAGGAGATTCTCAGTTGAGTCCAGTGATACCACATATTGAGTTCAGAGAATGGAAATCTGCAGGAAAACACCTCCATTTCCCTTGCTTTTTTTCATTTACTGCACAAATGGAATCAGCTGCATATTTCAGCGTTTTTCTCAGGGCAGTATGTGTTCCCTGGGAAAACCTTACAAAATGTATTTGTCCTTCTCCCCTAACCCACTCCTCCTTTAGAAGTGCATCAACATTCCTGGTAACTCGATTCCTCTGACAGGATAGAGCAAGCTGCTGTAGTGCAAGCCTGTGTTGCCAGGTGACTTTGATGAGGAAATATATATCCTATTTGGAAAATCAGAAGACAAATAAGATATATGCTTTGTGCTTTTGCAGAATTAAAAAAATAAAAACTCCACAGGTATACTTTATGTGGAGTCAGACCTAGTCTTGATGGTAGGAAATGAAAGGTTGTGATGGGCAAAGAAAATTTAATCTGGTAAATCTTCTGATATACAACTGTGGAATAATTGGTGTCCTAAGTTAAAAAGGGGAAAAAGCAGAAAACTCATTTGTTAATGCCACTGTCAGGACAGGATGGGGGAATACAAGATGATCAGCTTTGTGCAACTATAACCCAGCCCTTGATATAGATCTGATTGCTTGCTCCCCTTTGTCCTTTCAATGTATGTGATTTTTTTTTTAAAGGGGACACTGAGAAAACAAAAATTATGTACTTATATCCTGCATAGTACAGGTGCCATGGTGCAAGCCATTACCTTAATAGCTTCAATAATGAAAAATAACCACAGCTATGGTTTATGGTAGTGGTCAAACTCACTTTTTAAAGTTATTTGTTTCTTTTGTCATCCTCCAGAACAAAGCTTGTTCCAGATTTGAGTGGATTTTCTCATTTGATGATGATGGCTGTGACTTCTCAAGTACTATGAGTTGCAATGAGCTAACAGGTGGGATTTTGTGTTGACATCCAATATTACTTGCAGGGATAAATTCAGTGATCCATGAAGTCCGAGTAGAAGGTGGGTAACACTTTAAAACTTTTTTCCAATAAAAATATGCTTCACTGAATTCTTGTTTATCCTTTCTCCTTAACCTGCTCACCTGCAGCTTCAGGTCTGATCCATGAGATACATAATTTAGCACTGTGGGAATAACAGTTTTCAGTTTCTGCTTTGTAGGCTTATCATCAATAAACAAACCCAGGTCACTGTGTACATGTGTACAAACGACTAATGTACTTTAGCAACACACCAACCCCAAACTAGCATTAACTACTTAAAGCCCTCGAGAATACATCACCATGTAGAAATTATTTGTATGTAATGTGAAAATTATTAGCAAAACTTTCTACATATAATATAGCCCTCAGTGAAATTAAAAGCTTAACAGGTTGTACTGTATCAAGATTTCAGATGGTACCCAAGTGCAAACGGACACTGCAAACCATAGTTGTTCTCTGTAATTGAAGAAAATATATGTGGAGGAATTGAGGAGGCAGGGAGCTAACATGGCTAACACACCTGAGCTACGAGGCATGCTCCTGCCAGCTGTGGCATGTTCTGTGCTTTCAAGACAGTCGGTAAGCGCCTCAAACCATTTATTTATTTATACTTTTTGAAATGTCTAAACTTTTCTGTCCTGTGCTATGCAGGCATTACAAAATATTTATTCTTATTTTGATATGTGACATTGAGCTAATGTATCATGGAATGATATCTAGTATCATAGACCAGGGACCTTATGTTTTCTGCAGAAACACTTGTGGTAGTTCAGATGTCAGATGTTTTTCCCACATGTTGGACTTGTGAGTGCAGAGGATGCAGTGATTTATTTTTGGTTCAAAATTAGACTGCATGTTAATACAAAATAAACTGATGTTTTATGGATGTTGTGGCAAATCTCAGTTAAATAATGACTATTAGGTTTGTAAGGAAGGCAGTACAGTGGGGAAAAATTTCGCTTACAGCAACCTCCACTATAACTTCCCCCAAAAGGAGGCTCGGAGCACAGCCTAAATGGTGCTGTCCTTATAACATACAGTAACAGGCTGAAATTGTTATAAACACCTCTCTATTTTCACAAGGTCAGGATTTGTGCCTTTGCAAGTCTCACTGGGAATATGATTTATTGATCTGGAAACTCTACAGAAACATCTGTCAGGCTTAGTGGATTATTTCCTGATACAAGTTTGTTTCTGAAAATGAAATGCATACCAGTTTGACAAAAAGGGTGAACCAAACTGTAACCAAGCGGTATCAGCTGGCCACTGGGAAGGTTATATTTAAACCTATGAGAGAAGAGAGGGGGAAAAAAAGTACTTGAGGGTTTTTTGGGTATTTTTTTGCATTTTTTTTTGTTGATTCTCATGTGGCTTCTGCAGTCAGGAAAAATGGAACCTGTGCCCAGCAGCTGCAGACCTGACTAATGGTTCATGACTTACTAGGCTGGTAGGAAGAGCAGATGTATCCAACCTCAGGATGATCTGTAGGGAGGAGCAAATTGAGATGTACTTGAAGATGTTGCTGTCCGTTGAGGACAAAAAGACTAAGGTGGTCAGGTGAACAGGGAAGTTAAGCACCCTGCATAAAGGTACTTGTTCTGTGCTGGTATATTATGGTTATTTTTGATTCTTCAGAGAGGATGGGGAGAAAAAGGAGGAAATTTGGGTCTACTTAAAAAAAAAAAAAAAAAGTATGGAAATGATTCTTATACTTTCTGATTTACATAAGGTAAACAACCACCACGGTGGGGGATGAGTGGTAACATCCAATTGGCTGCATTGTGACCCCAGCACTTGATTTCTTGTCTGTTTCTTCCCTTCGAAAGCAAGGTGGGCTCTGCTGTCTATGATTAAATGTGTGATGAGCTGTGTGCTCTCATAAAATTGCAGGATATCCTCTCGGCACACCTCCATTTGCCTTGCTTTCCATTTCCCAGTGTAGAAGCTGTGAATCTGTGGGGATTTGCCACTTCCTTCTAGGATCACCTGTGCTGTGGCTTAAATAAAAGTTTGTTTCTTCAGCTGTCTGACTTGGGAGTTTATCTGACTCCAGTTGACCCCTTAGTTTTATAATGAGCTAGTTTATTTGCTTGCGCAAATTGGGTTTTCTTAGACAGAAGCATAACAGACTGTAAAGAGGCCAATCTTTTGATCATTTCAGCTCCGGAAGGGGGAAACTACAATGCCTTTCTGCACTCACTGCACACTCTCTGGTTTGTTAATAACATTAAGTTACTGTTCCTGAACACTTTGGGTTTTTTTAAACCCTTGTTGTAAAGTCTGGAAAGGGTAGTTTCTTCTGTCTATATTAGAAATATTGGTAGGGTTTACAGGCTAATTGCTTTTCTATTCCCAGAAAATCCAGAGTCTTTGCTTAGCAACCGCTCTGACTCTTTCTAATTCTTCAAATACATCTTTGCACCTATAGTCATGCATACAGATGGCCACAAGGTAGAATCCTGGAAGAAAAAAAGGAGTAAACAGTTTGTATAAATGGTGCCAGTTTTTCCTCGATGGGGCTCGAACCTCTAGCGTAGCCCAACAAAGCTGGGCGTGATGTGCCAAAATATCTTTTCAATAAACAACACAGGCAGTAGGAAATAATACTGGTCAGGACTTGTTTTTCTGGCTCGGAGCCTCATTCCAACCTGTTGCAACCAGCTATCGAACGTCTATGGGGACACCCCCATACAGGAGGCCCCACGGAGGAAGGGAACTTTTGCATTTCTGTTTGACTGGGATCCTTGCCAGTGGCTAAGTTCAAAGTGCAGTTTCCAGTAATTTGCTGTTACTACTCTGCGTGTTTGATAGGCCAGGAGAGAAGCATGCAACCTGAAGTAATATTTCCTGATTTCTTTCATTTCTCGAGATATGAATGGAGGGTGCAGAGGCACTGAAATGCAGAAGGGTTTTCCTGCCTCCAGCACCTTTGATGCTTTCCTTTTCTCGTTCTGTGCAGCCCCCTTCCCTCCCCCCAGCTGCTCCCTTAGCTCATATCCCCTGCTGTTGTCAGTTCCGTATTTGGATGGAATTCATATTGATTGTTTCCCTGGGCAAACACTGGGTGGCTGTTCTTATGCAACCAGAAAAAATCCTATCGATTTAGCCAGTGTGAGGGTTATTTAGGTTGATACACTTCTGAAGTAGTGAAAATGCTTTTGTCTCCCATTACAATTACAGTCTGTTACCTTTTGGGTTTTGGCAGATTTTTCAATCATTTCTTCAACCCTGTAGACTTTGGTAGGAGGGTAAGTATAGAAAGAGGCCAGGGGAATAGCTACTGTTGTCTCCAATGCAGGCAGTCGTAAACCATGTGTATGCCATTGTGGTTAGGGAAGGAGCATCATCTGTAATTAAGATTATATAAGCATTCCTATTGTAATCCTTTGTGTTTGGCTTGACAAAATTTGTCTCTTTGGGGCTGGTATTTTCCTGGCGTGTTCTCAGCCACGTGACAGCTTTGGGTTTTCCAAGCAGGAATACAAGTATTTCAGAAAGTTGAGGAGATGGGCCACTCCTGCCTGTTTGGAGAGGGGAGGGGAAAAAAAAAAAAAAAAGCCTCTTGAAGTTGTTGAAAAATAGATCCAAAATCAAAATGGTCTCTAGGTGGAAAACTGCCTGGCTGTAACTGTCAAAGAGGGAAAAGGTTTTTAATGAACACTTTTTGTTACTTTTTGCTCGGATTATTCAGTAATGCAAATATGCTTCATAAGAGGCAGAGCTGAGGTTATGGGGGAAGCCTGAATGCTTAAGATCCTGATTCTCTCTCTCTCTCTTTTTTTTTTTTTTTTTTTAAGGCTTAAGTATGCAGACTTCAGATATGAGGGTGTGGGGGTATTAGTTCAGCTACCTACCAAGGCAGAGTAGCAGCCAATTTAAAGGTGCAGTACATAAAGTGCAAACTGCTTCCCCTACAGGAAAGTAAATGCATGAAAAAAGTCAGTGCTGAACTTGTATGCTGCTTTTGTACTAGGGCTTCACTTTTCCTCTCAAACTGTCATCTCAACTCTGGTTGAAAAACAAATAAAATTCCTTTGACTCTAATATATACCCAGAGTTTCCAAATAAATAAGCAAGCAAATACCTTCCTCCCCCACCCAGTGCACTGACAGGTGTTCACACAGTTTCTAGCACTAACGTGGTTTTAATCATTAAACTAAACAGTTCCTTGAAAGCCCAGGAATTTGGAGTTAATTTTGATCTTTCCCCTTGTGCTGATCACTTCATATGCAATGCAAGATGTCTGCTGTGGTGCCATATAAAGCCTCTCTAAATGGCAAGCTGAAGGAAGCAGGATGAGCATAGCTTTGGGCTGAATGTTTCAAATACTGTAATTGCAACTGCGTTATTCATGAATGATGCCTCTTTTCCAATATTTAGTCAAGAACTCCCTGGGGGCAGGGGGGAGGCGGGACAGTAGGAGAAAAGCACTGAATAGCAAATAAACACCCCATGATCTACAGCAGCAATTAATTTGCCCGGGAGCAAAGAGCATCCCTGGTACCAGGGTGCTTATCATGTGGCAGGCAGCCGTGTTCAGCCCACTTCTCTAACCATCTGTAGGGTTTGGCCTCCCTGTTTGAGTGTGAGTGGCATGGAAGGGAGAAAACCCGCAACCTGGCCCATAGTATTTTTTATTGTGAGTGCGAATAATTCAACAAAGGCTGCCTGCACAAATGTGCTAAAACCACAATCTCCTGCGGTCGCAAAACCTCTGGCTACATTACAGGCGCTGTGAGGTGATTGGAGAAGGTCGGGTTGCACTGTGAGACCAAATGGCAGGTAAACAAAAAAAGGGGCATTCAAATGAAATAACTACTGGTAAAGCCAAAGGATCTGAGCAGACTTTCGGCAGCCGTGCTGCTAAATAGCTTCCTGGCCTAGAGAAGCCTTGAGGATGTGGCGCTGAGTGTTTGTAACAGGCTTCTGGCGCTGAGGTTGCAACCTGACGATTGAAAAGGATGCAGGGCTGACGAGATCTTTTCCATAGGAAGTTTTGAAATAGTCCTTTGTCTTCCTTGTTGATGTGTGAAATCTGAATAATATTCAGGAGGCTCTCTTTGGTCTCCCTAAGATCTGTTTGAATATAAGTTGTACAGAGGAGGTTGCTTTTGCACTTTGAGGTTGCCTGCAAAAAACTAAGAAATCGTGAAAGGAGGAATGTGTCCTGTCGTTCACTGTAATGAAAAGCATTAAAAATCATTCAATGATCTGTAAAGTTCAGTGTGAGTTCTACTCCAGTAATGAAATTTAGAAGAACAGAGCAATTGTCACAGTAGGTCAGATCAAAGGTTATGGTGACTAAATATCCTGTCTCCAGCAGAGGCCAGTGAGAGAGGGATTGGGAAAGAGCATGAGAAAAGGGGTATGTATATGTTTGAAATGATCTTTCCCCGGTATATCTTTTCAGCTTCTGACAAAGCGCTGTATAGCAGCTTCCTCGTCTGAAGTTTGCATTCAGACTATTGTGCTTAATAGCTGCTGCTGGATATAACTTTCATTCATTTCTCTAATCTCCGTTTGAACCTATGTGGTCTTTTTGCTTCCAGCAGCCCCCATACCAAACTCCATGTTGAAGTGACTATATGACAAAGCGCTTCCCTTTGTCTCCATTTTCAAATTGCTGCCTTTTTAAAACTGGGTTCTTCTGACTTCCATTATTGCATATAGAAAGCAAAGTCCCCCTTTTTTATAATTGCCATTCTATTCTTAATTTTCTAGACTTGGAACCTGTGCTCTCTTAGTCAGCTGGTGTGTCCCAATTTAGTTTCTTGTCCAGAAACTCGCTGTCCTTTCCACACTGCTTTTTCTCTGCCATTTTTGCAGTTTTACTGTGTCCTTTGTGAGTTGCACCGTGCGGAGGTGAATGCAGCACTGCAGTCAGAGGGGCTCTAATGTGCAACCCACAGGGTGCAACCACCAGGCTTGCTTGTATGGATAACTGCTTATGGGCTAGAGCAAAGGTTGTACCCAGGGTCTGGAGGGACCACGATTGCTATGGTTGAGCTTCACTTGTGTGGCATCAGACTTTTTTTATTTCCCTGCACAATATAACCCGCAAGTCAGACGATCTTGAGTGTGGAGCGATTTCAGAGTTGTTTGTGATGTAAAATGTGCTCGTCCTTTATGGTTATTTGCATGTGAAGGTTTCTGCCAGTAAATGCTGGTAGCTCTTGAAAAGCATTTTTGCAGTGGCAGGCAGGGTTGTGCGTTTGGCTTCTGTCAAACCATCGACTTCACCAAGCATGGAAGGCCCCTAGCACTTCATTGACTGCCGTTCGCACAGGCCTGGTGATGCAGCCAAAATTCAAGTGGTTCCATTTGCGACAATGTTTCGAATCAATAATTTGGGCTCAGTTTGTGATTGTTACGGTCTGCCCAGGGGTGAAAAAATGGGAATATGCTCCCCTCTCCCCCATGCCTTTCTTTGCTGTCCTGCCCATAGGGAGCTGAGAGGCAGCGGAAGGAAGGGAGTGTCATCCTTTTGGGAGCTTTTATTGCACTGATTCCTCCTGGGATGAGAAGGGAGGAATTCTGAAAGTTCCTTGCCAAGCTGTTCCAAAGACTTACACCCTACTCGCTAATCAAGGCTGTTCCTGAAGGCTTTATTTTAGCATCTGGAGTTCGGTAACATTTTTGAGTCTAGTTTTGTGCTGAGGATTAGTATGAATTTAGCACCAAACCATCTCCTGAGTTGCATATTCAAAATAAGCACTTGTAGCCAAAGCCAAGTGCTTTCTGCATTTTAGTCTGTGCTAAGAGCAGTTTGACAGTTGGGCTATTTTTTCATGTGCTAAAAGAAATTGAGCTGTAGTGCTCCAAGCTAATTCTGCAGTTTTAAAGCATCTTCTACAATATCCATGGTTATGCTAATGGTGACCAGTTTGATACCAATGAGACTCAGATGCAGAAAGATGGAGGACCGTTTTTGTTTAATATTGTAATATTTGTTGTTTGAAGTGTTCTTGTGTCTTGTGACTGCCTGTGTTACCTTGTAGAATTTTCCCCAGGTCTGCTAAATTAGAGCAAAGCAAGAATTTATCTGTCTCCTCCTAAAACTTGTAAACCTGCTGCTGCCTAAGTCATTCCAGCAGTCAGGGTGTTAAAGAATTGTGAACAACTTTTTTCTTTATGTTCAAGCAGTTACCCTGCAGGACAGTGTGGGGAAGAAAGGAGCAAGGTAACACAGGAGAGGATGGCTGTTTGAATAGAGGATAGGAGGGCAACGTTTCCCTTTCTTCTCTCACAGGGTCATTCCAGCCTGAGGACCTACATGAAGAAGCTTTGATTCTTTCACTTAGCAGTAATCCAAAAACATGATTTGGTAGAATCAAGCAGGACTGAACTAGTCTGGAAGGTAAATTGCTTTGTGAGCCTCAGCACAGTTTCCCTCCAGCTCAGGTTGAACATTCTAACATTATGCAGGAAATAGATATATAAACAGGAAAAAAATGTGTGTCCTTTTTTCCTTTTTCCTAGCACTGCTTTTGACCTTTATATTCTATTTTTAGGAGGATTCTTTTTCTTTTCCTTTCGGTTTTAAGGATTCCTGAGTGAAGAAGGCAGATTATTTGTTCCATAATGTGCATGTCAGAGGTAAGGAGCAATGGGTGTAACCTATTTAATAGCTATTAAGCTTTTTAGTATGTGGGTGTAGTGAAAGCGTCAATTAGCACGGGTGACTTTTTGGCAGTTGTGCAGAAGCAAAGAAATGGAGCAAATGTACCAGTGTGTAGGAAGACAAGCCCCATGTAGGTGGTGTTACTCACCAGCAGGGTGAACAACTAATGGCCAGATATTGGCTGTGAGTATTAAAACAGTACTGCCCTCAGGAGGAACAGCACCTCAAAGTGACTTTTATAGTAGAGTGTTAATGGCGTATGCAGGTTCACGAAGACAACTGAATGTTGGCTGGCTGCAAGGTCCTAGCCACAGCCCCCTGTGGTGTCTGATGCACAAGTGTGTGGACATAAAACAAAGTAAGAAAGGTTTCTGAACTGTCCTTGTCACACCTTATAGAGAGAAAAGAGTGTTGATGATGGTATAAATATGTGGAGGAGTGAGAGAATTTGGTAAGCTGTATATGTTATATATTGTTGTTACTTGGAAGGTAGAAGAATGACTATTGGAAATGTTTCCTAAAGCTTTTAATTGTAAATTGAGATGCCAAGTGATTAAATTCTGTAGGGACTTGATTTGCTATCTCCCCACTCAATGCTATGGGATAATAATTAATCTACCATCTCAAGCTGTCCCTAATAATTGGGTGAATCTATTAGTGGGATGCTTCTGCTAACCTCATTTGCAATAAAAGAATTGATTACAGTGACATTTGCATAGTAATGCACAGACTTTGACTGTTACGGATGAGCAGATCAGCTCTTGTGGCCGGTGTGCCTATGGATTCAGGAACAGTAGCTAGTATTGGCTTTATTGCCTATAGGTATTGGGAGTGTAGGCTGCTCTTGGCTTGTTCTTCTGGAGTCCTTCTACTTTGCGTAAGTAATGGAGCTTTTAGAGATTGGAGAGGTGACTCCAGGGTGCTCAACAGCAGCATGTTTTCTGCACACTTGCAGTATACATGCTTCACCTTGTCTCTCTCATCCTCTACTACTATTTATTTAGACTTTTCTTTCCTCAGTCTTTCGGGATCTAGAAGAGTGTCCTATTCTCATTTCCTGCTCCTGGACAGACAAGGCAAGGATGCCCATATCCCAGGGGAATATCCTATCCTAGCTGTGAGCCATTGGCTCTCCTGGGGATGCTTGCTTACCTTAGCTGCTATTAAGAGGGCTTTTTTTCCTGGAAGTTTTATAGGGTTAGGTCTTCTTTAGCGATCTCAGCCAGTGTGTTTGCTTGGAAGAAGACTCACAAGCAAAGTTAGTCTGAGAATCCCATCAGAAAAGGAAGTGGAAAAAAAATCTTGCCTTGGGATTTGAATCATGAACTTGTGTGGTGGAGACCTGGTTGCCTACAGGCTTAGGATGAGGTAAGGCAAGGCATCAAGGTAGTCGGTGCTACCTGAACATTAGAGACAGAGGGAGAGGTGGCCAAATCCTCCTTTTGGATTCAGCCTTGTCTGTTAACTCCTAGAAAGATGTAGTTTCCTAACCACACAGTTAAGCTCACGGCATCTCTTTCCTATTTCCCTTGGCAGCCTGTTTGTTTAACTGCAGGTTCATGCCAGGAAGGGGGTGGGTGGTGGGGAGCAGCAACAAAGCGAAGCTGCTCCTTTCTTTCCAGTTGGCCTTGGAGGCCCCACGCACTGCGTGTGTCGCCCTGGGCAGCTTCAGCTCTGCCGCTTGCTCGGGGCTGGAGTACAGCATGAGCTGCCCCAGCCAGGAAGCCTGACAATGTGGTTTCCTGAAAAACAAGTGAAAGGAGGGGAAGTACGTAGCTTTTGTTTTGAAGGTAGCATTTGTGGAAACTCCACGAGCACTTATGTTAAAATACGTCCAAAGCAGCTGTTTAGTCATAGGAATGGTTGCCATTTGTTTACAAGGCATCTGTGTGTGAAGGAGGATGGGTCCTCTCTCATGTGTCCCACCTCACACAGATGAGTAATTCTGTGGAAATCAAGTGTGTGCGTGTCTGCTGTGAGTGATCACTTGTTATTCCATCCTCTGTGCTTTGTCTTTCAGTAAGATTTGAATATATATGCTTAAAATAATGCAGTATTATCTAGGCAGTGGCTGGTATATTCCACTTGCCTCTTGCATTTCAGTAGAAGAAGCAAGATTTTCTGATTGCGAAAGTGTTTCCTTGACAAAAATAAAATTGTGAGGTAATTTGCCAGTTGGTGTTAATTAGTAAGTACTGTTTTGCTTTAGGTGAAAACCCGATTTCTTCACTTTTTGGTTAATTGTAGTTGTCTTAAACATGCGCTTCCCCAAAGGCCCAAGGACTTGTTAGGGAAACCATGGTGGGCTGTGCAGGAAGGGATTGTGTTATGGTGACCTTACAGGGATATCACAATTCAGTGTGGAGCATATGAAGCTCTTACTTTGATGACCCTTGTTATAAGGTGAGTCATGGGCCAGTGAAGAAGTTGGATCCGTAGGTCACGGCGGGTGTGTGAGGCAAAGGAACCTGTGCTAACTTTAAGTACTTCTCTGAATGATTCCCCTGAAATGCACTGTGTTATTCTCAGTTCTTGAAAATAACTATCTGAAAAGGACTGAAGATTGAATTTTTGGTTGGCAATTTCTGTTCATTCATCTTTTAAAATACCATCTTAAATTAATATTACTGTTGTATCTGAGTGCTCGTAAGTTTCAGTTTACAGATTAAAACTAAATGGATGGTATGCAAGATGATGTGTATTTGCAGACAGTTTTAATACTAAAGTGATGCAGTTTCTCTGAGAAATTAAATATTTAGATATACCAAGAAGCAGAAAGCAGAATATAAATTTCTATCAGCTGGCAGAAGGGCCAGGGAAGATAAAATCTGTAGGATAACTTTCCCCCAGCAAAGATGCTGACAGAGATCACAAGTAGTGTGGAAACCCCATGTGTTTCTGCAGGGATTTGGATCGACGAGGGCAGCAGTCATCCTGCATGTGGGAGAGAGCGTGTGCATGGAAGGCAGTCCTGTTTGCAGTGAGCCACTTCAATTTGTGGTTGCAACCCTAGGTGCCTAGTGGTTGGGCAGTTCTGTGCTCATTTTCTTTCTGGGGATTTGCAGTACTGAGAATTGGTCAGCCACTTGCCAGAAAGAAAGCCTTTCCCCTGAACCCTGTTAAATCCCTTTGCTTTGAGCTCCTGTCTAAAAGAGGTGACTTGTGATGCGCATAACAGTTTTTTGTTGTATATTATGCACCTTGAGCATGTGTAGGTGTGTACTAAATGCAGCACAAAAACACCAGCTCTGTAACGGCTCAGCTGGGTGTTTTGCATCATAAGCCAGAGTTTCCTGGTCCTTCTATGGTATGCTTATGTATCCATTATGCATAGGGATGATTGCAGTGCTCTGCAAAATCAGTGTTTTGCTGTGTGCATTTGCAGAATCAGATGCCTAGAATAATGCATTTTTGTAAGAATTTGAAGGATTAATTTATTGTAATTTTATGCAATGACTGTTGACATATTATAAACACAGTCTCTTACACGCATGAGTTCTTAGTCAAGCTTATGCCTAGAAATACAGTTATGCCTCCAGAATAAGTAGGGTAACTGGTACAGACATACCAGGGTAGCTGCTTACTTGCCTAAACTAGATCACTTGCTGTGTAGATGACAAATAGCCTAAATACTAGGATCTCTAATTTACCATTTGCTGCGCATGTCTGAATCCAACGTCATCCCTTGTGTAAAGCCTCTGTGCGAGTATAGCACTTAAGAAAGTTTCACCTCCAGAAAAGCTTCCTGTTCAGACTTTGTCAACAGATGCATGCAGGGCAAGAATTACTGTTGACAGTGAACACTTTATTATAGGGCAAAAGATCCTCTTAGGAATGTAAGGTCAGAGTCTTTGAGTGAAGACTTTCTGGTGTGCATCAACACACAAATGTTTGATGCCTAATCCCTTAATATGATTTTTTATGGATTGATTTCAGCAGGACTTCAAGGACAAGTCTTCAGTAGCTGATCAGCCTTGTGGCAATAAGCTGGCTTTTAGCGGGTTTATGCTCCAAAATGGTGGGTTCTTTTTTTCATTTGCTATTGCTGTGCAGAAAGGGCCCAATCCTTTAATTCTTCTTCAGATTTTACTGCTCCTTACTGAAGCAAACTTCTGTTGACCTTGTTGAATATTTTGCTAAACTAAATATTTATAAAACAGCTTTTGACTTTCAACATTCAAATGCAAATATATTTAACACTTTATTTAAGGCATTGTACTTTGATACCTGCAAATTGCTGGAAACTCATGGAAAGCTTTGAGAGAAGATAGTTCTGCTTCTCCAAATGCTGCCTTGCTGTAGAATTGACATCTCTTCTGAGTAAGAAGCAGAGGTGTCCCAACTGTCTGCAGTTACTGAATATTGCAGAGCACATCCTCTTGTAGTGGTAGGTGTGAAGCTTTGCCCTTTTGGGCCAGCCAAGGCAGCTAAGCTCAGCTACCTCATTTAAACATGTGTGCAGGTATGCTCAGAAGAATATGAATGTTCGCACAGTTATGTTCTGCAGTGACTTAGAATGGTTTGGGATAAGAAGCACAATTTGCTGTGGTTTTGTATTAGCGATATTGGCAAATTCATAGGGAATCTCCAGCACATATTTCTTAATACAAAGATATTTTTATCTGTGTGTTTTTAATGGTGGAAACTAAACTGAAAAGACTAACTGAACTGTCTTCTAAGTACAACATGATAATTCACTTTCTTCAGAAGTGAATTCACTGATGCCTAGGAACGCATACCAAAAAACCCCATCTGTTTTGTAAAGTAGAATCAAAGATTACAAGTGTGTGCTTTTTGAGAAAGTTCTGTAGATGCATGCAGCCCGCAGTATGCTTCCATTTCAGATGCCCATTTTCAGTGAGATGCAGCTGTAAATTACTGCCTGTTTCAATACCCAAATGACATTCCTTTTGATGATACCATTCAGGAACTATTTGGATCTATTTTCAGTCCTGCTGCTCTGAAATTTCAGTACTGCTTAGTGTGAGAGCCTTGTAACATAATAATTTTAAAAGTTTTAGTTCTTCATTTAACCCAAAAGTACCTTTAAAATTGCAATTACTGATCAATATTAACAGAACAGTTACAAATATTTATGATGGAATTATTAGAGAAGGTAATTAGCAATATCTGCCTGGTGTCAGTGGTATTGTGTGCTGTGATGCCACTGGATCTTCCCATGACATCTGGTGTGGGATGGCAGAAACCCCAAAGGTTTTGATTGTGCAGTCTCCTAGGACCCTGGTATCTTGGGGCACGCAACAACTTGTGAACTGGCTTGTTTCCATTGTGTGTGTGCTCAACATCCTTCCCACTTTCACTGCACTGGGTGACCTCTTTTGCATGGCAAATGGTAGTTGCTTTGACAACTGGATAATTCCAATAATTTCTGTGTCTTAAATGTCAGTGGAATTTTGCCTTGTTATCCTGAGATATGATTTGTTATCCCTCCCTTCCAAAAATACCCTTGTCCTTTTAGCCATAATTCATCCCAAAGTGTTCTAAGCCATCATTATTTTTCTTTTCTGTTTTAAAATACTTCTCCTGTGTTTTATTTTCATGTGAAATGAAACTCGGGAAGAATGTGCTGTTGCTCTTATCAAAAAATTTTCAGTTGGAGGGAAGGGAGAGCTTCTGCACTGTCCCATTTCTCCACCTGAGGTGCTGCCTTAGTTCAATGCACTCCAGATATTTGCTAATCACTCCGAGCGGAGGAGCATTGCCTGAGGTTTATTTTGCTGAGTGCATGAGTTCTGCCTGATCAGCCTAGGCCAGGGTGCTCCAGGGAGACAAGCCTCTTGGGCTGCCCCTGTACTAGTGCTCCTGGGAAGGTGTCTCAGATCGATCCTCATGCTGGATGCGTGTGTGGGATGTGCCCTCCGTCAGTACTGAGGTGACGCTCTGGGCTCATGCTGATTTCCCCTTTCCTCCTGCTTCTGTGCAAAGGCAATCCAGGTTAATAGGCTCAATGAAAGCCTTGACACACTCCAACATGCCCCACATCAGCATGATTTGGGGCAAAGAGGGAATGTCAGAATTGGAAAGTGTGCCAGGATATCACCAGTAGGGATCTGGGCAAGACCTTAGAAGACCTGCTACCTACAATGCGTCTACAATGCGTCTACAATGCGTTAAGAGATTTGATTTGTTTAATTTCTCAAGTTTCTTGAAGTTTTTTTTTTTCTTTATGGTAAAGCTTCTGGTCATTTGACATAACTTTTCCAAAGCTTCTGTCACTCATGGAGTTAGAGCTTCTCTCCATATTGTTCCTGGAAGATACAGGCAATGCCTCAGGGAGGTGATACTTATTTTTAAAAATATATTTTCACTAGCTCAAGGTAATCTGGGGTTTCTTTTCACCACTCTAAATTCTGAATGCTATCTATGTGTAATGCCTGGAGCTTTACTGTCATTGCTAATACTATGTTTCTGATACTGAATGTGTGTGCCCAAAGGTGGATTTTTAAAAAAAGAAGTTTCATCTGTATAATTCAAGATGTTTGAAAACTGAGATTTGTGCAACCATTATTTCACTTTTTCTCTTACCCTACTTTAGATGAGAATAATTTAAGAAAATAGACAAAATGTACAAAATAAGGTGTTTTACTTGTAGTGAGCAGACAATCTGGCAGAACAGAGAATTGAGTAAGTCCGGGTAAGTCCATGCTGTGCCTATGAAGTAGGTAGCTCGAAAGACCTGTTTTTTCCCTCTGTTTCCCTTGCTTCTCTTTGTGACCTGTCGGGCCTGTGCTGAACCTATGTTTATTCTATAATCTATAGGGAGAAGAGGGCACTGGCTGAGCCTCCCCACAGGCTGCTCTAGCAGCGGTGCCGGTGGGCTGAGGCGCTGGGTGCCGCGGAACCCTGCAAGGAAAGGGTTATCTCTGCGCTCGAGCGCGAGCGCACACCCTGCTCTCGCCTGCAGGCACGGAGATAATAATAGCATGGCAGGATGGCAGCCTGCGTTCTGGAACGGTTTATGAGGAGGAAGTCCGCAATTACATATTTCTGGGCAAACATTAACCGAGACCGAAGCCCAGCTTCGAAGAAAAACAACAGGCTGGAACCTCCAGCAGCGTAGCTGTTCCATGCACTGACAAGGGCGCGCGGGCGCTCCTGCGGCCTTGCGAGCAAAGTGAGGCTAGCCTGGGAACAAAGCGCGGGGCCCGACAACGTGAACGTGTCCTGGAGTGGGCTTGCGGAAGGCAGGTCTTTCCTGACCTAACAGTGGTATTGGAAAGAGCAAAGAGATTTTTTTAAGTGCTGTCTAGCTCTGTGAAAACAGACCTAAGCCAAAGTAGCGGAAGTATTGTTTGCTGTGCTCACGGCCTAATCCATTTATATCTGTGGTTTCAGAGCTTACCACCAAGCACTGAAGTTTCTCCTTTAAAAAACAAGTTACTTTGGGCATCTCTCAATCACTGCGGTTACCCTGCTAGAAACAATTGCTATTCTGTGCTGTGGTTTTGTAAAGTACCAGTCTTATTTAGAGATTTGTGTGCTAAACTTGGATATGCCTGTTCTATTATGGACTTTGAGTACCTAAAAATGGGATTGTTACACTAAAATTAAGTAGACAGCTAAATGATACACATTTCCTTTCCTTTGTTTTTCTTCTGACAGACCACAATTACTGTAAAGAAGCTGTCCCCTCATTGCTGCAAGCTCCGGGGGAAAGGAGGGGGTACAAAATAGAGACCCGTGGAGGAGAGGTGGGAGAAGCGTGTTAGCAGAGAGAGGCGCTTGCTGCGGCAAGTATAGTATGTAAATTCCAGAGTTAAGCACTTTGGAAAATGTCCAAAAGATGAAGATATGTACATTACTCCTGCCAAGGGGAAGGAAGGGAATCTTAAATGTCTCCATAGAGAATAGCTATTTGGCCTTTTTCTCCCTCTTTCTTTTAAAGGGGCAAATACTTCTCAGGGAAAATTAAGACAGCTGTGACTGAGAAGTCTTGAGCTTGCATTGGATTACTAGGATCATGTTTGGTAAAAGCTGTATTTAGTCTGTTTTCTTTTTTTTCTTTTTTTTTTAAATCTGTGTTGAAATGGACAGGAGATAAGCATATAGTGTGTTCCTATCTCTCACTGCTTGGGCACAGACATATTGATGCTGAGCTAAAATCAGCAGCAGTCCGCAGGGCTTTGGAAAGCCAAATAAAGTGAAGCTTCTGGTTCCATTGGCTTCCCAGTGGACAAGTGCACCTATCCCAGTGCTCAGCATCACGATCAGGAGTGATTAACTGTCCAGCTGCCCTCAGCTCTTTGCAGAGAGTGGAATGGAAAATGCTGTCTTGGAGACTGTGGTAAGAGGTGCTTCCTTGAACAAAATGTATTGAACATGCACAGCTGCCTCTGCTTAACCTGCTCTGCTGACAGAACTGGGTTGATTTGTGTTTTCTTTGCTTTTATTCCCCTATGCACAATAGTGGGCACCTCATTAATGCTAAAACAACTTCAAAAAAGCCAAGAAAATAAAAGTGTTTTAGCAGGTTAATCCTGTGAAAGTGTTTTACAAAACATGAAGTAAATGATAAATTCTGCTGTGAAATGATCTCTGCTGTGCTTATGCTTGCATTTTGAAAATCCACTGTATTACTAGACTAGGTGCTTTTAAGTACCCTGAAGAGATCTGCTTTTTGGGAAGAACTGAGGCCATTGGGATAGAAAGAAGAGGTTGCCTGTTGTGATAAAGATGGCTGTATTTTAGTATACTAAGAGTAAAGGGTGCTGGCTCCCAGATAGGTATTTTACCTTAGCATTTTAATCTAGCTGGAATAAAACAATGTTTGTGTGAAACAGGAGAGCATAACAGGAGAATGGAAGACCTAAATTGGATGCAATACCCCAGAACAGGCAAATCATGGCTAGCTTATATGCAAGAGTTGCCCACATCTTTCAGATCTTTCTTTTATTGCTTATTGCCCCTTCCAAATGATGTTCTGGAAGGCTTGGACTTAGATTAACCTTCTAGCAATTTGTTTAGTTAAGATTTTACAGGTGTGTATTGTTATCTCCTGAGTGGGAGGCTGTTTGGTCCCTCCTGAAGTAGATTGCCTTCCACTGATCCATCCTTCTCTTGTCAGGAAATTGAGCATCATCTCAGTGGACCAGCAAAGGGTGAAAAGCCTCACTAGGGTATTCAGGTCATATATATTTTTTTCCTTTTATATAAAGTTACTCATCACATTGTCATTAATAATCATCTTCCTGTGTGACAGGATAGGCTAGTCAGATCCCAGAGAGATAAAGTTGAATTTGTCAGCTCCCAGAGGGCCAAAGTAAGCATTCTTCTGACTAAGGATCTTTGAGCACAGAGCTGGGAGTGGTGTGAATTTGGAGTTCTGTGTTGCTGTGAGTGAAACTGAAAATAAGGTTGTGTAAGTGTAGTTACCAGTTAATGGTCTCTCTGTTCTCATTTCCACTGTGCCACCACACTCCTTGCTCTGTGTGTGCCAGCAGGAAGGCAGGGGAGATTTGGATGCAGCAATCCTTTGCCGACTGAACCCATGTGACAGTCTCTTTTTAGAAGTCTCCTTTGGTCTTCTGTAAAGGACCTTTCAAAATTTGGGAGATGCCATCTAACACTGCAGACCAGAAGGTGGGACCTCAATGGTCTTCTCACTGGGAGCTCTGCTGGATGGCATTTCCTCCTCTAGCTGGTTATATCAAAGCATGACATGGAGACATTTGCCTGTGTAATCTGTCTTCTCAGAAAAGGAACTTCCCATAAGAAATCTCTTTACAATGTGAGGGTCTCTGTACTCTGCTGACCTTGCAAGCAGAGAGGAGATGCAGAGACTTGCACAGGGGCAGAGGGAACAGGTTGGAAATGGAAGAGGGCTTTTGTGGTCTTTTTGCTGGCAATGATGGTACCTGAAGCAGATGGCCGAGAAGTGCAGTGGTTACCTTGCAAATGAGACCAAATGGTTACAAACAGCATGAAACCTGTTGAATGCCTTGCAATGCACCGCGCTGTCCCAGGGTCTTGATGTGGGTCCCCACAGAGCGTGAGCCTCCGCAGTGGCGTGCGGGAGCACCTGGTATAGGCGGCGTGGTGCTGCCCTGTGCCCTGCGCTGCTTCTCCTCGCCGATACAGCGGCATCTGCTTGGGCTCGGCAGGAACGCTGCAGGGAGATGCGGCTCAGATTTAATCATTAGCAAATGTCCCTTGACTGTTTCTCAGTTGCCCATCTGAATTTAATTCTGAGAGAAGGAAACCCTGATGTATTCCTGCCTTCAGGTATAATTACTTCAAGATGGATTGACCATTTAAGCACACACGACACTGCTTAGCTTTAATTAGAGTAAATTGGCAGAATTTATATGACCGGTAGTTTTGGGGACTGTCAGATACATGAAAGTATATTTTGCATATCATTTCCTGCTGAGACTAAGACCAAGGTACTAGCTGAAAGGCTTGTAATTAGGATAAAAACACTTTGTAAATTTAAACCCATCCCCATTATGAATGGGAAGCAACTGGCTGGGGAAAAAGGTGATGCCTTGGAAGGGAAAATCAGTTAAAACACAAAGCAAGAACTTCAGTTGGAGATGATGTTATATCACAGAAACATGTTATTCCCAAATTAAAATATTGGTAGCGAGTCAGAGGTGATTTGTAAGTGAGTGTCTGAGATTTATAAAGCTAAGATTAATGTTTTTTTGGAGGGGCATTTCGGTATATCGCAGCTCTAGTGTTGATTAAACCAAAATTAGAGAAAAGGAGGTTTAGCTAAATGTCCTGTCATGGCAGGTTCTAGCACTCTAGTTCTCAGTGACCTGAAAGTGTAAGGTTGGCCTTTGCTGCATCTATTTCTAGCTGAACCCTCATTTTTTAGTTCTGCTCTAGTTTGAATACAATTTACAAGATCTTCATCCACTGAGGAGATAAGAACTTGCTCTTGGCAGCTATTCCATCAGTGGTTCTGATTTCAGTCATTCTAATCTCTTTCTTTTCAAAAATTGAATCCTAAGGCCCTGAAAATTTGTCATAATAAAAGTTGTTTGATTTTTTGTAAAAGATGGGTTGTCTTAATACTCCAAAGGCCAGTATACGTGGAGGGAATTCAGCATTTTTCACTGAAGTTTTGCCTTAATGACATGATGGTGGAACTAAAGTAGAAAGTTTCAGGAAAGATTATTGAAATTTCTTGCTGTTGGGTTGTGCTCCACTCCTTGGATACAAAAGTTGCAATTTGTGATAAGAAACACTTGTTTTCCCCAGATTTCAAGCGCTCTAGGCCAAGCTGTGATAGGTAAAAACAGGGGTGCAAGGGAGCAGAGCAGAGGAGTGTGCATAAATACTTTGTTGCTTTTATTTTTAGTAAGATGCTGGGGAGGCAAAACAAATGCAAAATGCTCAGGATGTCAGTTTGTGCTGTGACTAATCTGTCTTCTGCGTGGTAAATATTGCTCCCAAATACCGATAGAAGAGAAGTCACAGGCGGGTGTGTTTCCCTGCGCGGCACATCACAAATGAGGAACTTGGTTAATGGCTGCTCGTAATTCCCGGAGCTCTCCTCTTTAGGGAGCCTTTCCTCAGGAGCGCTGTTGTTAATCTGGTTAAATCTGGATGCTTCTCTATTTTCTCCTGTTGTGGGCTCTGCTTTGAGGCAGTTACTGTTCCTTCAGGACAGCGAAGGGACAAGTGGTGTTTGCCACCATGGGCTGCCATTTGCCCGGGCCCCATTACAAAGGCAGACCACATCCTGGCAGGGACAAAGTGCTGTCTGAGGCCCTGCCCGCGGGCACCAGGGCCTCCCTGGAGCCGAGCCAGGACGTGGGCAGCCTTTGTAAGAAGTTACTGTTTTAGTCTGTGTGGAAGTCAAGGGAAGGGATAAACCAACTAAATTTATCTTTCTTTCCATTCCCTGGCAGAACTTCCACCAGTCAAAATATGCCTATGATTCACTGCAGTATAATTTTTTCCTGATTTTTTTGTTTTTTTTTCTTTGCTGTCAGGTAGGGGAAATAAAGTAGGGGAAAAGCACTTTGTCATTTGCTCTGCTGCATCTCCCTTGCACAAGTAAATGGTTAGTGAAGATTGGAGGTCCCTGCTTAGGTAACTTCTTGTGAGGATATCCTTACTTTATGTCTTTTCAACAAAGTGATAACTGTGCAGTGTTCCTCATGTTCTATCTAATAAACCTGAAAGGATGTAGGTCTTAGGGTTTAAGCCGGAAACTTACTGAAATGAGGAGGTAAAGTGTATATATGAGCTTGTCATCCATGTCTGTCTCTTACTAGTATATGAAAATAGATGAGCTTGCAGGATAATTATGTAGATCATTATTATCTGCAAATTAAGGTCAGTAAGATGAATCTGCAAAGTTTTAAGTAATTTGTCCAAAGTTACACTTGGTGACAGAGTTGAACATAGAAGCCCAAATCTCCTGATTTTGCAAAATTTCAGAAGCAAATTTTATTCTCACTTTTCACTTGAATGGCACCATAAGCCATGAACTTGGTGTGGAATACCAAGAACAGGGCAGAATAACTTTTAAAAGTAGCGGGATTATATAGATTTCTAAGCCTTGCCTTGTACTTCTCAGTTCAAAGAATTATCATGTGGCTGCAGAATTTTAATAAACCTTTTTGCAGCTAAAATAAAACATTGAGGTTTCATGGGAAAGTAGGTGTTGAAGTGGAACATTGGTTGCATCGGTAAATCTGCCTTATTCTCTATTGGCAGTGCTGAGTGTGAGTCAGTATGTTTGAGCCTCTAAAAATACCATATGTCTTTATAATTCCAAACAAGTCCTCCTGATGGACAGAAGCAGTGCTCTTTACTGCTTAAGTGTGGTACAGTGTCTGCTGTGTATTGAGTATCTCTGAAAACAACCTAGCCCACAACTAGACCACTGTTTTGCTGCCATGTACCTCATCAGAAAGAATGGATTTACCAAGGTGTAAAACTCCCCTTAACTGTGGGGAAGCAGATCTTCTGCCTTATATTTACAGATGCCTGAGACTGAAGTTAATCTTGGCATAAACAGGTGAAACTTCCATTCAGGCTAAAGGGTTGTCCCCATCTGTGCCATGAACAAACTTCTTAAAAACGGAGTTGTGGGTGAAGCCCTCAGATCTTGTTTATCCAGTTTGGGGTAAATGCATTTTCCTAAAACCTACTGCATGAGTCTGACATGGTCATATGATTCTGTATGAAAACCATGTGAAATTAGCCTTTTTTCTTTGGATCTCCTGTTTTTGACCTGAGAATTATTCAGAGGCTTTTAGTTTATTTGAACCTTACAGCTGAGCAAATGCAGAATCTTCAGCAACTTGGTTTAAAGCAACAAAAATTCTTGGGAGCAGGAGTAGAAATGGTCTTCACTCCGCCTTGTGAAGGAGTAATTGGATGAATCTGATAATCTGTTACACTGAACAGAAGAACTGTCAGAAATGTCACAGAGAAGATTCCTTATCCAGCTGCAGTGTCATGAGATACTGAACAATTCTTGTCAGCATTGCTGTACTTGACTATACAATGTTTACTCAAGCAAGTGCTGAACTTTAAGGGACCAAACAGATTTCTGTGAATAGGGCTTGTGAAAATAAGTTGCTAGAATTGAGTTCATTTTCAGTATGTACCATGCCACATGAATTTTTCTTAATTGGCTGAGTCTTTTCTCTGCCAGAGGGTCCTAGAATGGGCCTGATGGCATCAGCTTTCACAGAGGTGTGGTGTGCACGATGGAGTGTGTAAAGTGTGGCTTTCCTTTTACAGTGTAAGCTGCCAGTACCATCTCAGCGAGGTTTGATAGTGGGTTTACTTCTGTCCTAACCACAAATCTTATTGTGGGTTTTCTGTTCATCGTAGATGGTGTGTGTGGGAACATTTGGAGGAAACAGTACTGTATGTTACAGCCTGATTAAGCTCTGCTGTTTTTGAGGGCAGTTGTAGCGCCACTTGGTTCTGACGCTGGAACACCAGTGAAAACAGATGCAGTGAAGATGGCTGTGTTCTGTGCCAGATCTTCATTGTTCCCTCGTGGCACAGAGTTTTTCATATGCAACATACAGTTGCCTTTTTTTGGTGTTATCTTTGAAAACTGTCATGTGGTGTCAGATACTTGTGAAGCACGAGAGGCTTAAAACTGGGGAAAAAAAATCTTTGCCTTGTCTTGTAGCTTTGTATTTTTAGCATGGATTTACTTCCTTTTAATTAAAAGTATGGCTATAGGAAGTGCTTAAATGTTTAAGGAGTTGCATGTGAAGGAGGAAACTCTTACTTGTGGGTTGAATCTGCTCAATAGGTCAGTGCATGAGTTCTCTATCAGCTGATATCAGCTGATAACTCCTGTTAAGTAGGCCTGCCTTTCCTCTTGTTTCTACTGCTTGAAAATCTCTGAAGTCAGCTCTCTCCTGATTTTGGAGAAAATGGAAAGGATTTCAGATCTTCAGGAAATGTGATTAAAAAAGAATACGCTTTGCTGGGTCAGACCAATTGTTTGTCCTGTGTGCCAGCCCCTCTCTGCCTTTGGCCTTTTTCTGGTCTTCAGACAGCGGTGGTATTTTTGCTAGGTATCTATCCAAATGGGTTGCAGTTAGAAGACCCATCAGACTTTCTTCTGATGTAAAGAAGGCAGTTGCTTTACATCTTGAAGCATGATAAATCATTCTTGTGGTGCTGATTTTGTGCCATGGCAAATCTGGCTTGCACTTTGAGTTTATACCAAATATTTGCCTTGATGGATGGGCTGCAAACCAGCAAGTGTACAAGGAGAGGGGGGACTAAAGATATGCCTTGGACAAAGAGAGTTATCTCCCATGCAGAGGGTGGAATGGCTCATGGCACAAGGCTGACAGAGAGAACCTGTGACAGGAATTCGGGGAGCAGCAGGTAACACGGAGCTTTGTGATCTTGAAATGATCACAAAGTGATTTGAGTGGTGGACATGCGGGGTTCTGTTTTGCATCTTCTCTAGCTAGATCCGACTCTTTGGTTTGATTTGGGAAAAGGGAGAGAATGACACTAGGGATTTCTTTTCTTTCTTTGTCCTTCAGAAAAGAGAAGATAATGGAGTTGAAAACAAAAGGGAGAACACCTGCAATACAAACTGAAAGTCTTCATTAGCATAAAACTGAAGTGAAAAGTATAGCTTGAAAAACAGTGTTTTTTTTTTTTGTTTAGTAGTTCTCGTAACAGCTTCAAATAGTTACATTTTGTTCTTTTTTTGCTGTAATTTTACTTTTGATCTGTTCATGGGACTACTTAAAACAATATGTTCATGTGCTCAGCCCACAAATCCTTATAGTCTCAAACCGTTCTAGAAAGGCAGCATTGATCTAGTTGTCACTGTTCAAAGCTACCACGTGCATGACACTTATCTCCCATTGTGGGAGAGCTGTATGATGTGTTGTGTAAGGGGCTTAGCTGTTCTCCTCTACCCTGAGTGCCAACTTTGAGCAGTTGCACGTATAAGACTGGGTTGGCTGAATGAATGTAACCTCTTAGGAGTGTACATGCTCGTGGGGAGAAAGGAACAGTTTAATGTGTGTTTGAGATACTCTGGTTGTATTTGTGAAAAATGGTATAATATTTGATTGACTGAATACTTGCAGGGTAAAAATGAAACAAGATGAGAAATTGCTTTCTGTTTCTCTGGATTTTTCCCTTCTGTGCTTAGTTAAGATGGGATTTATGTTGGTATGTCTTGTAAGTGGCAAGTTCACCAACACTTCCAGTGACAACCTAGAAGGTATCAGTCACATGTGCTTGCAAGCACAAGAATTTCTATTATAGAGAGCATGAATCCCCAAGTGATGGGACTGCATGCAGAAGGCTACTCCATGGCTCTTGGGGGCATGGTTAGGGTAAAAATTACTGAGTTATGTGCTATAGGGATCCTGAAAGTGTTGTGGCTGGCTTGGCCAGGATCCCTCCCTCCCAGGGGTCTGTGGAGAGCATAAATCAGATGGCAGTAATGTCCTGAACAAGAATGAAACATGCGCTGGTGCAGAGCAAAGGCGAGATGGTGACGGTTCCCTGCCTGTCCTTGGGCAAGCAGCGAGAGCGTGTCTGGCCTGCGCCTTCAAGGAAAGATCAGAAGGCGCTTGGTGATTTGCCTAGGTTTTATTCTATGTGTGTACACTAAGAGCATCTCGATAGCAACCAGGATAGGGTTGTGTGCTAGAAGCCCTTCATGCAGGTCATTCAGTTCTTTGCTGTTGGGGCCTAGATCATCCATTTCTTGCAGACACAGTTGGTCAATTCAGAGTCAATAAACTAGAGGTGTTTCATTCCTTTGTCTTTCTGTGGTCCAGAGAGTGGGCTTCAGTCCAGAGATCTTCCCAATTTTTGCCAAAGGAGCTTTCCATGCCTTGAAGTTCCACCTTTTTCTCTGTTCTGTTTGAATCCATGGAATGGGGCTGATAATTCCTTGTGCTAGGACAAGCTGAGGTGATAAAATATAGCTAAGCTTCAAGACAAAACAGCCTCCAGAAGGAAAGATGTCTCGTTCATTTATTGTGCGCAGCCAGGGGAGAGGATCTGTTGAACAGATGCTGTGCTGACTGGCTTCCATCTTGAGCATTGGTGCTCCCTTCAGTGCAAAGGGTCTGCATGGTGGTTCTGCTTCCTTTCAGTCCCACTATTTTGAATACTTAAGAAGGATTTAAGTACTGCAGGGTTTGCTGGCACAGCAATAAGGAGGGCTAAGGGTAAGTCTTTGACAAGTGCCAGGAGGTGAGAGCTTTTGCTTTGATGTTTGTGATGGATTTATTTCTACTCTTGTTATATTTGTTTGGCAGTGAAAAACAGTGGAATATGGGCTGTAAAATCATGGTGCTGTCTGAAGGGTTTTTGCATAACCAAACTTCTTTCCCTGTCTTTGTTGGAAATGTCACTGCAATCAGGTGTTTTATTGAGGACTAGTTAAAAATCATTATCTAATGATCTTGGTTACTAGTTGCCTCTTCACAAATTCAGAACTTGGAAAATAGTCTTGTCTCTTACTGTGTTCTGCCTCCTCCAGAGTTGCCTTCATAGCAGTAGCCTTAAATAAGGATGCACCTGTGTGTTTCTGCTTCCATTAAGATCAGCTGAATTTAGCCTGCCTAGTTGTAAAACTTGAACCCTGAGTTTGCTTTCAGGTTCCTAACAGCCAGGTCCCCATGCGCTTGGCAGCATTTGGTTGTGTGGCTCTGGCCTGTTGCGTGGCCGTGTCCCCGTGCTGATGAGTCGGTGGGGGGACACGGCAGGGCGAGCGGCGCAGCGTGCAGCCCTGCAAAGCTCCTGCTTGACCTCCTCGCTCGGGCAGCGGTGAAATGCTGCCGCTGCGCATACCACAGGTACCCGTTTGTCTACTTGAAGGAACCAGCTAGTGTGCTTTGTGGGTGCAGGGGTCAGCTGGAGAGACTCGTGAAAGAGGGATTAATCGAGGGTGACTAAATAGATGGGAAGGGCTCCAGCCTTGGAAGTCTCTGATTCTCCAGCGGCCAGCAGAGATGGCCTGGGAGATCCTGCGTGTGCTCGCCTGGTGCTCCTGCCTCCTTAGGCATCTGCTCTCGGGGCTCTGAGACAGCACACTGGCTCATACGCTATCCTGTACATAAAACACTAGCGTATGGGTGCTTGCTTTAAACAGCTGAGGTGTTATTAGTGTTGGTGAGTCAAGAAGCAAACCTGAAGGACCTGATTCTGACATGTGTTTTGTTTCAAAGTTTGTTCTCCCTCAAATGCAGAAATATCAAAGGTTTCACCTGCCCATGGGGCTCCTTAGCAATCTGATACAGTCTGGAAGGTGAAATGATAAAATTTGTTTAGTCATGTTGCTGGGAAATGACTAATTTGAGGAAACGAGGTATTTATCTTGACAATGTAAATGGGGATTAAGGACTTGTGTTAGCCTTTTTGTAAACCAGACCTAACTGCTTGCTGGCTGCATCCTGTAGGATGGGTGCCCTCCCGGTTTGTGAGGCTGCTGTGTCTGGCTTAATCCCGCCGTGCTGTCTGCTGCGGAAGGGCGAATGCCCAGTGGGGTCACAGCTTGGTAACTTGGGAACTGGCTCTGAATTGTGTCTGAGTGGCACCGTGTCGGGAACCTCTGAGGGCACCGTTGGTAGTGGGGAGGATGAGGGGCTCTGCTTGATTAGTGGCAAACGAAACGTTTCTGATGGGGCCTTCCTGCCTGAGGCAGCGGAGCCTGCAGCGCAGCCGCAGAGGGCTCCTCGGCTGTGCGAGTGGGAGCTGCTGGACACCAGCTGCTCGGCACGCGCGCTGGGTGCTCCTGCCAGCCCGGCAGTGCTCTCAGCCGCCTTCCCCTTAGTTTGGGTGCCGTGGAGGCTGCCATGGGACTGGGACTGCCAAAGCATTGTGCCTGTGCCCTGGGAATGTGTTCCCAGCACTATGGTGCACAGAGCGGGTGCACAGAGAGTTTGGAGCCTGTTGGTGCAACGCCTAGGTGCAGCTTTGCGGAAGGTGGGGGAACATTTGTTTGCAACTAAACTGGACACTGCAGAGTAGCCTCATGCGTGTGTTTAGAGATTGAGGTCAACATGTCAGAATTAAATCATCTCAGAGGAAATTTATCCAGCTGCAGTGCCTACACACCCCTCAAATCCCATTTAATCCCTTAAATACTTTTGCAGCGCTTTGGCCTTGCGCTGGCCCTCAGCACGGGGAGCATTTCACCCAGTGTGAACAGGCCTAGAGGAATGTGAGTGATCCTGTGAAGTAAGTAACACGTAGTGGTGACTTAATCCCTTGCTGAAATACAGCCACAGCAAACACCTTTCCAATCCCAAAAGGAAATGAAGGGGAATGTGCACTTGAAGACCGAAGGTGTACTTTAAACAAGCAAGCTATAATGACCAGAAACGGAACTTCAGCCAAGATACCTGGACTTGAAACCTAGTGCCTCTTTTGAAATAAGATTTTTACTATCACAAATGACTAGGAACTTGTTTTTAAGTGTTGTCTGAAAGTCTGTGCCTCAGATGTTGCTGTTATATTGATATTAAGCCACTAATTACAAGGAAGTTGCTCTAATTAGTTACTGCATTTCTTTCCATAACAGGGATGACTCCTGCCTGAAACACTACCCTACCTTTCTCTATAGTCTTGTGAAACCACTGGAGAAAAGCACAGCAACATCATTTGGCAGGAGGAGGCTGAATATACTGTATTTAAAATATAGCCTGTAGCAAATATATAAAAAAGTTGAGGATGTAGAAAAATTGAGATTGCCAGAGAAGATTTTACTTTTTTTACACACACACACACACACACACACACACACACACACACACACACACACACACACACGTGTGTGTGCACTTAACAAAAATGAGCTATTTCTTGTTAGCAGCTGTGATTTTTTTTTTTTTTAATTCACCCTTTGTGTGGCTTAGAGTAATGTCATCTCATAGGGTTAATTCAAGATTTCTTGTCTCTGAGACTTGGATTTTCTTTTACTTAGTGTCCATTAACAATTTTTAGCAATTTGTTACCTATTGAAGTGTGTGTGGGGGGGGGAGTTGATGATGGAAATCTGTTCATTTAAAAAGTAGAAAATTACCAAGCCATTTCTAAACAAAACCCAGCAGGCTGCTAGAGGCTCCTTTTAGTAGTGCTTGACTCGAGTAGCTGCCTGGGCAGGCTGCTGACTGCCAGGTCGGAGCCAGGTGTCTCCGGAAGGCGCCATCTCCTTGGCGGTGCCGCAGCCGCTGTGCTTGTGCGGCGGCGCGTCCTGCGGGCGCTCCTGTGCGTAGACCCCGTAGGCTGTAACACCGCTTTTCCTTGCTCTTATGTGTAATAGGCATTTTGTGTCGGGGGAGAGGCCGCATGCAGTAACTAGTGTTTGGCACCTGTGAGTTGTCACGTGGGGAAGGAGCCCTGTGTGGTGGGTGCCATGAGCCTCAGCAAGCAGCTGCTTTCCACACTTAAGAGAAAGTCTACTTCTATATATTTTTTTTTTCCTGCCTTTCTCAGAAACATATGTGTTGGATCACCAGCACTGCTGCTTGGCACTATTTTTAAAACATATGTAATACCCAAACGTGCCAGAAGTTTGAGAGGCAAGTGAAGAAAGCGCCTTGCTGGCGTGGGCGCTGCCTCGGCTGGGGCGACGCAGCCAGAGAGGGTTGAAAAGCGCCTGGGGGAGCCGAGTGTGTCAGGAATAAGCCCCTGTGGTTACGGCACAAGGACCTACCAGCCCAGACTGAAATAAAACATGCCCGTGTCACTCCTCTTCCTCACTCCCTATGGGAGTCATGGACGAGCGGAATAGCCGGGGAGAGGGGGTCCTGTTGCTTAGTGCCGCGGCCCTGGCTTGTGCCTTAGCACAGAGGTGCTTAGCACAGCAAGGGCTCTTTCAGGACGGGGCCTATTTTCTGGTGGGCGGCAAATCCGGGTCTTGAAAACCGCTGTCTGCTGCACAGCTTTGTACAGAGGACACCAGGGCTGGAAATAAAAAAGGGAGTCTTTTGGAGTGGAATGTCCAAATCCTGCAAGCTAGGCAAGTGGAGGGAAGAAAGTGATGTCTTTTGGACATAATTTTATTAACGCTGTAATGCTTGCTGAGGTGGGTTTTCCCTTTACTTTTTACTTTTTATTTCTGTTTTTTAAACAGGCAGAACAAAAAGAAATGAACAGCATTAACAGCCTTGCGAGGTCACGGGGACCTGAGCAGAATTATTAACTGGTTCCCTCTCTGCCGGGCTCTCTGTATTCACTGTATCACAAGCTTGAAGCCAGACCTTATTTTACTGAGCAAAAATGGTCCTTTTGTTGCTGTTTTCTCCCCAGTGTCATCTCTCATGGTTGCCAGGGGAACCGGCGTGTATCCTTTCAGCGTAGGTTATTGGGCCTCAGGAAGGAAGTGCTCCAGCGCTGGCCTGCTATTTTTATAGAACCGTTACATAATACAATCTATTAAAGCTTCCTCTTGGTGTTTTATTGCACAAAGGGGAAATTAAGTTTGATGACTCCTAAATGTTTGATGGAGGATGTCAGGTGACTAGGGGATTGTTTTGCGCTCGCCGCATAGCAACAATATTTCTGTATGCAATTCAAGAAGAACAAATATACATTAGTGCCACTGGCAATATTTGTCTGCATGCAGATCGCCAGAGGAAATAGAATTCTAAGCAGAGCAAGTGCAAACACTGTAAAAGTGCAGGGCCCTATCAGCTGGGGAGGATAAGGTGGCAGAGTAGTTGATGTTTTGACAGTACAGGGAAAAGAGATTTGAAGGTGTGTTGTTTTATTTTGCTTGATTCTAGGGTGTGCACAATAACTGAGAGGCTCCATACACTTGCAGTCCTGACAGTCATATGCAGTCATGAACGTCCATAATGTGTGTTGTGGCAGCTCCTTGGTGACTTTAATTTCTCAGAATGCGGTTCATGAGAGAACTTGGGTTCTGCCTCGACAGTTACCAGCCCAGATGATTTAAAGCAAGTCACAACTGTACAGAGTTAGTGTTGACTGTATGACACACTCGAATGGCTCTGTTCCCACCCTAGGTAAGCTACTGGTCCACATGTGTGCTGACTGGAGATGTATTTCAAGATGAGTAATTGCATTTGTAATACCTGAGCCAGAAGAAATCTCTGCTGTGGGTCTCAGGGTTTGTACTGCATGCTCAGTGTCTGTCTTGGAAGGAAACAGCAGGGCTGAGAATGGTGAGGCTGAAAGCTTGGGTAAGAGGAGGAAAATGCAATCAGAAAGTGGGGGCTGCGCTACTTCCTGATACTTAGCACCGTTGAAAGAAAAGTCATTTCTGTTTGATATTGATATTGCCAAGAGAAAATGAGGTGCTTCTCTCCAGGCAGAAATTCTGACAAAGCTGAGAATTCTAATTCAAATACTTGAATTTTCAGAGGAGATTCCAGTAATGGTGCCCTGTATGGAAGGGAGGTTCATCTGCAGTGTTTTCAGCAGACTGCCTATTCAGAAGATGGCACTGGTCTCCTGAGCAGCAGGAAGCCGGGCAAGAATTTTCAATTGCTTGCAACCTTTGCAAACTGCAGGAAACCTCCTGTGCTTGTAAAATCCTCTGCACGCTTGTTCAAAGAGGATGTCTGAACTGAACCACGTGGGGAGAATAGCTTGGTAGAGCTAGGTGAATACAAAGGAGAAAGTTATGTGGACTCCTGCCTTGGATGCTTTGCTCCTGACAACTTGCAGGGGTTTGATTTACACACAGGAAGAAAAACGCATTTTTTGACCAGAAGGTTATATAGGACCCAGAGGATAAAAGAATTTACATGCCCTAAAGGAGCGGTGGAGGAGGAACCAGAGCTCAGTACCGTTTTACTAGGCTCCAGTCAACATGTGTGGAGCAAAGTGCCATAAATTTGTGGCTATGATTTAACACGAAGATTAGAGCTGGTCAGGAATTTTCCAGCAGAACAGCTTTTCATCAAAGGTTCGTGGAAGCTTGTCATAGAATCACAGAATGCCTAAGGTTGGAAGGGACCTCTAGAGGTTATCTAGTCCAACCCCCCTGCACACGCAGGGTCACCCAGAGCACGTGGCACAGGGCTGCATCCAAGCGAGTCTTGAAGATCTCCAGAGAAGGAGACTCCACAGCCTCCCTGGGCAGTCTGTTCCGGGCTGTGAGGATGCTGCTTTTCTGGGAGGGGAAGGGAAGTCTCGCTCTGCCTCCTCTTTTTGTCCTGCTGTTGTGATCCTAAAAAGGTTAGCGAGGCAGGAAACAAACTTCCCACCGTGTGCCGATGATGCCTTTGAGTGCATTCCTGCTGTATGCGCTGTATTTATAGGCTGTGGCCAGGTGGGCTCCGATCTGCCTGCTGCTGCTCACCCGGACTGCTGGGAACAGGCTGGGAACTGGCTGGCTCCCATCCTGCCGCCGCCTGCTCGGGGGCCGGAGCTGGAGGCAGCCGGTGCACAGTGGGGCTGGGACGCAGTGACTCTGCGCTGACCCTGCGGGGCTGCAGCTACTGCTTTCCATGCAGCAAATGTGTGTCGGAGGATGTGCCTCGCTGCAGAAATGAGACGTTCTTATTTCTTGGGTTACTTGGCTATTGAGGATGAAGGAGGGGTGAAGCCGCCATGTGACTCTTCCAGCTCCTGCTTGTGTCAGGATAGAGCCAGGCTTGCAGAGGAGTTTGCAGGGATGGCTGACTCTTTTCTGGGCTGGGGAGGCTTTATTCTCTTTTGGTCTATTCATCATGATCGAAAAAAGAAAAAAGACTAGCTTAGCTTCTCACTGGGTGATAGTCTGTCTTGGTCCTCAGTATTTAAATTAAATATTAAAGTGGAATGACCTCAGTAGAGGATGTGCTGAGGCACTAAACAGAATCAGAGAACAAACTCCATGAGTCTTCTGCAATGGTTCTTCTTTTCCTTTGCTTCTTTCAAATTACATCTTGGATTCAAGACAATTTGTTAAAACCGTGACTGACTAGAAAAGCTTCTTGTATTGATGAAACAGTAATTTCTGAAGGCAGCTACATTAGGCAAGTATGTTTTCTAATTGCTCTGGGCTTGTGCTGTCCAGTGTGAAAATGCTTGAAATGTGAAGAAAGCGGAGCAGCGGGCTGAATCAGGAGAGGCTACGTGTGGGAGACTGGAGAAGATGCTTCCTGTGTTTGCTTTGAAAGCCTTGATGTATAAAAATCCTTGTTTGTTTTTAGAAGGAGCCTCTGGAGGAAAACAACTGTGGGCAAGAACGTGCAAAACACAGAGCTGGAATTATCTGGCTTTGTCCTGTCAAATGTTAAGCCAAACAGGAAGGTTTATTTTTCTCCCTTCTTTTTTCTCTTGGCAACTACTTCCCCAAGCTTCCTATGGGGTGGAAATGGGCAATAAATAGCAGGGTATCTAATGGCATCATTCCAGGCCTCCCAGCTACTGGTGCTGGCAAGGAAATGACTCTCCTCTTGCTTCCTTCTTATTTTTAGAGCGCTGAGTTTTCAGGGGGTGGAGGGAGGGTCGGCTATTATCAGAGGGAGAGTCAAACCGCAGTGGCTGACTTCCTACTGCCCTGCCAAACTGGAGGGAGCTGCAGCCGTATAATTCACACCACTAGCGGTTTTGCCTTGTAAGCAAGACTTCCTTCAAATGTAAAATGTGTGCCCATGGAAGTGAGTTGTCATAGCCCCACAGCATCCCTGTTTTCGATACCTTCACATTTCTGTCTTCTGGACTATCCATTGCTCCTCTCTTCTTCCATTTTAGAAGCGCTCACTGGAGGCACGAATTGCAAACAGAACCAATGTATTGGTCTTGGAAAAGAGACTCAAAGTACAAATACTGGAGGACAACAGGATGAAAAAAAAACTCAGATTTGATGACTTCCATATAAAAAGCTTTCTTCTCCAAAATTCTGCCTTGAGCTTGGCCTGTTCAAAGATTTTTTGTGCTTGTCACACTCCTGCAGACTGTAAAAAATAGGGAGGTAGGAAAAAATAACTTTTTTTTTTTTTTTCTGTGAAGCATTAAAAGCCTACTTGGCTTTTTTGCACAGGATCCTTGATTTTCATTGTCACTCTGTCAGCTCAAAATCAGGATTCATTCAAATGTTTATGTTTATTTGGCTGTGGAACTAGTTTTAAACTGGACAAACTGAGCTTTGTTTGGGTTTGGTATGAACACTTCAAGCAGCCCTATTTCAATAACCGTAATGCAAGAACATGTTTCTCTCTTCTTCGTTGCATGTCCTGGACCTAGAGAAAGTATGTCGGGAAGCCTTGGTCTCCAGCAAGTGCCCTGGGTTGCTCCTTCTGCCTCAAAGCAGCTTCAGCTATAACAAATAGGGTGGTTTCTGACTAATGTTTGTCCTGTTGTGAAAAGCCTCCATTGAAGGAGATTCCACATCCTCCTCGGGTAATATCTTCCAGTTGGTAACCAGCACTAGCATTCCTCTGAGAAATAAATTCAAGCCAATAGTCCGTGGTTTGAAGAAGGGAAGGAGAGAGGAGAGAAAAAAGAAGTTTTCTTCTGAGGCTGTTTTCCAGCTGTGTCCCAGCGATGGCTTTCACAGCATCTGGAGATAAAGTACATTGTGTCTGCCATGCTGGCAGTCCTGCTGTGTCGCATCTGTTGGGTGGATGCCACAGCACCTCCCAGGAGAGTGTTGGCAACCTGCAAAGTTACCTGCATGTGAAGATGTACTTCAGTCCAAGCCACTGTCGGTTGTGGGTATTGCAGGTGAGCGTGTTACCGTGCATGTAACACCTAGGCTTTTCTCATGTAACAGCCCACTTCGGTTTCAGCCACCCTGTCCAGGCCTGTGCAGTCTACCTGGAGTATTCTTAAAAACAAACAAAAGACTATCTCAGATGTGAATGAAGAGGAATATTGCTTCAGGGTTATTATGATTTGATGACAAAACTGGAAAAACTCTCAACATAGATTGGAAAACTTGGTTAGCGTATTTATCCAGAGACCACTGAGTAAACGCCCAGAGAAATCTGTTGTTGAAGTACCAGCTTGGTTTCTGGGAGAATATCTTCTATGCACTATGTTATTACACTAAAATACTCTTATTCTCATTGCTTTTGGCTGCTTTAGCTTCCAAATGCACCACCAGGGCTTGCTGGTCTGAGCAGGTAAGCACAGGAAGGCCGTAACAACTCAGTGTCCTGCTGTTTAGGTGTAATAGTCTTCTGCGCTTAATTGTCATCCTTATGCTCTGTGTAATAGTCTTTTGGCGTGTGTAAATTGCCTGTTATTACAGAGTTTGCACCGTACACAGAGAAATATCACTTCTTTTAAAGGCTCATTTGTGACTGCGAGGTGGTTATTATAACAAGATTTGCCTCGTGTACCTTTAAAGGTTTAAGCGTGTGCCCTTTTCCCTCCCTTTTCCTGGCTCCTGTTTCCGAGCGACCGGTGTTCCTGGGCACTGAGGCCTGGTGTTTCCCGAGTGCCAGCGCTGCGTGTGTTGCCCTTGGCGTGCCTGGATAGGGGGTGTGAGACACCAATCCCCCTTTGGGTGCCCAGGAAATCTCTCCTCGTTCTGAATGTGACTGCTGAGACAAGGAGGCTCGCACAAAACCACGGTCAGGAATCACAGGCACCCAAGGGCGCTAGGATACAGACCTCTTCTAAAATATGGGGCGATCCTTTATGGAATTACCTGGCTTGCCTTATGCCAAGCAGGCACATTTATAGCTTTTTCAGGCTGGGTTGGTAGGGCATGATCCCATGTGTGAATGTGCAACTTTGATGCCATAAATACAAGGGTCAGGCAGAGCACATGCAGCCTAACAACACTTCTCGTTCTGGGGTCTCCCCCAGCACCGGGTGGCAGGTGAAGGGTGGCGGAGCTGGGTGCAGGGGCTCGCTGGGTGGTGCCTGGTGCAGTGCACGGGGTGGGTGGATAGCGGGGCCCGTGTGGCCTCGCCGGGAGAGCGCCCCGGGGGTGCACGCAGCCGCCTTTGCTGCCCCCTCAGCGGAGGGTGCCCCTGTCGACCTTGCAGCCGGAGCAGCGCAGAGCGCCCGCTGCTGCCGTGCCGCCATGAGGCCCTGGCAGGTTATTTCTGAGCACATGGCCTGGAGCTACTGCTGCTGCTGAAGCCATTTTCTTGCTCCTTGTTATTTGTTTTAAGCAGGGGAGGGTCAGCAGCGTCGGGAGGAAGGAGGTGGGAACGCGTTACGCCAGGCCAGTAACCAGTGCTGTAGCTCCGCTTGAGGCTGTGGCGCTTGACGGGCGAGTCGTTGTCAGGACTCTCTCCATCAAGTGTGTGATCCAAAGATCCCCTCCCGACAGTTGTAACATTGCTGCGCCAGTGCATTTGGCTGCCTCTGCTGCTCTTGACTTCAGTTTGGGGCGGCTTGGACCTTGTGTTAGGAAGAGAGAGTGGGAGTTCATGAAAACGAACAGCGATATTAAGGGAAAGAAGCAGCAGCTGAGGACTACAATGTTTCTTACTTAGTTTTTTTATTTTTTTTCTTTCATTTGGTTTCCGTTTGATTCTAATTTTGAGGGCTTGTAGGTCAGGGGATGTTAGCAAAGTGGGATCAGAGTTAAGCTGGGGAGATCAGAGAGCTTACATTTTAAAAATACTAAAGCGTGTAGGCTCTAAATCAGCAGATGTCTGAAAGTTTTGAAACTAGTTGCACTAGTTTTCAGACAGTTATTCAGAAAACTAGTGCAAGCCAAAGGACATTGCTGGCTGCTAAAGGGAAGTAGATGCAATTAGTATCTTTTGATAGACAGAAAATCTGACTGATAATTTGTTTGAATCCTATACCCGTATTCCTATTACAGTACAAATAAATGTTCAGCTTAAAAGCAAGCAGCATGGTAAATTTTGTTCAAAATCTGAGGTTATGTTCAAAGATGGAGTGAAAATTTAGGTTAGTTCAGCTCCTATATAACATGACTATTTTTTTCATTTTCCAGTTATCTCTCCTCCTTTCTTTTCATATTCAGTATTTAGTATTATTCATATTTAATATTTAACTTATTGTTCCTTTTATGAAAGTGGGACTATTCAAAGCTTTGAAAACCTGTGAATGTGGGCATCTCTGTAGAGATTCTTCTTTCTTTCCGTTAAGAATAGGACAATGTGCTTAGCCCTCAGGTGTGTCCAGTTATGACCTGAAAACAGTACAGATTTATGCTGCTGTAGCATATCTGAAGCCTTTTATCTGCCTTTGTATTTGCTGGGAGATGATAAACTTGTTAGACTTTATTCACTGAATGTTGATGCTATCTGAAACATTAATAATGGTGTTTTTGATGCATTCATTATAAATGTCATCAAATTATTTGCACCAGCTTTGAATAAGTTTTCAAAATTGGTTTCAAATTTTACAGGTAATAGAAAAAGCCCAGGAAAAACATTCAGATTCTTGATTTTGGATGTTAAAAAGGGCTCCCTCTAAAAAAAAGAAATGTTCTTTGATTTTATTGGAAGTTTATTGAATGGTAGGAAAGAATTTTCTGATAAATTAGAACTCAAATGCAAACCTTATCCACTTGCATTGAACTTCTGCCTGGCTTCAAAAACACTGAAATGTACTGAACTGAGAAAGGAGCTTGGCTGAAGAAAAAAAATTAACTCTGTGTAAACTGGAAACTTCTAATTAAACTGAAGATTATTCATTTTCCTAAACCGCTTCTGTGTGGGTTGGGAAGTGGGGGTATAATTTCCTGACCAGCTCTATTATAGGCTTCCAGCTCTGCTTCTATTTATACTTGCGTGCAACCGGAACTGGTGACTATGGTTTCTCTAATACTGCAGATGCTGTTTGCGAGCATGTGATTGACCTTTGCTGGCAAAGGGAGGGAAAGATAAGGAAGGGAGAAGGTTAGATTTCAATTCACCCATTTTCTCCATCTCGGTGGAATACACACCATTGCTGTGTCCGGTTTTGTAAAATGCTTTCAGTGCTGCTTGCTGCAGTAGAAATTTCGGCAGCACCTAAGGCAGTTGCACGTGTAGCAGTGACTGATTGCACAGTTAGGAACCTCAAAGAAATTACTTAGGTTGCAGGAGGTCCTCAGTGAGCTCATGGTAAATGGTAGGACATCCCATAGACAAGCAGTGTCCCTAGTCCCTTACCCTCCATGGTTCCAAAGGATGCTTTTTCTGAGAGGTGTCTGGGAGATGAGACAAGTAAGGTATGCAGCAAAATAGCTTCTCACTTTCTACCCTATAAGGAATAAGGACTTTCAGAAGCAGAAACTATCAGTGTGTGATAACACACACTGTGTGAAAACAGTGTGTGAAAACACCTATGTATGCATGGAAGGTAGGGGAGGAAAAAAATCACAGCATTTTTTTCCCCTCATATGTGTCTCCATGCAATATAGATTCAAAACCTGAACATGGGGGTCAAATTAAGTGGTGATGTCAAGTTTAATAATCTAATTTGGTGATGGGGGTGACCTATTTGAATGTTGTTCCTCACTGGCAATTTCCACAATTCCTGGCTTTAAAGCGTCCTGTGATTTGATGTAGCTGCACGATAGAGCTCAGTGCAAGGCTGCCAAGCATGGACGTTGTGGTGGAGCTGCGAACAGTGCTGACTTCCAGCCAGGGAGATGTCACTGGGACCAGGAGAAACACGGGTGTTTACAAAGCGGAGGACAAGGGAAGTTTAGCCAGGGCAGGGGAGCAGGACATCTGCCGTAGCCATTGGTCACCTTAAATGCTCCAAATCCCTCTCGCTTCTGGAGCTGCAAAAGATGCAGTGCACCCTGCCTTGCAGTGCTCTCCCTAATGCTGCCCCCACAGCATTGGGGCAGTGTTTAGATGCTGTAGTGGCTCTAAGAGATTGAATAAAGATTTTGTGTGTGTGTGTATGTGCACTCACATATGTGCTTGTTATTGCCACGTGGCAGAGAAGTTTGTCTTATGTCCCTTGCTGATATGACTGCTTTGTGCTGAGTTCTGTCGCTTTGGATTTTGGGGCAATATGTTGAGACTGAACACAGTGGGTCTAGGAAATGTGTGTTGTACAACAGCAGGGTGATTTTTTTTTTTTTTTCCTTTCGTAGCAGAAAAGATTGACAAGTCCCTCCGAGCCTGTCCCTCTCTTGGGCGAAAGGAAGGAGAGATGGTTCTGAGGTGCTGAATGCCCTCTGCCCGCGTGGGAGGCAGCAGGGAGACGTCTGCCTGGGGCTCATGGGGCTGCCCTAAGCCTGTTTCCCTCCCCGCCTCGCTGAGGCAGGCGCTGGGAACGGGCTCTTCCCTCGCTGTTTGTTCAGCCGTGCCTGGTTTGCACCGCGCGGCCGCAGCAGCGCGGCACCGCGCAGGCAGCCTCTCCGCGTGCTGGTGTTTGCACTCGCCGCCCTCGTGACTCATTCCAAACACATCTAGCTCATTCAGGAGAGTAATTTTCTATTTCCACTTTGGTGCCCTTCTCCTCCTCCTCCGCTCCTCCTTCCAGATCCAAAATGTCCTGTCAGCTGCTCTTTATCTGATGGTTCGGATGTCCAGGCTTGGTTTCTTTTTCCCTGTCGCTACGGTTTCTCCTTCCGTTCCAGAGGCTGTTTCCGTTGTCACTTCTATTCCCCTGTCAGCAGCCCTCTTCATCTCTGGCTTGGGCAGTCTGTCTGCAAGGTTGTCTTTGGAGGTGTTTTTGTGCTAAACGAGTGCTTCCGAGGAAGCCCAATGTAGCACAGCATAATTAAGTGACAATATATGAGGTGTCAGTCCTTTTCCAGGCAGCTAATGATTGCCTGGAAGATTTACAGGCATGAGGTAGGGCCAGGGAAATTTGATACACCAGCTTGTCATTAAATGATAGGTATGGGGCATTTTAATGCTCCTATATGCCAAGTGTAATGCTGTTGTGAACTTAGGCAGTGGCAATCCTGCTTATTTCTCTGTTATACTGTATGTTAAGCTTGGAGGTTGGTCGAGGTTGGGAGATGTTGCAGGAGGCTGCTCCCCTCCCCTGGGCTGTCCAGGCAAGGTGCAGGGTAGGCAGCTGGCTTTGTTCTTCCTCACTGTTTCTAGTGCTTGCCTGTTTTTGGTGAAGATTACTTAACGTTATAACTGTACCATTCATTCATTGCCCTGTTGCAGGGTAGTGTATGTTCAACCACACAAAGGTCCAACAGCCTTTGATATTATTTATCCCTTTTGATTGAAGGCTTTCCCTGAGCCATGTCTCTGGAGATATGGGGCCTTGTGTTTCAGGATCCAGCACTAATGACCTCAGTGGTGCCAAAAAGAGTGTTTTCCAGCCCTGTGAGCAGTTTGAATGTGCCTCTCTTTCAGCCCATATTCTAAGGAATATGAAGATTGTTTACCCTAGTTTGAGACTTACTACACATATTTGAAATGTTTTGAATGGGTTCATTTCTTTTAAGCATATTAAATGTGAATTTTTGTGACCGAGGGGAATTGTGCTAGCAGAACTTGTGGAAAGTGTGTGCATGTGACACGCAGAACATAGGATGTGCTCTCTCTGTTCACATTCATCTTCTAAAAAGATATACAGGAGAGGTAGAAAGTCTCTCTAAAACACTGCTTAATGGTTATTCCAGCTAGGGTGCCTGATCCTTCTACTTTTGCCTTATTTCTAGTTTTCTCTCTCTTGTTTCCCCCCCTAGCTCCCCCCCAAGATCACTGGTGTTTCCACTCATGAATTTTTTTTGCTCCTTGTTCCTTTTCTCTTGGTAGCAGATTGCTATGACCACTAAGAGGTACTGTTGATACAGCTCTAGTTACCGCAGTTTACTTGCTGAAACCGACAGAGATTTTTGTGTCCTCTTTGCATATTTGCACCGCTCTTTCATTGCAAACTTTTATTCGTCTTTTTTTTAAAGTAGGCTGTTTGTGCTGGCTAAACATTCACTTAGCTTTATGGCACACGGCTTGGGGTGCACGTAGCAGCCTCGTGAGCGCAGCGCGCAGGATGGTGCCATGCCCAGCTTCGAGCGTCCCGTGGCGTGGCAGAGATGCCACCTGCTTGCCCTCTGTCACCCTGTGTCCTTCGCCCACCCCTCATGGTGACTTCTGTGCCAGAGGGTGCTGTGCAGGCACTCGGCACCTGTTTGCAAACATAGGTCCATCACCCTCTGCTCCAGGTAACCAGGCAAGCAGCAGTTCCTTCCTCCAGACTTTTGGCGAAGTGATACTTCCCCTAGGATTTGCAGTGGGACTTTTCTTGGTGTGTAGTGGGGTGCAGGAGGAGGAAGATTTGCTTATGGGCCTGTGATTGCTTGAGCTGGGCTGGGCATGGACTACCACATTTCCCAGACAGAAAAGCACAGAGTCCTCCTGTGCCACACGTTCAGGGCTGGGTGGCTGTAGTGTTCAGGACTGGTGTATCTAGATGGCTCCCAATCTTCTAGACTTGATTTAAGCCACTTCAAACATTTCTTTTGGCTCATTTTGGCCTGCCCTGCCCTTACCTGATGGGGCCTTGTTGACCCAGTCAGCAGAGTGGTGCTGTCTTGTCATCAGGCAGGTATTAGGCATCGTGGCTGTATTCTATTCCTGCTTGACTAGACGGTCTCGCTGTGGCTCCCATCAGACAGGAGAACCCTGCATTTCTTTTTATTTGTCTGTATACTAATGTTGGACTTTTGGGTGAGTTCAGCTAGCGCAGCATCTTCGAACAGATAAATCGGGATTATTATTTCTAACTTCTTTCATGTTGTTTTTGCTGTGACTTTTTGTTCCCTACTTTTATCCTGGTTGCACTGTTTAGACTTTCTGCCTGCTTGATATTGGATGATCAGATTGAAGGAGAACTAGGTGTCATGCGAATACCATGGTAGCTTTGCCACAGCAGAGACAGGTCCTACAAAATGATACCACCTGTCTTCAGTGCCACCAGCGTGACCGGTTGCTGTCCTTGAAGCTACTCCTGTCTTGGTTTGTCAAACCTGACCATATGTTATGTCAGTCTTTGCTTCCTAGCTGACCACACTTGCTCCCCGGGCAGTTTGATGCAACCTTCTGTTGTGTTAATGTTCAAGGGGTTTGTGTTGTCCGGACGTTTTTTTGCTTTGGCAGGCGGTCATCCTTGTAGGACTGTTGCCCCTACACTTGCCTGTGCTTTGCTCCTTCCATGGAACATGGCAGGAGCATGGAGAGACAAGGAAATGTTCTGGTGTCTCTCCTGCACTGCTTGCTTTGAGTCCTTTTCAGAGAGCTTTTTTCCTCCACAAGATGACTGTGTGTCAAGGCCTGCATCTGTTCTAGCCATGAGGGGAATGTTCCTGCATGGTAGTGCTTTTTCTTTCCTCCCTGTTTTTGAAGCTTCACCCTTAGGACTTTGTAGGAAGTGCTGAGCTTCTTGGAGTGCTCGTGAGTATTTGTGTATAAGCTGGTGGAATACAGTTTTTGTTATTAAATGGATTTGCCTATAGATGTCTCTTAATTACCCAGGTTGCCTATTAAGCATATCTTGGAGGTGCTGATAGTGAGAAATCAAAGATGCACAGACTCTGTTTAATCCAAGTGGCCTGAATCAAATAATCTAAATTACAGAGCTGGGGTCTGAATCCAAATGTGTCTGTGATCTGAACTATTCAGCTACAAGATTTTGGAAAATCTTCAGAGATATTGTGACCAGTTCTGAAATTGAACAGTTCAGTGCATGTTTTCGCAAAATTAAGTCTTCCGAATTGAGCACACTTCAAAGTGGAATTGAAAAGGGCATTTGTAAATCCTGGTTCTTTGCTGCTTTATGAAAGATTTGTAATTTGTTGGGACACCATTGACTCTGAAGAATGGTGCCACTCTGTAAGTGTTGGAAGGTACAGCCATGAGCAATAGGAAAATAGGACCAGTTACAGAAGTAGTAAAAATCCTCTTCAGTTCCCAAACTCTGAAAGCAACAGCTGTGAGAGCCACAGGGCAGGGAGCTGCAGGATAGCCAAGCGGGGGATGAGGTGGCTCAGGGGATGATAATGTGATATGAAGTCATTTGCCTGCACGTTATGAATCAAGCACAGCTTAGGTTTATACCAGCTGAAGGTTATTGTTATCTGCTTTGACTTTGAGGGGCTAGAATATAAAATTGAGAAGAAAAAAAATAAAACAAACAACACTAATGAATGACATGCCAGCGTCACAGCTGATGAGAAAGACTAGATTTCCAAAAAAAACCTCTGCCCATTTGGTACAGCTGCTTTTGGGGCATGAGATGGGTAAATCTTCCTCTTTATCAAAGCTCCTTTCAAGCCTGAAAGGTTTAAACTGAGTTAATCGCGCTGTGGAAAGCTTCCTCCCACCACCACTATTTTCTTTTTCTTCCAGGTTAGACGTAGATGGTAGGGAATGGATATAATCAAGCCCCTAAAATTCAGACAAGCAGTTGGGCTGCTTATTCTGTGGATTTTCTTTTTCTGTGGAAACTTTTCTTTCTGGAATCAACACAGTGGCATGTGATATCTTCTCCATTTGGAACAGATAAATACTACTAAAGGGGGCTTGAAGCTGAAGAAAGTTATGTTGGCAGTTGCGGTTTGGCTGTAGGCACTGCTAAGGCAAAGCTTGTACTCGCAGAACAAGGAGAGAGGTGGTAGTGCCACAGAGTGAAATGGGAAATGTAATTTTGAATGGCTTGTATGCCAGGCATGGATCCACTGGGATGGGTGCAGAGAAGGGTGTCATGACACCATTTTCCCGCTTCTCAACCAGGCCGTGGGGTTTCCAATTTCCTCACTGCTGAGCAATGGTAAGGTGCCCTGGGGCTGTGTGTGCCCCTTTCGAGGAAGGCAAAATGTCTCTGACCAATGGAGATTCAATCTCTGTTCCCTTCTGGGCTTTACCTGTGTGTGTGAAATGTGTGAGGTGGCCTTGGCTGTTATCTGTGGCCTTTGGGATGAAAATGAAGGAGGTAGGGAGCTACGAGGAGTATGAGGCCGTGAGGCTGATCTTTGGAGCAGGCTCAGTTCAGCATGTGGTAACCTAGTCCTGTCCACGCCTGACGGATGAGGGAGAAGGGGGATGCTTCAAATGGGAAGGTGACAAGAAGTGTGGCAAAATGATCAGCCTGTCCTGGGCACGTGTGACTAGAAAAACATTCTTTCAAACATCTGCTACCAGTTTGCATCTACTGATAGCCAGATGTTGAGGTTTGTAGTCACAAGGGAGAGAAGACTGTGCATCCTGTGTCCAAAGTACTTTGCTAAATGAGCATGAGTTGTATGTTCGTCAATTATTCATCTTTTTTTTTATTATTCTTTATTTTGTGCTTTCAGCTTGTTTTGCACATTCCTTTGCTCAGTCTGGCTAAAAGCAATTGTTTTTCCACCTGCTAAAACTCTGCAGCTACAGTTTTATGGCAATGTTTGCATACAGGTTTAAGGAAAAAAGCAGAGGTTCTTTTGGTGCTCAGTAAACTTAGCATTTTTTAACTCAGGCTTTTTAGTATTCATAGCAAGATGAACTTGAAATGTTACCAACTTTACCCCACAGATTGATCCAGATTTTCCAATGGTGCTTTAATACAGTGGCATTATTGTGGTCAGCTAATGAAAGTGAAATAACTTAGATGAGCAAGTTGTTTTGCTGAAGAGGTAAGTCAAGGTGATTAAGCTTGTCACTGAGTAAGAGTTGAATATATGGCAATAAATTGCCTACTCTGTGTCACAACATTTTATGAAACTTTAGTAACTGACGTGAAGCAAAGACTTCACAGCTCTCAGTTACATCTGTCTACTGTGTTCAGTTTCAGTTCTTTGGCATGTTTTCTTTACAACTGGTATAGAAGAAAAAAAAAAAAAAACTTGCTCCCCTCTCCTGACTCATCTGGCTGTTTATATGGTTGCTCTACAGAAAACCTTGGAAACTGATGGATTCAGAGAATCTAGGTTCTGAAAAGCAAATCATCAAGATGGGATGTGAGGGAAGAGGTAGGGAAGTGTTAAGTGAGCAAAAATGAACATCTCATGCCAGCTGACTTAAGTCTCCCTGCTGACTGGAGACCATACGGCAAACCACCAGCTTTTCTTATTAGTGAGTAAAAGCCGGATTTCTACTTTTCATGTTGCTGCTCATTTCATGCATTTTACATATGTCTGTTTTGTACTGGTGAATATTTCCATACTTTTTTTCTCTTGTACTCTTTCCACAGTATTTGGAGTCTTCAAGTTTGGGTCCGTAGAAGCTAAAAAGTAATTTCTGTATTCAGTATGGGCTTATACAACCAAATGTGATTCCATTAATTTCTTTCTAGGAGAAAAGTAGCAGTTTCCCTTCAGTAATGAGTTTTTATTCTCTGACATATCAGTGAGCCATGTCAAAAATGCCTGTTTCAGGTAAGCATTTTTTTTACCAGAACTGGACACATTGCCTCAAGTTGTGAATGTAGAAATCACAAATAGAGGTATTACCTCTTATTAAACTTGGACTTCTGGAGGGGGAAAGAAAAGCCAGAAATATTGCCATTCTTTGTTTTTGGGAAGACTAATAAATTGTGCTAGTCATCTGCATGCACTTCTGGAATGTTACAGTAAATCATGGACCTGGACATAAGCCAACACTTCCTTCCTTGATGCAAATCTCAATGCATACAGAAAGACTGTGTGATGGGCTATTCTCAGATATGGCTTTCTTGTAAACAAAATCTACTCCCAAATGACTAAGCCACGAGAGGGCAATGGCTCTTTTATGTGAGCTGTATGACCCTCCCCTGCTTCCCTCCAAAAAAAAAAAAAAAAAAAAAAAAAAAGCGATCACTCTTTCAGACAATATTAGAAGTTAATTTGAAGCAAAATAGGCAGGTGAAAGCATAGCAATATGATGTTGAAGAGTTCAGTTCAGGTTTGCAGGCTGGCTCACAAATAGAGCTGTGTGTGTGTTATTTGCTTAGTGGTTTTAAAGAAGTTCTGTGTGCTTACAGTCCACTTCTTAATGGGAGATGTCGTGGTTCCTGTGTAGCTCTCGCACGGCTGTGCTGGATTTATTATCAACCACAGTACGCAACTGGCACTGGGAGTGTGTCTGGATGTGCTCAGATGGGAGCTACTTACCCAGCCTCAATTCCATTGGTTTAGCCACTAATGCCTTCTCTCCCTCCCTTTCCCCCTATTTTTTAAGATAAGCAATGTGTTTGAAAAGATCTGAAAGAACGATTTTGAAGGTTGACTTCCAGTTACCTAGGAAATTTTTTAAGGTACTCAAGAAGGGTGCAGACATGTTTCAAGACTCTCTACTCTTAAGACACTCTATTGATCTGTAGGTATTCTCTGATTCTCTGTATTAGATACCACTACTTACATGGGGACTTATTTCAGTCTCTTGTGAGCTGGGTGATCCCTTTTGAAGTAGGCAGTAATGCCTGTGTCTTGCTGTACTGGAATAGGATCAACCCAATAGGGGTCTCAAGTTCATTCTCTCCATCAGTTTTTAGCTTTAGAGCAGGTAGTTGAGGGGAAACAAATTTTCCAAAACAGCTACTGAAGAAAACAGAAATCCTGTTTCATCTGAGTGATTTATTTTGCCAGTGAAAAAGTGGTTCTAGCCTCTCCTACCTTGTGAGTGCTGCTGAGGCAATGCACCAAACAGAGCCCCTGTGAGCAGGTTTCCTTGGTCAAGGAGAAAGGAAGTAGGTACTAGAGCCTGCGTCCTGGTATTCAAGAGGGAACAGTCTGGCTACGTGTGTGCTGTGTAAATATCATGAAATATTGTTGCTCTATAGACTGCCGGTAGTCATGAACTGTACTGGTTTTTAATTCTTTTTTTTTTTTTTTGCCTAAGTCCTATGCATTTCTATATATCTTCAGATTATACATGATACATATGAAATAGCTAACTTGTTTTGCAAATGCAAGAGGAAATTGAGAAGCCAGGTCTGCCTACAGAGTCTTCTGAATTTATTTCTGCATCTTGAATTTTTTCATTTTTATTGAAGGGTAGACAACCAAAAGGCGGGTGTTGGGTGATAGAGAAGACAAACCTTGAAAGGTTTAGTATTTGTAGTTGTAGTTTGGCCTAAAACAGAAGATACAAAAAGATATTTTTTTCAATACTTCGAAGAAGAAAGGGAATGTTCCACCTTTTGATTCATATCCCATGATTTGTCATATAATTACATTTTTTTGTTATTAAGAATGTATTTGTGGTTTGAAAAAAGGAGTGAGATTTATTGAATTTGTTTCAAAATTAAAATCATTGTATTGATCTTTTTAAAAAGATGAAAATTAATACCAGTTTGCAGACTGGTTTTGCCATTTGGAGCTCATAAAATAATAAACAAAATGGGCTATTAGGACAGCAGTGGAAGTGATGTTCTGACTAAAGCATGTGAGTTTTCTTTGCCTTTGGAGGCTGAGTGACTTAACTGTCTTGGTTTCCAGCAAAATGTGTACATTATACAGTGGTTGAAGCATGGTGCCTCACAATTCTTGGTGTGAGTGTTCAAAGTGTGTGGGGAAGATGGTCAGGGGATGGTCTTGATGGACCCTGCTCTGTCTTGTTGCCCTTCTGCAGTAAGTGCTAGTGTGGCACGGTGACATGTGCAGAGAATGACTGGCAGAGGTGGAAAGCTGCACAGTGGAAAGTCTACTCAGTTACTGTGGGAGAAAATCTTTCTATGGCTTTCAATGTCCTGGAGGTTTTTGTTCCTTTTTTTAAAGGAGGAAGGAAGTAAACTTCCTTGTTTATCGGGATCTTTTTAAAATGAGTCATCACAGTCTAGTCTATACTATGATTAGGTGCCTCTAGATTTAAAGAAGTAATAAATAGTGTCATTAGTCCCTTTCCTCGGTCCCTCTGCACTGCTGTTTCTGCAGCTCTGACAGTCTTGCATCTGTATGCAGAAGGGTGTGCATGCACACACACACACGCACAAATACATATATATACACACACACATCCTCAGCCAGCCAGCCTTTCTGCTCTGTTTTAATATGATGTGGTGATGCAGAAGTATGCCTGACCTTGTCAGAACTTGACAGCTCTCTAAATACTGTATTCTTTGCTGCCATGATACCAGGAAAAATAGTGTAGGATATACTTCATTTTAAATACCGCTGAAGTCTTGGGGAATGGGAGAATTTTTAAATGTCTTGAAGCTATGTCAAAGCATAATTTTTATAAGTAAATGTGAATGTAACTGCTGAACACGGACTGGATTTTTGCTGTGCTGGAGACTTGTTATATTGTATTTATCTTCTACACAGTTACCTTTCTTCAGTAAGAAGTGTCATTAAAAACATAGTAGTGGAGAAAAAATAAAGGAAAATAATGGGTTTTTATCATCTTTTACCCAATGTTCTATAGTAGGCCCACAAAAGCTATAAATCTATCTCCCTTTTTATTTGCTTAAAGGAAAGACCAATATCCTTCTATCCTAGTGTCTCTTGCCTTAGCTTGCAAATGTAACACCTTCAAATAATATCCAGCATACCTACTGAGTAATGATGTAATGATTCAAAATGAAATTCTACTTTTTGTTTAGCATCTTTCACATGACCTGTATTTCCACATCCTTTGTAAGAGCTAAGTAACTGCTGTAATGGCCTAAATTCTAATATGCAGCAGCCAAAAAAATGAGATTGTGCGTAGTGGAAAAAAAAATGAAAACAACCTAAGACCCATAATAGCTGTCAGGAGAACTTGAAAGAGGCAGGCAAGGGAAGACGTGATAGTTGAAAAATAACTGGAAAATTGCTAAGGCAAAGGGAATTATAGAGAAGATAAAATTATCTCTATCAATTGAGCAGAAAAGGGACTGATACCAAAACAGCAAAGAAATGAGAAAAGCAGTATGGTCCAAGAGGAGAAAAATATGGTGATGCATGTGCATGAATGTTTTTAATCAGAGACAAAAGACTTGATGAGGAATGAGGTGAGTTGCAGGGAGACTTGTTTTTGTGTGCCTTGGAGTGTGCACATTTGTAGAGATTGCTGTTTCAGCCCTTTGTGGGAAATTAAGTAGTGCATGCGGACAAGGGGAAAAAAGATAGTGACAAAGATATAGCGTGTAGCTATGTCATTGGGTTACGTGGCCAAACCCAGTGCTGATGTCCTCCTAAACTTCTGCTGGGAGTTTTGGTTGGACTTTGATGCGATACACAGGTGACACTTGGAGGATCTGCGCTGTTGCTGAGATGTGTAGCTGTTAGGTGTGGGTTCATAAAGAATCATTCAGGCTGGGAGGACACCTAATCCAGTCTCTTGCTAGTTGGATCCTGAAAACCATCAAGAACAGAGATTCCAGAGCCTTTTCATGCAAAATGCTCCAGTGCTTGATTAACTTCATGGTGATGATTTTTTGTGATATCCAGTTGAAACCTCTCCTGTTTCAATTTCTGAGCATTGCCTTTTGTTCTGCTGCCATGCACTGCTGTGAAGAGCCTGGCTCTGTCTCCTCACTTACCTCCTGGCAAGTATTGGAAGGCTGTTGTCAGCTCCCTTCCCTAACCATTCTCTTCAGGCTAAAGAAGCCCGAATCCTTCAGTGCCTCCTCATATGCATATCATGCCGTCCAGCCCTCCCAACCTACTGCTGAATTCAGCATCCATTTTGTACCTGGATGCTCAATACTGGATGCAATGTTGACGTACGGCCTAATGAAAGCCAAGGAAAGGGAAACATCTTGAAATCTTTTGAGTGCTGCTTTGAGGCTAATGGACTTCAGATTTTATGATGCCAATGTGCCGAACCAATACTTTTTATTTAGATTGTACCTGGCTACTACCCTAGCAGTGTTTCTTCAGACAGCATTGCTTCCCTGTAAGAAGTGAGCTAGGTATTTGGCGCACATGGAGCATGTGGATATTTGGAGCACTCGGAGGTTGTACATTGTGTGTATGAGGATGGATTACAAACTTGCTCTTGGGATGTTTTTTTCTCAATAAAGAGAAACTGTAGGACTGAGGAAGCACAACAGAAAGTCAGCAAGGACTAGTAAACTTGATCCCCCCCACAAACACTCTAAGGGCAGTTCCAGAGGAGGAGCAGCCATGTCTGATCACCAGATTTGGGCAGAGAGAGATCTTTTTCCAAACTCCCGACTTGCTTTCTAGAAATTTTAAGAGTAGTCTTGCTCAGAGTAGCCTTCGTAGTTGCACGTGAAAGTCTGGTGAATTATATGATGGGAAAGTGAGGCCAAAGTGCACGGTGGTCTAATTTAAGTCTAGTGAAACTTCACACCTTTGGAGTCTACCTTTAGTGGTATTTACCCTCGTAGTAGTAACAGTTATCCAACAGTAGTAACAATATCTAATTATTTTATTTTTCAAATCCAAGTGTGCCATGAGAAGAGAATAACAAATGATACAGAATTTTAGAGGAATGTCTGTGAATTGTAGAATTTGGAGTGGTTCCAGACAGAGACTGGGCTATGGCAGCTGTGCTGGACTGCTGTTGGTAGGAGCATCCTACCCCATGCCTTAATTAGGCAAGCAGTTCCATCACCTCCAAGCTTATCTGCTGTCCTCCATCTCATCTGTGAATGACATCTGTTTCTTGTTAAAGGAAGCTCAACTGAGAGGAGCTGAGCAGGACTTTTTTTTCTTTAACCTCAATATACAGCTTGAAATTAGAGGTTTTTTTTGTACATTGACCCCAGCATAGAAGTGGAAGATTTTTGGCCTTGATCAGAAGCACAGCTGTGAAAACAAGGGCATTTTGTTAATCAGAAATTCTTACTGAAAGCAGTGGTACCCCTTGAATCCCTCCAGTTTCTAAATGGGATTGAACCTGAAGGTGGTTGAAGGGTTTGAAAGCAGAAATCATCTGTCAAGTCCAGAAAGTAAGCTAAGCTCTTCTAGTAGGCTCAGTCCTGACCATGAGGTGTGCCAATGGAGAAGTACAGGAGCAAAGCATCTGAGCAAAAGCTGTCTACTTAATGCTGTTTTTGCTGGAAGATAGGCTCTCATGGTGCTTTATGGCTTTTAAGTCTGTCTACACAAGGGATTGTAGCCCTCTTGGCTATTGGTGTGTCTATGCTAGTTGGTACGAGGAGATCTCAGCCTGCAGAGCCGTGGGAAAGCAGGGAGCTGAATCTGCCTGTAATGAAGGTAGTAAAAGCTAAGGGCTCGCAACGCACAGTACTTGCAGGTGAGTTCTGGAAGCCAGTGAATGCACTTTTGAAAGAATTTCATCTTCCCTGCCTCATGATTCATGATGCAAATCAAAGCCTGTTAGATCTGGAATGGGTGTGATTATGTTGGTTTGTTGCCTGTTGTGCTTTATGTCCTTCTTCATGGAGAGAAGGAGCTGATGTGCCCCGTTAGAGGTGGTGTTGTGCTGAACAGCGCTGAGCTTTTCAGCCTGCTCTCACCCGAATGCCAGGAGCCTCTTTGGAGTTTCAGTAGCTCCTGGAAAGTGTGAGGGTACAGGGAAACATAGACTGCTGGTGAGAGTGTGTGGTGTGAATCACTGTCCTGTGCCATGGAGCAGGACGGGCTTTGTCCTCATGGAGCACATGCGAGTGGGAGCAGTGGGAACAGGCAAAGCAAGCTGATGGAGCAGCTTGGGACCTTCCAGAGGCTCTCCTTGCAGAATGATGCGCTCAGATAAGTGGGAAGGTGGCATTTGTGTGCACAGGTGACGCATTGCTCATCTTAAACAGAAAAGGTAAAGTTGTGGTCCTGCACAGGCTGTAAGGTCTGCAGGGGAAAAGTGTCTGCTGTGTTCTTTGAGGCATGCCCAGTGCAATAGACCTTTCTTGTTTTTTGGCTGTTACTTTAATAAAGAAAGGAGATAGCATTTGCCCATGTGAAGGAAAAGGAAAAAAATGTCATGACCTTGTTTCCAAGTCCCTCCTGGTCATCTTTGATAAAAGCTTGGAAATGAGCTCCCCTGAGTGCTGGGGACTCATGTCTCTCCAGCTCTTTCTTGTTCTGTCCCCATTTCTAATGGTGTTTCATTAAGGTTGACAGCATTTCCTTTGCCAGTCCCCGAGATCCTCCTGATCCGTTAACCCTCTTTAGCAGTAGAGAATGTTAGTTGCATCCCCTTAACTGGGGGAAAGGCTTTGGGAACACATGCAACAAGGTGGCTCAGCTGTGTATTCAGTGCACTAGGGTGCTGGACCTGTTTCCAGAGCAGAGGCCTTTCCAAGCTCTGTCAATTAGCACTGCCAGCTGTGGTTGTCTGCCCAGGGGGACATGATGGTATCGCCATAGGACTGACTATTCATAAAATATTTTTGCAACAGTACCCGCTAGCACAGCACCATTAGTTCCTGGTGCACATATTGACTGCTGCAGTTGTGAAAGGTCAAGCCTGAAATGCTTAGCTGGACATCTGTCATCGGGTTCTGTGGCGGCGGTGAGTAACTTTGGGGGAAAAAGTGCAACTTGGACACACAGAATAAACAGCAAAGGAGTTAGCCTTGGGCCAGAGGAAAGGGACATTTTCTTTCTCTCTTGTTTTGTCTCAGACCATAGGGCACTCATTTCCACATATCAATTTTCCAAGCTGTAAAGAGGGTTAATAATGTTTATCAAATTGCACTTGTTTGTCTTGATACATACAAATGGAAGGATTCACTTTATGTTCAGCCTGGAGAAGAGAAGGCTGAGAGGGAACTTGATCAGTGTCTATAAGTGCCTCAAGAGAGGCAGTGAGGAGGATGGGCTGGCCTGTTTTCACTGGTGGCCACTGACAGAACTAGAGGCAAAGGCCACAAACTGAAGCATAAAAGCTTCCACAGGAACTTAAGGAAAAATTTCCTAACAGTGAGGGTGACAGAGCCCTGGAACAGGCTGCCCAGAGAGGTTGT